>CALYLW010000550.1:159010-722806 GCA_944989445.1 Ampullaceana balthica | reverse complement strand
GTTCTCACAGTAATTAATCTTGTGTACAATAATTCACTGAAGAATTCGTTTATCCAAAACAACTTTAATATATATATATGTACACACAGATATAATTTGAGGTAATATAACGTGGAAATCTTGAATCATTCATCACACAACCTTCCTCGACGGAAGTCTACACACAACTCTTCGCCCAACACTTTCAACCAATAGAAATGCTCCTTTCTTCCCGCGTTTCTTGTACACGTGACCTTACGTCACAAAATTATGTTAATCACATGTGACATTCACCCCCATCCTTCAAAAAAAAATGTTTATGAAATACAACATTTTTGGTCTTCATAAAATCAAATTAATCTATATCTATATTCAAATATTTATCATCAATGAACATTCATTTTCTTACATACAACATCTGGACTAGGATCAATAAGAAAAAATTTGTAGGACTGCACAGTCTAAACATAAGAAATATGAGAAAAATCTGTAGGACTGCAACAGTCTAAACATAAGAAATAATGAGAAAAAATCTGTAGGACTGCAACATTCTACCTGTGCTGAAAAAATTGAAACTGAAATTTTTTAACACATCTGTAATTTTGTGTAGCTAAAATATTTTTTAACAATCAATATTAAAATTAACTAATAATCCAGTGGAATTCAAACACTGTTCCTTGTCCATTGTTCGACAAATAAAAATATTAATATAATTACAGTCTCTGTTTGTATCCTTTAGGAATTCACAGACTTATATTAATATAGTCTCTTATTTTATTATTTAGTAATTCACAGAATGTCTTTTTTAATACAGTCTCTGGTTTTATCATTGAGGAATTCACTGACTAATATTAATAAAGTCCCTGTTTTTATCACTTAGGAATTCACAGAATGTCTGTATTTATTGTCATTCTACTTAATATGTCTGCAACCACATTGTCTTTTCCCTTCACAGGTTTAATGTCAAATTTGTAGTCGGCTAATAGCATAGCCTAGTTCAATACAGTCATTCTTCATTTGACGAGTATGAATTCAAATCGATGGGCTTTGAATGTTTCTTCTAGACTGTTAAATGTTCAATAATTCACCAACCATGACTTCGATTATGTTCATTCATAATTTCAATTCCAGCATTTTTAATAAGTTGCTTAGCTTTTAAAATGTCATTTTTGTTTCCTGATAGTTCAATAGAATTTCGACCAGATGAGTCAATGTCAGAAAGCTTTATCTGAGAAATATTGTCTGTATCTGTAAAGTCTTTGATTTTGCTTAATACACAACCAATTGTTCTTCCTACTTCAGATGATTCCACACGAATGGTTTCAGATTCACTAGTACCATCTTCTTCTCTGCTACTGTGGTCTTCATTTCTTTTATCATATACTTGATTTTTAATAGTGGCTAAAGTGTCACTAGTTTCTGTCTGTGCTCGATTTAACTTTATTATTTTTCTATCATTCATGTCTTGGTTTTAATTTTTTCTCCATGGTTGATCATAATTTCTTTTTCTCGAGTCAAAATTGTATTTGCCTCTCCATGATCTTCTGCTTTGATTATAATCTCTATTTATGGAATTATGATTATTTCTGTCTCTCCATGTTTGTCTACCTTCATCATAATCTCTATGTCTGGGATTATGATTATATTTTTCTTTCCATGCTTGTCTATCTTGATCACAATCTCTATGTCTGGAATTATGATTATTTCTTTCTCTCCATGATTGTCTTTCTTGATCATAATCTCTATTTCTGGAATTATGATTATATTTTTCTCTCCATGATTGTCGATCTTGATCATAATCTCTATGTCCGGAGTTGTGATTATATTTTTCTTTCCATGCTTGTCTTGATCTTTCTTCTATTTTCTTTCTGATAGAGCTGTCATTAGGTGACACCCTATTTGGTTTTCCTTTATTGTGGTAACACTGCTTAGCCATATGTCCTGGCTTGTTACAGTACCAACAAATAGTTTGTCTGTTGCCTTGGTTTGGCAGATTCTGGTTTCTCATACCTTGCCTTTTTTCTTGACTTTTAATTTGTATTGCTGTAGATATGTCTTGTCTCTTAACCATTTTTTCTTTCTGTTCAGCTTTTCTTAGCTTTTCTTTTTCTTCAGCAATTCTTTGATTTTCTATTTTTTCAGCTATTCTTAGCTTTTCTTCTTCTTTAGCAATTCTTTGCTTTTCTTTTTCTTCAGCTATGCTTAGCTTCTCTTCAGCTAAACTTTGATTTACTTTTTCTTCAGCTATTCTTAGCTTCTCTCTTAATTTGGCTGTATTTCGCATCTTTTCTTCTCTTTCAATTATGCGTCTTTGCCTCTCTTCTTCTTCAACAATTCTTACTTTTTCTTCAATTATTTTTACTTTTTCTTCAATGAAATCTCTCATTTCTTTTCCCTTTAGTCCGATCTCTTTAGCTATGGCAGTTAATTCCTTGTAGTAATCCATGTTTTGTTTGATTGAATAATATGAGTTAAGCAATTTGGTAAGGAATTTAGGTATATGTTGATAAAGTTATAAATCTTCCAAATGAAAAATCTTGAATTCAAAATGTTAAGTTCAAATAAGTGACACGTCTAAACCATGAAATCTAGCATTGACAAGATGAGAAAACAAAAGAATCCTCACACGAGATCTTTAGTATACTTTATATATACGCTCCCTCAGATTGACAAAATATATTAAATGGTCCAATCGTTTTGAATAAAAGTCACTTGGTTAAAATTTCAATTTTTGAGTAGTTTTTAAACAATTTAGTTCACTCCATTAATCCAAAATTGCAATTATCAAACTCTTCACACAATGTATGGATAAAAATTCCGTTCCTTTATTTTATAATTCACACCAACACAGTTAATAGTCTATAGCTTCTCGGTTCGATGTTATGTTTACAAATATTTCCTGGAATCAACTAGCACTATTCAGTTTGCTGGCCTATATACGTTCACTGTGTGTTACCATACACAGTATGCGACGACAGTAGGCTTGTTGACGTCACGACCTACCAGCTCTCGGTCGTGTGTATACAGTAGTACGCTGGCACTGTTTATTTTTAGAACCAACTTGCTTGCTGACGTAGAACAAACTAGGCGACCTAGTTGTATACACCACACGTCGTGACCATGTGCATGTATACCGCCATCTTGAAATATTCTTGTATTTTCATTGAACCACAAAAGTTTATTCACAGCTTCTTACGAACTTGAATATTCAAAAAATACTATAGCTGTTAGTATTTCTTATTTTAATGAATACTTTCCTTTTTTGGAAATATCCAATACTTATTTCCACGAAACCTCCTTCTTAAAATCTCTTGTACAGTGTTCACATAGAACTTTTACTTCTGCACCAATGTAACGATAACTATATGTTTCTCTTTATGTAGGCGTTCTCACAGTAATTAATCTTGTGTACAATAATTCACTGAAGAATTCGTTTATCCAAAACAACTTTAATATATATATATATATATGTACACACAGATATAATTTGAGGTAATATAACGTGGAAATCTTGAATCATTCATCACACAACCTTCCTCGACGGAAGTCTACACACAACTCTTCGCCCAACACTTTCAACCAATAGAAATGCTCCTTTCTTCCCGCGTTTCTTGTACACGTGACCTTACGTCACAAAATTATGTTAATCACATGTGACACCCCCCCCCCTCAATATTCCGCGATTTTGATTACGTATTGAAATCAATAAATTCGCCGTAGCCGATCCCAAGCCCGAGTAAGAGAGGAGGAGGGTTGTGCAAAGGGCTAGCATCCCTTCCCGTAAAAAAGCCTTTCTACAAAAACACGAACAAAGATAAAAATAGGAAACTCTGAAATTGGAGATGATGGGTCTCTTTACAGAGAACCAATGAAGCTGGATGGTCAAAGCCAACCGGAAACCACCCGGCAGACATCCATCCTCTCCACTAGGACCACCACCAGTTTAAGAACATGAAACGTAAGGACCATATTCGATGCTAGAAAAACTGCCCAAGCTGCTGCCAAAATGCAAAGGTACACGCTAGCCATCTTTATCCAAAAGTGTCCTAGGAGCAATGAGGTTATACTAATGGAAGACCTAAATGCAAAAATAGGCAGCAACAATAATGGATATGAAGAATGATGGGAACACACGGCCTCGGAGAGATGAACGATAATGGTTAAAGGCTAGCAGATCTATGTGCTCCGTGAAAATGTGGCATCGATGTCTATATCAACGAAGGCCAAACTTCGGCTCGCATGCCGCTTTTAATTTGCGGCTCGCGAAAAAATTTATCAAATGAAAATTTTTGTTTGAAATATATGCTGTGAAATACATCTAAGGAGAAATATCTGTCAACGGGAAATAAAATACGGTCTCGACAAACTACAATGTATTTTTTATACATCTTTTTTTTCTCTGAAAATGAAACAGAAATCGCAAACACAAGAAGGTTTTGGTTTTTTGATTGAATCATATTAGGAAAACAAAAGTTCTCTGCCAAAAAATAAGGACGGATTGCATAGAGATGAAAGAGGCTGTGTTTGTTGTTGTTAATAAAAAACGAATTCACCCCTGCTTTAACACTAAATTTGCATTGAAATATGTCTACATTGGGTTAATTATTTTTTCTTTATCTACCCCCCATCCTCCCTCCACTCCTAAAACCGCACCCTCTCCACTCATTTCTAATTTTTTTCTTAACATTCGACATCACGTACTATCTGGCAACTTGTTTTTTTACGAATTCAATGATCCCCGAAATTATATATAAACGTATATTGCAAATAAATTGCTTTGCAGAGGCACCTCATAGAGAAACTAATTGAATACTTAAAGGATGCTTTGATTTTTGCTAAAAATGTATGTAGAGATCTTATCATTTTAATTGAATCTTCCAGTCAAAGTACGAGACAGCAAATTTTTGGCGTTCAACGCGAATATGCAATCATGTTATGTAAAAAAAGAAAAAAATATATAGTTGAGGGAAAAGTTGCACTCTTCATAAGATGAGATTACTGCAGGGCCGTCTTAACGCATAGGCCCGCTGGGCATTTGCCCGGGGCCCCACGAGCATAGGGGCCCCATTGGGAATGTTTATTTATATATATATTTTTTTTTATTCCTGCGGGGGGCGCAATCTTTCTTTACCCAGGGGCCCAACACTATTTCTTTGCCCGGGGTCCCAAAATGGTGTAAAATGGCTCTGGATTACTGTAGGAATTCATGTGAGTTAGAGAATTCGGAAAACAGATACGATTTTTTGTAAACCAGCTAATCTACTGGTCTGTAGATAAATGTTGCCTTTAAATTAGAGTATTAAAGTATCTCAAATGACAAAGCAAGTACTATTTTACCTCACGGATAAAAAAAAAGTGAATGAACGTAGTCAAGCCCACTTAATTTATTCAAGTTTATTAAGATTTTTAGGCTCCAAGATACCCTACCTAATATAATTTATTAATAACAAATACTCCTTTAAACTGTCATAAGTGATGCCAGATGCAAGGGAAGCTTGTCTAAAATTAAGTTATTGAAACATTATTTACGATAAAAAATGATCATTTTGCTATTGAGCATGATATATCTAAATCTAAGATTGTGTTTCGAGGGAAACAGAAAACTTCAATTTTTAAACCAAAAAATGAAAAGCTTTTCTATTCCACATAAAAATGTAGTGTCATTATTAATTTTTAATAAAATGTATCTTCAAATTTTTTTTTAAATAGCATCATTTTATTATTTTTCCGGCCGGGGTGGGGGTGGCGGCGGCAAACCTGGGTTCTTCCCCGGGCGGCACATATCCACGCTACGCCGCTAACTCAAAGATTCGTCCTCAGAGTTTTGCTTAATTCAACAACATTAAGCAACTGGAAGATGAATTTGATTTCGTTTAGTGAAACTCAACACCAAAGGTAGATAAGAAATAAAAAAGACCCGTAAAAAATAAAGTGTTTGACTATAAATCCTTTATATATTATGAGACAGAACTAAAAGTATTGATTATGTTCCAACGCGAAAAACATTTACAGACTGACACCGAGTGATTTTCCCTGTCTTTAATAACGGGGGATGGGACGTGAGGGGGTTTCGGCACGACGGTCGACGTCAACGCGTTAACTAAAACTCTCACGTGGAAGAAAAAACAATAACAAACCGTGAATTTGAATTACATACGTTATATAAGACTAAACTAAAAATGCATTAATTTAATTACGGTACGTTCGATCGATCTGAAATTTTGATACGATGCATTGTTACGTGAGACGGGTCCATGTGCCAAATTTCAGCTCGATCGAATCACGGGACGTGGGTCATTTGTTGACTTTTGTTTTTCCGCCCGACCGACGTACGAAGAGATGACGACAGACAAGATTTCGCAGTTAATATAAGGGATTTAATAAAAAAAAGACCCGTAAAAACAAAGTTTTTTACTATAAATCCCTTATATATGAGACAGAACTAAAAGTATTGATTATGTTCCAACGCGACAAACATTTACAGACTGACACCGAGTGATTTCCCCTGTCTTTAATAACGGGGGATGGGACGTGAGGGAGTGTCGGCACGACGGTCGATGTCAACGCATCAACTCAGAGTCTCACGTGGAAAAAAAAACAATAACAAACCGTGAATTTGAATTACATACGTTATATAAGGATAAACTAAAAATGCCTTAATTTAATTACGGTACGTTCGATCAATCTTAAATTTTGATACAATGCATTGTTAGGTGAGACGGGTCGGTGTGCCAACTTTCAGCTCGATCGAATTACGGGAAGTGGGTCATTTTTTTACTTTTGTTTTTCCGCTCGCCCGCCCAAGACAGACAGAGAGAGATGACGACAGAGACGGCGGTGAAGTTAATATAAGGGATTTAAAAACAAACCCGTAAAAACAAAGTTTTTTACAATAAATACCTTATATATGAGTCATAACTAACAGTATTGATTATTTTCAAACGCGACAAGCATTTACAGACTGAATCTGTCTTAACTCAACTTTGCTTCATAACCCTAGGGGGGGGGGCGAGTTCAGCATGACACGTAAAATGTAAACAAAAGCACGCCGGTACTTCGATGGGTCGACGTCAAAGCGTAAACTCAAACTCTCACGTGGTAAAAAAAACAATAACAAACCGTGAATTTGAATTACATACGTTATATAAGGATAAACTAAAAATGCATTAATTTAATTACGGTACGTTCGATCGATCTTAAATTTTGATACGATGCATTGTTGGGTGAGACGGGTCCATGTGTAAAATTTCAGCTAGATCGGATCACGGGAAGTGGGTCATTTTTGACTTTTGTTTTTCCTCCCGCCCAAGACAGAGAGAGAGAGATGACGACAGACAGAGACGGCGGTGAAGTTAATATAAGGGATTTAAAAAATGATAATTTGTATCGTATGATATTCAGTGGGAACATGTATACTGGTTTGACGGCTCTCCACCAAAAAACTAAAAATAAGCTCTTTTGTTGATTGGACAATGGAGGAACTTGACTTGCATGAAATATAGCAGAGGGATTCTCAAACTTGTGGATGATTTCCTTCTTGACGTTAAATTCACCATATTTTAAATTGCTAGTGGAATTTTATGATCACTGTGTAAGACAGCCTGATTGGAGAGATATCAAATAGTTTTCGTGAAATCTAGAATTTCCACAGCGGCCCACGACCGGGCACTTCATCCATTACTTCAACAAGCCAACAAGAAAAGGATTTTCTACTTGCACTGGGGGAGAGGGGTGTTCGAATCGGGTGAGGCCATGTGAACCTTAATAATTCTAGAAACCATGTCATTGGGCCACCCCGCACAATCTCCTACATTAATCTGTCCCCCATGTGGACCACCTTGGTTTAGACTCAGGGTATTTGGGTTTTTTTTTGTTTTTGTTTTTTTTTGGGGGGGCTTGTAATACTTAAAAGGGTAATAGGGTAATTTGACATTTGTGTGTGTGTGTACATGCATTTGTGTGTGTGTGTGTGTGTGCATTTGTGTGTGTATGTGTGTGTGTGTATGTGTGTATGTATGTATGTGTGTGTGTGCGTGTGTGTGTGTGTGTGTATGTATGTGTATGTGTGTGTGTGTGTGTGTGTATATGTGTATGTGTACGTGTGTGTGTATGTATGTGTGTGTGTATGTGTGTGTGTATGTGTGTGTGTGTGTATGTGTGTGTACGTGTGTGTGTGTGTATGTGTGTGTGTGTGTGTGTGTGTTAAGTCCCACATGTTGTTAAATAAAGTCAAATAGTTGGGGTTTTTTTTTAAATTGTGTAAAATTTATCTGTTTATATTGGGGTTTTTTAGGGTGCCTACGGCGCCCACCTTTTTCAAAAGCCCAACTAACTTGTCCTTGTATGATAAATAAGTAATATTAAACTTTCTGAAATGTATACAAAGTATTTTAACATAGGGCTGTAGGGCGCCTATGGCGCCCACCTTTTTCAAAAGCCCAAGTAACTTATCCTTGTTTGATAAATACGAAATATTAAACTCCCTGAAATATACACAAAGTATTTTATAATTAAAAATCCTCAAATCCTCTTTTTACATCGTTCCCTTTTCCAAAATTAAAATATGAGCTAAAACAATGACACCATATAATATATTTTACGGCGAGAAATTTTAGAAAGCAGAGCACCAAATTACTGCACAAAAAAAACAAATTTAACAGCGTCATTTTTTGGGCAATCGGCTCAACAACAACCACTGATCTAACAATGTGACTAGAAGCGTAACTGGGTTTTCCACGCCCCTGGCTAACTTAGTTTTGGCGCCCTTGAGAAATAGGGAAAATACTAAATAATAAAGATTAAATTGATTGTTGGAGGATCAGCCCTCCCAGCGTCCTTGGCAACTGCCCCGATGCCAAGTCGTTGTTACGCCTCTGAATGTGACTACCGGGTCAAAAAGTTTTCTAGCCCCAAGGTTTGGATTGGATTTAAGCGATTTAAGGACAGACCAGTGAATAGATTATTTTATTTTTTTAAACGAAACTTTTCCAAAATCTTGGTTAAGTTTAGGGTTTGGCGATATAAGCTCAGACATAGCTATTCTCTATATGTAATTCACCAGAACAAGCACAAGACTAGTGCAAATAAGATTGACGAATGACCCTCGCTAGGGTCGGCCAGTCTCAGTTTATGATTGGCAAGCTAGGATGGTGCAGGGTGGGGGGCAGTCCGCGTGTCTCGAGGCCAACAATGCGTCGGCGTTGCCCGCCCACCCCCACCCCCCCCCCGACGTTGACTCGCGTTGTTCTGATTTCTTCGTGCTGTAGTTCGTGTCCGTTCTTCCCCACTTTCCTTGCAATTTCTATGAGCAAGTCTGCGGCGCATGCAACGCGGGTCGTATGTAGTGAATATATAAAAATAAATTGTCCAACATCAAGATTAAGGATATGGTTCGGCGATAAGTGGGTTAGAACCATGAATGTCAGAGGCACGGCAACGTGCTCACAAAATACAAAACGAAATACCAACCTGTAGAATAGATTAGTGGGGACAAGTAGCTTGTAGAATTGTGAAACATCCCAGTGATAAAACTAATGTAACCCCCCCCCATCGCCACCACTACCACCATCACCCGACACACATAACTAAACACCACCAAGATAATATTGTCCACGCTAGCATTACACTTCCACAGCCGATTGTGCCACTTCATTTCGTCAAATCCAGTGCTTCTGTACACGGGGTCGGCACGCCCTACCGGTGTTGAACAGCGGCTTTTTCATAGGGGCATTTGGTTTTCTCAATTTTCAAAAAAAAAGATAATGTTTACAGATCCTGCAGCGAAGCGTAGCTGGTCTAGGGATGGTCTGCATAAGTGTGGCATCGCCGGGTTTAATTCTTGGAAACTCGGGTTATTAAATGTGTGCTCCACGAGGGGGGCATCAGCAACTTGGGACGTGGTCCAAAAAAATGAAAAGCACTTGTCTAATCAGTCACTTTCATTTTACAAAATAATAATATTTTATTTTTTTTGTAAAATATATACATTTAAGGTACTCTGGAGAATAATACAATGATACAACAACAAAAAATTCATGTTCATGTGCAAAAAAAAATAATTCATGTTCATGTGCCCCCTATCCCACCCCTGCATAATTTTCCAGTTTTGTTATTATTAGAACTTATCACCACTGCCATGGCGATCTGATAGGTCATGTGACCGTGGGACGTGTAGGGCTGTCGCTGGGATAAAAAGACAATAAACGCTGCCCAGCAAGCAACATCCTACAAGTCGGTGTCATGAAAATTATCAGAGGCGTTTCTCCAGATTAACATACGGCCTTCGAGCACGCCAAGCAAATTATTATTATTATTATTATTTTAAATTAGATTTTTATTTTGTTTCAATTATTTCTTCGCGCGCCAGTTCGAACACTTGGAGCTTCATTATATTTGGGGCCGTCCATAAAGTACGTTACGCTCCAGAGGGGGAGGGGGTGTAAGAAAGTGTGGCAGTTTGTGACAGGGGGGTGGGGTCCGGCCATGTGTGACGTCACGGTGTTTTACATTAAACTTTAATTATTCTGTGAATAAAAATAAAATCTTTCTACGAAAGTGTGACGTACTTTAGGGGGGACTCCCCGTCCGAGATTTGTGACAGTTTGTGACAGGGGGGAGGGGGGGTTAAAATGTTCAAAAATAGCGTGACGTACTTTATGTACGGCCCCTTTAGGAAATTAGAAACAGTGTAATGGAGTGTGTAATGGAGTGTGTAATGGAGTGTGTAATGGAGTGTGTAATGGAGTGTGTAATGGAGTGTGTAATGGAGTGTGTAATGGAGTGTGTAATGGAGTATATAATGGAGTGTGTATTGGAGTGTGTAATGGAGTGTATAATGGAGTGTGTAATGGAGTATATAATGGAGTGTTTAACTGAGTTTTTGTGTTTGTATTATATGTATTGTTATCTTTTTTAAAATAATTGTTAACATTTTAAAAATAATAACAATTATTGTTCCTATTATTAGTAGTAGTGATTAGTATTACCAAGAGTTAAGTAGTGATCATGCATAAGGCAATCGTTGATTATAATTTAGAAATACAACACAAAGATAACTTAATGCAACCCTCAGATAGACATAACGATAAAAACACTTTTCTTATTCCGCATGCAAGAACAAACACATACAAATTCTCGTTCTTCCCGTCCGGAATTCGAGCGTGGATTGGGTTGCCGGGAGAAACTAGGAAAACCAACACTTAATCAACATTTAAAACTCTAATAAGAATGCAGGACTAGACGCAAACCATGGATAAGCGTAGTGCGCAATAATCTTCTGTATATAAGGAGCGTCTGTAACAGATAATTAAGATGAGATAAGATAAGATAAGACAAGACAAGACAAGAAAAGACAAGACAAGACAAGATAAGATAAGATAAGATAAGATAGGATAGGATAAGATAGCACATGTCATTATTGTTTATTCAGGTAAAAGTTTACAGGTATAAACAGAATAAAAATCCAACATAAATGCCATAAAAGAACAGGAGAAAAATACGAAAAAGAACGCAAAAGTCAGCCATTTAGGAGCATAAAAATCCAGCATTACTACAAGGTAAAATAAATAAAAGTCAACAATATAAGAGTATGAAAGCGCGGCTTTAAAAAAAATTTAAGAACATAAAGCCCCATAGAGAGCCCGGCCAATACAAAACTCGGCCACGCCCCTGGGAGTGCACTGCCGTCGATGATGTCAGCCACTCACGTTGTCGTCCCCAGCGTCTGAGAGCCAAGACGAATGTTTGCAGGCTGTAAAAGCGATCAATGACAAACACGCGCGTTTGCTGGCAGCCAATGTGACCAATGTGGTGTGTCAGACCAAATGTGACCAATGTGGTGTGTCAGACCAAATGTGACCAATGTGGTGTGTCAGACCACATCCAATATTTGGTATCTGCGGTTAACTTTGCAGGCGAACATCATCATGCTTACAAAAGACAATTACTGTAAAATACGTTAGACACCGCGTGCAAAATTTAGGCTGTATAAAGAGAAGACAGGGGGGGGGGTGAGATACCTAGATTTTGAGCACCGTCGAGAAATACAACCCAGATCTCCGACTAATACAAACAGACTTAGTTAAACATCCTGCATGTTTGTTTGTTTGTGTTTCCCTTTAAATGGCGATTGGGGAGAGATGGTTTATTTGGTTACCTCATCACAAACAACTTTGATAAGGAGAATTTACACCAGTGTCGTAGTGAGAGTCGGATGAGGAAACTAATTTATAAGAGGCTCAAAAATGGTAACAGTGGTTCGTAAACTTTAGCATTCGGGCCTTTATTTTCCTTCTGTGTAAAGGGAAGAGAATTGAAATGATCGATGAGGGAATGAGTCAAGATGCTAACAGAGAAGGGACAATGTATCCATTTGCTCATCGAGTCTAAATTGTTGGAGGGGGTAATGTGTGGACTAATGAGGCAATATCAAATAGTGGACACTAAAATAATGACATTAGCTACAACGAGAATAATGGCTCTGCAAAGTTGACTTTTAAATAATTTTTTAAATATTCAGTAATCCTCAACCCTTTTATTATTTTTATTTCATTCTATTATTATTTTCATTTAATTTTGAATTTGATTTTTTTTTAAAATATATTTTAGGGAGTGGGGTGGGGTGGCACCCAGCTGCTACAATTTAACAGACAGTGTTGCCCAGGGCACCATCTTCTTTTTTAACCCTTTCGATAGCTGCGCTTTCTTGCTCTATAATGTTCAAACAATATCTTCTATATGCATAGCCAAAGTGCGTTTCAAGCAAATGCCAATCCAATTTAAAACTGAAACCAACAACCACGATTATCTATCATTGCACATTTAATTGCAATAACTTCAAATATTTGTTCATCGGTATGTCCTATTACAGATACACGCAAAATTAAAATCAAGCAATTTTTAGCTATTATTAAAAACTAGTTTTAATAATTATAATTGAAAATTCAATATTATTAGAAATGTCATAAGAAATTAGAAAACTTTCGACAAATTCATGGGATTATATAGGTTATACTTCTCGCCCTTGAAAATAAATAATTCCTTTTAAATACATGTTTTTATAGTTTTATTGTGTTTGACTTCAGTATTCACCACCCCACAGCCCAACAACTAATTAATTTCTCGAGTGTTTTCTCTGGGTGCGTCTTTCTGGGAATGAACAGAGTCCCCAGTGTGAAGGTGACCTTTTTACAGGTCACCCGGGTGCGTGCCCATATTTCTTATCTCAAAGTTTCCCTGTCTTGCCTGCAGCTCGGCACAGGATTACGGACTTCACCCTCTAACTCCATAAAGGGGTCGAGAATTGTGGAAAGGGTAATGCGGTTTTTACCGTTTCTGGAATATTCACGGACTTGATATTTTCAAGGAAAGATGCCTCCCGACTAACAAGTACAACTTAAGCTCCACCCAATTTTTTACTTTTCTTCTCTTCAGAAATTTTAAAGATTGACTTTAAATAAATAAGCGGAACTTTTTACCTTATGGACTATTAATTATTGAGTTAGAACAAAATTAATGATCTTTTAACGTTGTAGAATCCGGAGGAGTAGAACTTAATTTATGTGCTTTTATTTCTTTTATGAGAATATGTGAGCGGTTTCTCAGTGTCTGCGTGTGTGCTTGTGCATGAGTGCGTTATGCGTGTTTGTGGTTTTTATTAAAAAGTGGACCTTAATTTCTGTTGTTTTTTTTTCCTATTCACTTCCGTGGCTAATTCATACTTAATGGATGTTCGAATTTCCTACCGTATCTGTGTTTAACTACCTTTACCATCTTATCAGTGATTTTGTTATGTCTTTAGTTTATCATCTATATATATATTTATATATATATATATATATATATATATATATATATATATATATATATATATATATAAATATATATATATATATTTCACCAAAGCGAGTGTGTGCAAATGAGCCTGACGAATGACCATCGCTGGGGTCGACCGATCACTGTTGGCAAGCTTAGAGGGATAAAAAGAAAAAAAAAGGGGGGGGGGCGCAACAATTTTTCTTGCGGTAACTTACCTTGTTCCTTCACCGAATAACATGTGATTCGTAATGTAGTGGTTATCACGTCCGCCATGCACGTGGAAAGTCCTGGGTTCAAGCCCCAGCGGGAATTTTTTTTTAATTTTTAAAATTTTTTGTTTCTGCTCGTTCTTTTCCCCCTTTCTAGCGAACATGACTAACCCTCGCTAGGGTCAGCCAATCACAGTTTATGGGCTTATGGTTGGCAAGGGATGGTAGTAAAAAATGTGGGGGGGGGCAGGTAACAACAACCGCAGTGCGCATGTTTCCACGTTTACTCGCTTTATTTTTCATTACTTCGTGCTGCTGTTTGTGTCCGTTCTCTCATCTCCCACCGCTCTTTGCGCTATCTATGATAAGCAAGTCTGCGGCGTATGTTATGCCCTGGGTAGTATGTAGTAGTTTATAGTTGGCTTTATATTTCATTTTCTTAATTTATTATAGTATGTCAGTTAATAGGATTGAATGTTGTTTGTAAGTCGTGATCGACAAGGACCATTCTCATCATACCAGCTATGTGCTGTGACAGTTTGGTGTGTCTAGGACCATTCTCATCATACCAGCTATGTGCTGTGACAGTTTGGTGTGTCTAGGGCCATTCTCATCATATTATCTATGTGATGTGACAGTTTGGTGTGTCTAGGGCCATTCTAATCATACCAGCTATGTGCTGTGACAGTTTGGTGTGTCTAGGACCATTCTCATCATACCAGCTATGTGCTGTGACAGTTTGGTGTGTCTAGGACCATTCTCATCATACCAGCTATGTGCTGTGACAGTTTGGTGTGTCTAGGACCATTCTCATCATACCAGCTATGTGCTGTGACAGTTTGGTGTGTTTAGGGCCATTCTCATCATACCAGCTATGTGCTGTGACAGTTTGGTGTGTTTAGGGCCATTCTCATCATACCAGCTATGTGCTGTGACAGTTTGGTGTGTCTAGGGCCATTCTCATCATAATATCTATGTGCTGTGACAGTTTGGTGTGTCTAGGACCATTCTCATCATACCAGCTATGTGCTGTGACAGTTTGGTGTGTCTAGGGCCATTCTCATCATACCAGCTATGTGCTGTGACAGTTTGGTGTGTCTAGGGCCATTCTCATCATATTATCTATGTGCTGTGACAGTTTGGTGTGTCTAGGACCATTCTCATCATATTATCTATGTGCTGTGACAGTTTGGTGTGTCTAGGACCATTCTCATCATATTATCTATGTGCTGTGACAGTTTGGTGTGTCTAGGACCATTCTCATCATATTATCTATGTGCTGTGACAGTTTGGTGTGTCTAGGACCATTCTCATCATATTATCTATGTGCTGTGACAGTTTGGTGTGTCTAGGACCATTCTCATCATATTACCTATGTGCTGTGACAGTTTGGTGTGTCTAGGGCCATTCTCATCATATTATCTATGTGCTGTGACAGTTTGGTGTGTCTAGGACCATTCTCATCATATTATCTATGTGCTGTGACAGTTTGGTGTGTCTAGGACCATTCTCATTATATTATCTATGTGCTGTGACAGTTTGGTGTGTCTAGGGCCATTCTCATCATACCAGCTATGTGCTGTGACAGTTTGGTGTGTCTAGGACCATTCTCATCAAACTATAGCTATGTGCTGTGACAGTTTGTTGTGTCTAGGACCATTCTCATCATACCAGCTGTGTGCTGTGACAGTTTGGTGTGTCTAGGACAATTCTCATCATACCAGCTATGTGCTGTGACAGTTTGGTTTTCCTAGGACCATTCTCATCGTACTAGCTATGTGTTGTGGCAGCTTGATGTGTCCTTTGGAGGTTTATGAGACCAATCTTTGCCAGAAATTTGCTTCCACTGGTAGGACAAGAGATGGTCGGGATGTCAATCGGAGGGTTTCGAGCACGATCTTTCCGCATGGTCTGTCGTCTGGACTTTGCATCCTGTTTTTTAACGCAATTTCCCTTGGGAATTGCGTTTATATATTTGAAATGTCTGGTCTGTCTTTTCGAGCTTTGAACAGCAACTCCTGAACCATACCAGATAGAGGGTTCGGGTCTTTTGCAAATATGTTAAGGAGGTCCCAAGGATGTGTTAAGGAGGTCCCAAGGATGTGTTAAGGAGGTCCCAAGGATGTGTTAAGGAGGTCCCAAGAAAGTGTTAAGGGGGTCCCAAGGATGTGTTAAGGAGGTCCCAAGGATGTGTTAAGTAGGCCCCCAAGGATGTGTAAGGAGGTCCCAAGGATGTGTTAAGGAGGTCCCAAGGATGTGCACGGGTAAAAATAAATTACTGAAAGGTTTACTGGATTTCCTGGAAAATCTAAAAAACCCGAAAAAATAACAGTATTTTGTCAATTTCTCGCCACCCATAACATCTATCGGGTTGAAACAAACGCCAAACGATAGCTAATAATATTTAGAACAATGTTGGAGAAGGAATTTTTCAAAAATCTCTTTTGGTTCGACTCCCGTAATTTTAGCAATGTGTAGATAGCAATTGTTTTGTATAACAAGGCGACAGGAGTTAACAGTTTACAATTTGTTGACTATACCAACATTTTGTGACCATCTTTTATTGTCAGCTTATATTTCGCTTTTTTATTATTTTTTATTTCTTTGTTACCTACAGCTTGCCACCTCTCACTTCTCACCATGCCAAAGTTATAAACCAGTTATATTTATTACCAATTACACCTAGCAACGCTAAGCACCGTGACGCCCCTCAAGACAACTGATAAATACCCACATTTCCTCCGACGTATTAATGCTTTACACTTTGGATTAATTTTTCCTCGCGTGTCGGTAGAGCACCAGAATTCACCATGGATATTAAATGCGGGGCTGGCAAAGGAGCAGGCGTGTCTATATATATAAATGTTTTTTAAAGAAATTAAATATTTTAGCGGAACTTCGCCAAAAAAAAATAATCGCGAGGTTGCAGGATTGTTTAACCGTTTGCATGACTGCACGGTTTTTACCCTTTAATTCACACCGTGTTTTACCCTTTTGTTCAGACCTCGTTTTACCCTTTTGTTTAGACGGTGTTTTACCGTTTTATTCAGACCGTTTTTTTACCCTTTAATTCAGACCGTGTTTTACCATTTGTACAGAATGTGTATTACACTTTTGTTCAGACCGTGTTTTACCATTTGTACAGAATGTGTATTACACTTTTGTTCAGACTGTGTTTTACCATTTGTACAGAATGTGTATTACACTTTTGTTCAGACCGTGTTTTACCATTTGTACAGAATGTGTATTACACTTTTGTTCAGACCGTGTTTTACCATTCGTACAGAATGTGTATTACACTTTTGTTCAGACCGTGTTTTACCATTTGTACAGAATGTGTATTACACTTTTGTTCAGACCGTGTTTTACCATTTGTGCAGAATGTGTATTACACTTTTGTTCAGACCGTGTTTTACCATTCGTACAGAATGTGTATTACACTTTTGTTCAGACCGTGTTTTACCATTTGTACAGAATGTGTATTACAGTTTTGTTCAGACCGTGTTTTACCATTCGTACAGAATGTGTATTACACTTTTGTTCAGACCGTGTTTTACCATTTGTACAGAATGTGTATTACAGTTTTGTTCAGACCGTGTTTTACCATTTGTGCAGAATGTGTATTACACTTTTGTTCAGACTGTGTTTTACCATTTGTACAGAATGTGTATTACACTTTTGTTCAGACCATGTTTTACCATTTGTACAGAATGTGTATTACACTTTTGTTCAGACCGTGTTTTACCATTCGTACAGAATGTGTATTACACTTTTGTTCGGACCGTGTTTTACCATTTGTACAGAATGTGTATTACACTTTTGTTCAGACCGTGTTTTACCATTCGTACAGAATTTGTATTACACTTTTGTTCAGACCGTGTTTTACCATTTGTACAGAATGTGTATTACACTTTTGTTCAGACCGTGTTTTACCATTCGTACAGAATGTGTATTACACTTTTGTTCGGACCGTGTTTTACCATTTGTACAGAATGTGTATTACACTTTTGTTCAGACCGTGTTTTACCATTCGTACAGAATTTGTATTACACTTTTGTTCAGACCGTGTTTTACCATTTGTACAGAATGTGTATTACACTTTTGTTCAGACCGTGTTTTACCATTCGTACAGAATGTGTATTACACTTTTGTTCAGACCGTGTTTTACCATTTGTACAGAATGTGTATTACACTTTTGTTCAGACCGTGTTTTACCATTTGTACAGAATGTGTATTACACTTTTGTTCAGAACGTGTTTTACCATTCGTACAGAATGTGTATTACACTTTTGTTCGGACCGTGTTTTACCATTTGTACAGAATGTGTATTACACTTTTGTTCAGACCGTGTTTTACCATTCGTACAGAATTTGTATTACACTTTTGTTCAGACCGTGTTTTACCATTTGTACAGAATGTGTATTACACTTTTGTTCAGACCGTGTTTTACCATTCGTACAGAATGTGTATTACACTTTTGTTCGGACCGTGTTTTACCATTTGTACAGAATGTGTATTACACTTTTGTTCAGACCGTGTTTTACCATTCGTACAGAATGTGTATTACACTTTTGTTCAGACCGTGTTTTACCATTCGTACAGAATGTGTATTACACTTTTGTTCAGACCGTGTTTTACCATTCGTACAGAATGTGTATTACACTTTTGTTCAGACCGTGTTTTACCATTCGTACAGAATGTGTATTACACTTTTGTTCAGACCGTGTTTTACCATTTGTACAGAATGTGTATTACACTTTTGTTCAGACCGTGTTTTACCATTCTTACAGAATGTGTATTACACTTTTATTCAGACCGCGTTTTACCATTTGTACAGAATGTGTATTACACTTTTGTTCAGACCGTGTTTTACCATTCGTACAGAATTTGTATTACACTTTTGTTCAGACCGTGTTTTACCATTTGTACAGAATGTGTATTACACTTTTGTTCAGACCGTGTTTTACCATTCGTACAGAATGTGTATTACACTTTTGTTCAGACCGTGTTTTACCATTCGTACAGAATGTGTATTACACTTTTGTTCAGACTGTGTTTTACCATTTGTACAGAATGTGTATTACACTTTTGTTCAGACCGTGTTTTACCATTTGTACAAAATGTGTATTACACTTTTGGTCAGAGTGAAAGACCATGAAATGTGAAGATAACATTGGGTAATAAGACAAAAATTGACGCAAGGTTTCTACAATAAGAGAAGTAACAACACACGTATACATGGATGATTTTATTTTTTTAAAACAAGAAATACAAAGCATTTCATATAGAATGTATCATTCTGATAGGCTTATAGTTAAAACATCAAAGAAAATAATGGTTGTCACAATGAGAACAATCGCATTTCCGCGATCTGTTTGCAGTGAACTTTATTACATAGGTGTCTGTACACCTGGGGTGTAGGGGGGGAGGGGGGACGGCCACAATGATAAACACCTTTGAACATTAGAAATGAGATTCGTGTGGGGGGGGGAGCAGATCACTGTGGCTACACCACAAGCAACACCATAAAGACCAGTCTAACATATACGTGTTACTATTGTTACTTGTGATATTTCTAAAATTTATTTTTTATTCATAGTCCTTTAATAAAGAATCGGAGTTATTTAAAGTTTTATGACCAAATAATTTGTTTAAAATTTCATTCAATTATTCAATTTTTAAATTATTTATTTATTGAGGGCGGTGAGTTTGAAATGAGAAGGGAAAATGTCCTTTGGTGTAAAAATTAATTGACTGTCTCTAGAAATCCCTTCCATCTGTGCCAGATATTTGAGTCGTAATTGTCAAACAAAAAAAAATCAAATCAGTAAGAGTGCTGGAATGTTTTTTAAGGGGAAAAGGTTTTATAATATTTTATATATATATATATTATTTTTTTAAAATTAGGCCTTACTTAATATTGCCAGCATGATGAGTATTTTAATTTGGCGTCACAGGGGATTTTAATACAATAACACATATCTGATAGAGGAATTTTTTATTTATTTTTTCTGAGAGAGGAAGAATTTCTGTGAAAGCACCAAATGGAAACTCAATATGTTCTTATTTTGTACAAGAAACAACTACAAAAATGTCCTAATATGTTTAACTAAAAAAAAAGACTTTGTGATAAAAGAAAGAGGGGGGACAGGGACGAGAAAATGGTGCACTTGATTGTTCAACATTGAGTGTCACATGAAGTCTATGAAGTTCTACTGATGATCCTACATGTGGAAGAAAATCAGAAGCCCCGAGCATAGTGCTCTTCATGGGTCTTCCTGGAAGACCCTCCCAGCTATCTGGCCCCCTCCCCCAGAAAAGGACGTTGACAGCTGGGAAAACCCCCCCGGAGCGGTCGCTTCTGAAGCGGCCACCTGGGCATCTAAGACAGGAAGTCGAGGATGCCTCCCACTAAGTTGACCTCACAAGGAGGGGTGGAATTGCCTTACTATGACCCGCTACCACTTCGGCGCCACCCCGGCAAAGCATACGAGTCTCAATGGTTAGGATCGCCGCAATGCGGGGGATCATCAATGACCTACCTAGGGTGCAACCCCCACTGGAAGGTTTCCTCAGAGCTGGCGACCGCTGCGTTCTTCGCGGTTCCTTTTGCTAATCCGTACTGGCGCTCCTGGCCCTAAACCGGCACCGCTCATTATCTACTGATAAATATTACTCTTATGTTAAATGATATGTTTTATGTTTTGAACACAAACAATTTTTTTATTAAAAATCAGCTATTCCATAATCACATCAAAACTAATAATTTAACATGAAGCAATTTTAGTAAATGATCATAGAAAATTATTTCTGATGTAGTACTAGACAAAAAGTACTAGACCAAATTGTTTTCTTTTGTTAGAGCCTTAAAATAATTTTAAAAAAAAGATATATATCTTCAATATGTAATATTTCTAATACAGTAAAATACCACATACATTATTTTCTCATTAGAGTATGAAAAAATATATATTTAAAGAAAAATTATTTCTGAAGTAGTACCATATTAAAATAAAAATTAATTTTATTCTTAGAGCTTAAAATAAAACAAAAATAAAATAAAATAATTCATTCTATATCATAATTATAATAACTGACAGCCCTGGTTACAAGTATTGATACATATACAATGAAACTGGAATATATACTCAATAAACTCAACAAAACCTCCCAAAAAACTAACTACAAAATCTCATAAGAATCACACACAAAAATACTATTGGCTGTGCTTATGCTTAACATTAACAGCACTTCAGTAGCACAGGCTGGATGTGAATGTAGGACCAACTAAGGTGATTCTGTGAAGGGGAGAAAAAACATCCATGTTTGCCCAAAGCTTTTGGGGGGGAGGGGGTGGTCTGCTTTATTTTATTGAAAACCACCACCTCCCCCGCAAAAAAAATTAATTACAGTAATACAATTTCATTCTTTTATAAAACTAACACTAGAGAAATATTTCCATGAAAAACTATTTTCTCCCTTGATGTTTACTACCTGTGTATAAGGGATATCATAACACAGCCAGTGGATCTACAAAATTAATCTTCATATAAAAAAGTATATTATAATTATAATTATCTATTTCTTTGAAGGGGAATTAACAATTAAGAGAGCAACTTCAATTGAATCCAGTTGAGAATTTTTAAAAAATAAATAATTACACCAAAAAAGTCTCACCAACGATAAGTTGTGTGGGCATGAATTTATAGAACCAACACATAAAAAACATAAAATATATAACATCGCAAAATATTTTTTTTTAAAAGCGAAATTTAAAAAAAATTTGATGAAAAATTTCTGTAAGCCAGACACGAACAAACTTTACAATAAATAAGATGAGAAGTCTGCCTCCTTGAACTTGTACCATTTTATTGTATTCTGATTTATAGACTCAAGCATGAATGTTTCCCCAGGTGATAAGACAGGGATACATTATTTTAGAGCCCAAATTTATTTTATCCTTATCGCTGCTTATGCATCAACAATTGCGCAGATGATACATTCAGCTAAGGGCTACCTTATGAAGCCCTGCTATGGGCTACCATATGAAGCCCTGCTATGTTGTCAATACTGGCTTGTTAGCTGCACTTACATTATAGTCAGTGATACCATCAATTCTTATTAATTTTTTACTTTGCAATTTTGTTTTGATTTTATTTCATTATTACTGTAAGCACTGTGGTTGAAATGACTCCAGAAAAACTATAAGCATTTTGGGGGTTTCAAAACAGACTGTAGGAATTACCAGAATCTCAACTAAGTAGTTCTATGCCTGGGTATTGTGTCTGGGTATTGTGTCTGGGTATTGTGCTGGGTATTGTGCTGGGTATTGTGTCTGGGTATTGAGTCTGGGTATTGTGTCTGGGCTATTGTGTCTGGGTATTGTGCCTGGGTATTGTGTCTGGGTATTGTGTCTGGGTATTGTGTCTGGGTATTGGTCTGGGTATTGTGCCTGGGTATTGAGTCTGGGTATTGTGCCTGGGTATTGTGCCTGGGTATTGTGTCTGGGTAATTTCCCTGGGTATTGTGTTTGGGTAATGTGCCTGTGTATTGTGTCTGATAAGGTTTGGATTCAGTTGTTGAGATAGGGCAGACTGGGGCATGAAGTTGATGATGACATGGTGACAAAATTTGATTCAAGTAAATTAACAGTGGAATGTCACAAGAAAATGAAAGCTACATTTGTATGGGGAAATTTTGAACACTATAAGCATGTGAGGCAATACATCTGAGAAATTCCAAACAGATTAATTACTGACTGCAGCGGAATTTAGATCATGCGGGCAGCACAGTTAAGATTAAACAGATCCCATGGTGCACCTCATGTGAAACAGATCCCATGGTGCACCTCATGTGAAACAGATTCCATGGTGCACGCTCAGGTGAAACAGATCCCGTGGTGCACCTCAGGTGAAACAGATCCTGTGGTGCACCTCAGGTGAAACATATCCCGTGGTGCACCTCAGGTGAAACAGATCCTGTGGTGCACCTCAGGTGAAACAGATCCCGTGGTGCACCTCAGGTGAAACAGATCCCATGGTGCACCTCAGGTGAAACAGATCCAATGGTGCACCTCAGAAAGCATATGTCTATGATGGTATAACCCCAGATTACTGACATATGGGTGTAACTGTGACATGGAGGACCTTATGATGTTTCATTCATGATGTGTTTATAAGGTTATCTTCATTCAGATCTATTAAGCAATAGTTTAAAGTTTCAATGATTTGGTTTTTCCTCCACAATCCTTCATGAAAATGCTTATAAAAAAACTTAATAGAAGCAACACAAAAATATACATTAGGTAATAACAAAGAAATTAAAGGGAGGGAGTGAAATGGTGTGGACAATCAAAGTGTCATGTACACCCAACATGTACAATCCAAAAAAGAGAAATGAAGATACCAAAACTATAATCTCCCTTGCTGGGAGATACCAGGAGCATGCAGATCTATGGTAGAATTTTGATCAGGATGCATCTTTACAAGTGAGGGGAGGGATTTCACCTCATTGGCCATGGACCCACCCCCCCCAACACTCCTTTCCTTGGCAGCCTAAGCACACCCAGATCTTTTGGGTTACGGTTCAGTGAATCACCCAGAAGATTTATTTAACTGTAGCTCAAGTATCATCACACGCAACAACTTTTCTCAAGACTTTGATTGTTGGTTTTTTTTTACTATAATTTTTGTTGTAAAATTTGACATCTGAAGACCACAGCTTTGACCTCAAGAGTTTCCCCACATTTGACTTGTTGGAGATGACATCAATTTATCTCCAAGTATCATGTGCAAGAAATGGCCAGCGCTATAAATAGTTGTGGGGTTTTCCCCCCCCACTTGAGCAAACAGGTACTTATCTGGGTTCTTTCATCATTCGTTAAAGAGATCCAACTGCTGGAGGTTAAATACTTCAACCACCAGATCTAGGTACGTAGGAATCTGGGGATCTGTAAGTGCGTTCAACCTGAGGCAGTGTAAAATTACTGGCAAAGAAAAACTGTCGAACAGAACGGCGTCGGCTCTTGTAACTGTCAAACATCATTGGTCTTGTTGTCTCCTTATAGTTACAGGTGCTGCGCTGAATCTGCACCAGGGATGACACCCAGAGACGCTTCAGAGACGCTTTGGTGGGCAGCAGGACAAAGGTCAAGCTCGAGCCAGGTGAATGTTGGGAACGTTGAAAAGTCTACAGGGAGGTCGCTCCCAAAGAAACAAACTATTCCCTTTTTTTATTTCACTACAAGCATGATAAAAGCCTCAAGGAATTTCATTTGTCACCAAATAAATTATTATTTAGCATCCGATGAGCCCAATTTTTGGGCGAGAGTAAGAAAAGAAAAAAAGGAGCCGTATAAATTTGGGTTGGGAAAAGATAAATTGAGGTTCATTTCCACTGGACATATTCGTCCACTAGCTAGGGGCTACTTTAGTGAGTGGTGAGTTAGACTCAAAACTCAAAAAAAATAATCAATGAAAGCTCCGTGTATTAGTTATCACTAGCAAAATGATGATAATCATCATAAACATGATGACGTCAACAATCATCGTACAATGACCAACATGTAATCAACATTATCATTCAACATTGTCTGGAGGGAAAAAAAAAGATTTTTCCGGGGGGGAAATTTTTGTACAACCAGGAAGAAGATATATTTTAAAAAATGTTCTGTACAGATGAGCACATCATATATAGAGAGATGAAGAGAGATTTATAATTTGGCATGATTAACAAAACAAAAAGCATGACCGAAAAAAATCCCCAAAACCACAAGATACATCAGAAAGCTACAAATACATCTGCAAGAAAATAAGAAGAAGAAATGTTGAACAAAATAATAGTTATTTACTAAATGTGAGTTATTTACATGATTTTATAAGTAAATTGATTTGTCCAACATGTTTACATGTGACTAAAGCTTTCATTCTTTAAAGGTGGGCAGCTGCTTTCTTAAAAATCAGAGCTCACCATAAAAATTTAAAAAATGTTTAATTATAAAGGGAGGTAAGTGTCCCATCAGATTTGTTTTTTATAAAAAAAAGACCGTTAGAGTGTCTGAGTGTCAGTCTAAAAAAGATGTAGTTATTTTCCTTTTTTTTTGAGTCTATAAGAGAAGAGTAAAATTGGTAACACAAAAAGTAACATCAGATCTAAAAAATACTTTGCTCTTCTGCGTGACAATTTGAAAATGGACGCGTCTCAAATTTGTTCAATTGAATGCATTTATGTGGAGAAAACAACAGATTTTCGGTAGATTATAATAAAAAAAATGATTAATATTTAAACTGAGCTTTTAAAAAAAATTACATTTTATGCCCAGGGAAAAAAATTTATGGATAAAAAATTGTAAGCAAAATATTGTAAAGGTACAAAATAACAACCAAACAAATGAGCTTCATATCGAATGTCAATGACGTCATACTCTTGGCTGTCATGTTGACGTGTGTTTATGCAATCACTAGGGGTTCATCATCGGAGAATCCCTGAATCATTGGCTCGTCACCGTCTGAAATGGAGATTTTCAAGCATTCGAGACTTGTTTAATGTTTATCGATGTAAACAAAGGGGAGAGTGGGACTAGAGACAGACATGGGGAGAGAACAAGGATAATTTATCCTCAAGAGTTTAGCGCACCGGCTGTTAGTGTTAATGGCAAGTATAATACCAAGACTAAAACACTTTAACACAATGTGTTTTAAACACAATGACCTGCTCTTGTTGTTTTGTTTTTTTTTCAAGTTAAATTCATGGCATCATTTCTAGTGGCTGAACTTTTATCCATAATCAGATTTTTTTAATGTATTGACTATTAGTATGAGGGACAGATGCTAATAGGAAGATCTCTAGAACCCTGAAAACTAAGTTCCCTGCACCCCATAAAACTTAGTTTCCTTCACCACTGAAAAATTTGTTCCCTAAACCCGTGAAATTATTTTCCCTAGACCCCGTAAAACGTAGTTTCCCCACACCCCTGAACACTTAGTTACCTGCACCCCCTAACAGTCAGACCTCCTCCACCCTAGAACACTCAGATTCCCTATGCTCCTCCACACAGATCTCTTTCACATCTGAACACTAAGACTCCCCTTCGGCCCTGGACACATAGACCCCTTTACCCCTGGAAACATAGACCCCTTCACTCCTAGAAACATAGACCCCTTCACCCCCTGGAAACATAGGCCCCTTCACTCCTAGAAACATAGACCCCTTCACCAGTGGAAACAGACCCCTTCACCCCTGGAAACATTGACCCCTTAATCCCTAGAAACATTGACCCCTTAATCCCTAGAAACATAGACCCCTTAATCACTAGAAACATAGGCCCCTTCACCCCTGGAAACATAGGCCCCTTCACCCCTGGAAACCATAGGCCCCTTCACAGGTGAACACCAGTATATTAATTATATTTTTACCTAATTCATCAGAAAATGTTGTTGTGCCAGACTGGATGTTGTAGTGGCTGTTGGCGAATGCAAGGAAGCTGCGCTGGAGCCTCTTGTGCCGGACGATGAAGACCACCAGCCCGGCACTGAGGCCCACGACGACCACAATCGTGGGGACCAGGATGGCGACCAGGTTGGTTTTACTAATGGAGATCTCGTCACTGTGGCTGACAACGTCATCATCAACTAACCAAAAGTATTTTTAAAAATTATTCCCAATGTACATTTATGGTTATAATGCGAACAGATCAATTCCAGCTAATGGAAACATACTGGGGAATGTTAACAAAACTTCCATAGGATTCTCCAAAAATTTAACAGCAGGTGCAAAATTTCTTAAAGGGAAACAATTATGTATTTAAAGGGAAACAATTATATTTAGGGACACTGTATATATAATATAGAAAGTGTTTTCAAAGAGTTGGCTACCAGTTCCACAAACCATGTGGGAGAAACTGTTTTTCTTATTCTCAAAAGGTATACAATATTCAGAAATACATGGAACTTACCAGAATTCTTAATCAATGAAGGGCTATTAACCTTTTAACCCTTTAAAGGAGTCCATAGGTAAAAAGCCTTTGAAAACACAATTTAGTGGTTCTTTATCTACTTAACAGTAAACATTCAGAACTATCGTGACGTATATTAACTCTAAAGAGCACAACAGTACCAAATGATCCGAAGACAATCCTAAAGGGGCTAAATCCAAAAGAAAAAACAGAGAGAGCTTCATTGGCAATGGAATTCCCTCTCCCCACCCCCGTCCCATCCAGGGCTTCATGTAACACCAAGGTTCTCCAAACATTTCATTTAAAAACCTACAAAGGTTTTATTTACAAGCTTAGACAGGTGCATGTGGCACAACAAAAAAAAATCATTGAGAATCATTGAAAGGTTTCATGGTCAGTCAATAACTAAAGAATGTGGCACAAAAACAGAAAGTTTGAGAATCACTGAAAGGTTTCTCTGGTCTACTCACAACCTAAGACAGGTGCATGTAGCACAACAACATAAAGTTTGAGAATCACTGAAAGGTTTCTCTGGTCTACTCACAACCTAAGACAGGTGCATGTGGCACAACAACATAAAGTTTGAGAATCACTGAAAGGTTTCCCTGGTCTACTCACAGGCAAACAGCTCGGCCTCCGACTCGGCGATGATGTTGTTGGACTTGTCCATGGCCTGGATGATGAAGTAGTAATCCCCTGGATGGGTCAGCGTCAGGTCCAGTTCCTTCTGTGACGTGTGGTTCTTGAGGTTCACGCCGTCACCTTTGGTCTGGATCACAAACTCCTGGAGGGACAGACAGAAACTATTTGGTTACACAGAAATAACCAGATACCTCCATGGCAAGGGTTTTAGATTATCTAAGACCATTTCTATTCAATTTCTATCTACCAGCGTAACAAAAAATTGCTAAATGTTGAAAAAATGGAAATATCAAAAGAAGCCATTTTAAAAATAAAAAAAATTAATGCAAACAAGGTACTGCAAAGGGGAGGTTATTTCTTAAAATTAGGCCAGTAAAGATGGAAGAGTGTACATGCATTCAAGACAAATTGATGATAAAATAATAAAAACCTAAGAATTATATTTCATTTTTATTCCAATTTACTATGTCTTTTTTATGCTGATGTAGTTTGTTTTGGGAGAAACTTTGTACAGTTAGTTTTTTTATATCAATCATTGGGCATGTATGATATTTAGAGTCTTATATCCCATACAACGTGTTCATGCCCCATACTGCGCTTCGGTAGCCCATTTATTATGAAGAGACCGCCATATATCAGTTAACACCATTTCTTTTTATAACTCCCCAGACAGGAGAGGACTAACCTTGAACACCTTGTCTGTCTCTGCTTGTGGCCACTCCCACGTCACATGGACACTGCCCTGCCCCCTGTATTTCACCAGGATATTGTAAGGACCTTCCAAGGATGCTGAAATTTTACAGCAAGGAATTTCCAATTAGTTGGCAGTGTGCTCCTACAGCTAAGATTACCATTCAATATTCTAATATTGTTTAGCATTAAATATACAAGGATGAGATGGTGAGATTTTAAAGGAAAAAAAATTATGTGGAAATGATCTATTAAATTTTCACTTTTTAAAAAAAAATGAAATAAAATATTTTAAAACTTTATTTGAAGACAGGTAAACTAACTAATTATTCCAAGGAATGAAATGTTTCTACAGCTACCTCATTGAAATACTATTCACAAAATCAGGGGAATACTTTTCAAATGACTGCACTCAATAAAAATACTCTTGTAGCCTCGTATCCCTACTCTCTATGGCATACTCTCATATCCCTACTTTCTATGCCATACTCTCATATCACTACTTTCTATGGGATACTTTCATATCCCTACTTTTTATGGCATACTGTCGTATCCCTACTTTCTATGCCATACTCTCATATCCCTACTTTCTATGCCATACTCTCATATCCCTACTTTCTATGGGCATACTCTCATATCCCTACTTTTCTATGGCATACTGTCATATCCCTACTTTCTATGCCATACTCTCGTATCCCTACTTTCTATGGTATACTCTCATATCCTTACTTTCTATGGCATACTCTCATATCCCTACTTTCTATGGCATACTCTCATATCCCTACTTTCTATGGCATACTCTCGTATCCCTACTTTCTATGCCATACTCTCGTATCCCTACTTTCTATGGTATACTCTCATATCCTTACTTTCTATGGCATACTCTCGTATCCCTACTTTCTATGGCATACTCTCATATCACTACTTTCTATGGCATACTCTCATATCCCTACTTTCTATGGCATACTCTCATATCCATACTTTCTATGGCATACTCTCATATCCCTACTTTCTATGCCATACTCTCATATCCCTACTTTCTATGGCATACTCTCATATCCCTACTTTCTATGGCATACTCTCATATCCCTACTTTTAATGTCATACTCTCATATCCCTACTTTTAATGTCATACTCTGATATCCCTGCATTCAATGTCATACTCTCATATTCCTACCCAAACGGAGTACTCACGTATGAACACTTTTAGTGGTGCACTCTCGTGTGACCCTATCACGCTCGTCCTGACCGTGATCGTGTAGTTGTGTCCAGCAGCTATGTCTTTAAACGTGTAGTTGAACACAGGCCTGAAGCTGGCCTCAGTCTTCACATCCTGGGCTGGTCCCCTCAGCTGCTCCATGTGGATGATGTAGGCCTGGAGAAGGAGTCAAAACAGAAAACCACACTTATATTCCATGATGGTAAATACGGCCTTTGACGTCCAGAAGTATCTTGCGTTTTATTTATTATTTTTTAATATATTCTTTTTGATAAGTTGACAGTTCTCAAGTATTTTTCAAATATACCTCTTGGCTACATAATTACTGTAAACTTTGTGTTTTGTGAAGTTGTTGTGCAAATAGGTCCTCAAATTATATAAATACTAAATATTTACGATACAACACTTCCCACTGACTCTAAAATTGACTATTCCAAAAGAATAAAAAGTACTCTTCAAAACAATTTTATGTTTAAAGTTTTTATTTTTTACAGTACTTTAACTTCGTTTATAATTTTGCTTACATCAAGTCGCAGACACAAAGAGTGTAAAAACAATGAAAGGCTTAGTTAATGTTATTTTAAACGAGCAACAAAGCTCGTCCAAGGGCGTTCCGCCACCGTTCGGTGGCATGTTGTAACTCCCCTTCTACAGCCGTCTCGACTGGCATTACATGTGCATCACGTCAAAAATACTATTCATTATATTTAAAATAAATAACTCGTAAAAACAGAGCTTTTTGCTATAAATCCCAACGCGCATAACTCAAAATAAAGTCTTGGAAGAAATACTGCACCAAAAATAACTTGTTTTGAACGTCCGCGTAAAAGTGTTCAATATGATGGGCTGTAGGAGTCATGTATGTTTGAGGGACCAATCGCTATTGATGACCACACGGAACATAGCCTTTTATTATATAGGATAACTAAAGCATTCAAAAGCAACACATTTCTTTGAGTTTATGTAACAAACTCAATTATGTAGCCAATACTTTAAAATATTTGAGAACGGTAAAACTTATCAACGGGAAGTAGACTTTAAAAAATGCAGAATACATCCGGACGTGGAACGCTGTAATTACCTACATGATCACTGCTTAAGTTCCTGGCACTTAGGCAGCTTCATCTCCTGCAGTTTTATATGTTCACAAGAGCCCAAAGGAAGGTAACTAGAGTCTAAGGGGCGATAACTCAAGTCCACAGTGTGATACATAAAGTTTAAGGGAATGTAATAAGTGTGGAATATACTCTAACAAGGATCAAAATTAGACCAAAGGAAACAATTAAGACAGTGAGCTTTGAAACTCATTGAACACTTGGCTACTGGGTAACTAAACTAACTCATCATCGGGGTCAATATGCCAAACAGGGATACCGGGTAGCTAACTCATCACTGAGGTCAATATGCCAGACATGGCTACCAGGTAGCTATTGGTTAATTCGAACACCAACTTACCATGGGCTGATTGAGATTGTGGCAGTTTGCTCTCCAGGAGAGGGCCAGACTGTAGCTGCCAAAGTTTCTGATGACATTCGAGGACAGCTGCTTGGGCGGGGCCAAATCATCTAGACGGCATGGACAGATGAGAAAACCTTTTGTCAACGTCTCATAATTAAAGGCTGCTATTAGTATTATGTAAAACTAAAACATTTTTTAAAATTGTAACTTGCTAGATGAGGTTAATACAAAAGCAAGGTGCAAATGCTTCAAAATATTTGCATGGCACCATGAAGTGAATATGGCCCGAGTACCGACACAAACACAAGCAGGTCAAGGTCACTGTACCCTCTTCTGTGACGAAGGTCTCCATGTAACGAGTGGGGCAGGACGACGAGTTGGGCCTGACCCACACAAAGTAGTTCTCACAGGCCAGGAGTCCCTGGAGCTCGTAGCTGGTCTGCCTGGTGACCTGGACTCTCATGGGGGCCTGCTGCCTGTTGTGTGTGTAGTAGATGTAGTAGTTCTGTGGAGGAGACAGCAGTATAGACAAACTGGTTCAATGAACAGATGGGATAAACAAGCTGGTTAATGGACGTGTTGGATAAACAAGCTGGTTAATGGACGTGTTGGATAAACAAGCTGGTTCAATGGACGTATTGGATATACAAGCTTGTTCAATGGACGTGTTAGATGGGCAGATTGAAGAGACGCATTCGATGGATAAACAATAGATGGATTAATAAACTGAGTGAATGAGACTATTATAGCTATATATTTTTTTTAAAAAACACACTGGATGGAATAATACATGGATGAATTAACACATGAGATGGATTAACACATGAGATGGATTAACACATGAGATTGATTAACACACTGAATGGAAAAAGACTATAGATATTTGTGGGTAACATTAGATGGATAAACACATTGGACTGTAACAGAGCCATTAGATGTATTGGTGAGAGTAAGTTGGGAGTTGACGGATGTAGGTGACAGAGTTGTATTATAACACGTATCACATCAACCACCACAAAACAGGAGGTGCCTTGTAGACGAAACAAAACTCGTGACGTCAGCTGTTGTGTTACAACAAGATTTCAGTTTCCCACGGAGTAATTCCTTACCTGAGCAGCCCCAGAAGTCAGGTTGAACTTCAGCAACACGCTGGTGGGTCCAGTCTTATCAATACTGAGAGGGCTTAAATCGGGCTGGGAACCTGTGAAGATGGAAAAATAAAACTTTAAGTGACTCATAGCTCGGGGTAAGATAAATTTAAATACAGTAATCCCTCACTACTTTGCGGTTCACTTTTCCCAGATTCACTGCTTGGCGTTTTTTTAAAAATATAGTTGTAGTATAGGAAAGGGTGCCCCAGGAAATGGCACCGACGTCTGAAGAGACGAAAAATTCAGTCGTCAGCTGCACTGAAAAATACTAGGTTTAATCTAAACCCTTTTTACTGCACAGCATATTCATCACCATCATCACGTCATATATAACTATGTGTATTTGGCTTTACAGTGGCTGTTAACTTATTTAACGATTTCGTATTGCTTAACACTTGGTGTCCCTACTTTGCGGATATTCAACTATCTCGAGGGTCTCCGGTCCCCGTTAACCACAATAAAAGAGGGTTCACTATAACGTGTTATTATAAGCCTTTAAGAAAAATCCTTCAACATGGAAAATGTATCTGAACATCAGAGCGTGATGTGCAAGCTAGGCTAGCACGGACAGTGTTAGAGCTAAAGGAGAAAGCATCCATTCATTCATAAAGCCAACTTAGAAATTTCTCTTTTATTTAAAAAAAAATAAGATTAAAAAATGTGTTTTGAAAAATTGACCAAAATGGGTTTTTTTTTGTTCATATTAAACGTGATGAAACTTTTCTGAAGTCCTGCTTGCTCAGAAAGCCAGTCGACAGCTTGACCCTTGTTATGGTCAGTAGTAGTAGGCCACTGAAATGAGCCGCCAACACCAAACTTTGGTGAGGACAGAACTTTGTCAAACCCAACTTTTTCCTGGTCCCTGCATCAGTGGCCCATGTGTTGATTAAATGCCTTGAACTAGACATAGCTGACATGAATAAATCCTTTGGGATAGTGCATACGAAAATACCCCATGAAGGCAAATTTGAAAATACCCCCGAAAGAGTGCATATGAAAATACTCCATGATGGCAAATTTGAATATACCCTGTGATAGCACATATGAAAATACCCCATGATGGCAAAAGATAAATACACCCCGTGATGACAAAAGATATGAATATACCCCATGATGGTAGATTTGAATATACCCAAACTGACAGCTTTATATTGCGGGTCTTCAAGAAACCATTATCACGGCAAATAAGAGACGTAAGCTGGTATGGTTCCGTCATGTGCTGCGACACGATACCCTGACAACAATCATCCTTCAAGGCACTGTAGAAGGGGGCCGGCAAAGAGGTCGACAACGGGAAAGTTGGCTTGACAACATAAAAGAATGGACACGGATGAGATTGAATGAATTATTGGCCGCCGCTCAAGATAGGCAAATGTGGAGAATGTTGTCTGTTGATGTGTCCATGCGCTCCCCCCAACGACCGCTACGGTCACGGTACTGATGATGATGATACTGACAGTTGAAATAAATATCCTTAAAATGAACTAAGAGATTAAAAAGTTTTTGTGATTTCGTCTGACCTTTCAGTTTTAAAATGTCTGTGTTGTTGGGGTACCAGAGAGGTCCTACGATAAGTTCCTTGTTCTTGGCTTGAACACTGATCCTCACCTCACTAGCAGGACACAGACCTTCAACTAGGACATTGAATAGAAATGGTGGGGTTTAGCACTAAGGGCACAGACCTTCAACTTGGAAATAGAAGGGAAATGGTGGGGTTTAGCCTGTAGGGCACAGACCTTTAACTAGGGACATTGAATAAATGGTGGGGTTTAGCCTGTAGGGCACAGAACTTTAACTTAGGACATTGAATAAATGGTGGGATTTAGTCTGTAGGGCACAGACCTTTAACTTAGGACATTGAATAAATGGTGGGATTTAGTCTGTAGGGCACAGAGCTTTAACTTAGGACATTGAATAAATGGTGGGATTTAGTCTGTAGGGCACAGAGCTTTAACTTAGGACATTGAATAAATGGTGGGATTTAGTCTGTTGGGCACAGAGTTTTAACTTAGGACATTTAATAAATGGTGGGATTTAGTCTTCTAAGCTTTTTGGAGTTAGAAGCAAAAAGAATATTTTCTTAAAAATTAAAATTAAACTATTTTTTATTAACCTAGTTTTATACATATAGTTTAATCATTGATGTATCTTACAAACACATATAGTTTAATCATTGGTGTATCTTAAAAATAAGATGAACTCAATTATACAATCAGAATATATATATTTTAGTAGCTTGTGTATTGGTAAATCTAAATTTTATATCAATCATATCATCCACCCAGAAACACTTTTAAAATGTTTGTAATGAGTTGCACATCTAAATTGATGATTGCTCTAAAAATGATGCTTAATTTTCTTACAATAGCAAACAATCTTGCATCTGGTGTGATAACTTGAACAAACCAGGAAAACCTACACACAAACAACATTCAAAATCGTAATAAGAAGACAAGACTAGCCACAAACCGTGGACAAACAAAGTGCTCTGTACAGAAGGCGTTGTAATATACAAGACAAGTGTGGTACTAACTCGTGTAGTTGTTGTTATTTTTATCCAGGTCAACGGTGATGTCGTCAATCTTGGCCACCGGGAACTCCAGGGAAACGACATCCTCCGAGGAGTGGACGACGGTGATTCTGTAGCCACTGGCCTTCGGGTCCTGTGTCCAGGCCAAGGAGACGCTCGTGCTGGTGACAGACTTTGCGACGACGGCCAGGTTTGTGGCAGGCTCGACCTTCATGAGCAGGAGCTTGACCAGGCTGGGATTGCCCTCCCCCGCTCCTGTTTTGGCCGTCACCTGTGCGTTGGGTGAACAGTGAGACAGGTCAGACATGTGTAAACAATAACCAGCCAACATTGTCTCTGTGAACATGTGGTCCACTAAAAACAAGCCAATAAGACTGCACTGATTTAATCCTGATTTGTCGAGATGTAATCGTAGTAGTAGAGTAAGGAGAAAAAAGATAATTTTTTTCAACTGATAATAAGCCCAACAAACCCTCCAATGTCTTATCTAACTATAACTTGGTGTGAGCAAATAATACTTAAACAAAAAAATGCATCATGATAATTTTTACAATTTCTAATTTTTAAAAAATCTTTTGAACTACATTATTGACTCGGAAAATCAAAGCATTATCAAGTTTTGCACGTGAAAGCAAATAAACGTTATTACCCAGAAGTTGTAGTACTTGTCCTTAGCTATGTAATCTACCACAATCACGTGGTAGTAATCTCTCGGGTCGTCCACCAGCTTTTCAAGGGACATGATCCCCGACACTGTCTGCTCCTTTTCTTTCACCTCTTGGTAGTAGATCTAAGATCACAAAGTTGAGACAAGAGCATCACACCTATGTTAAACTGGGTCAACGTATTCTCAACATTAACCTGAGATGCATATATGTACATCAAAAATTAATGTAAATTTTCATTATTACATGGAAGTTTTAATAAACATGATTAGAAATACATTTTTGAAGCATTATTTATTTACTAGTGTATCACCCGTCAAAAATGACGGAAGTTTTCAAAATAAATACACATCAGATTAAAACATAACATAATACAGAACTTTCATTTGTTTTATTTATTTTTATTTGATTCATTTATTATCATATTGAACAATTTTATGCGGAATGTTCGAAAAGAGTTATTTTTGGTGCTGTAATTTGGTGCGCTGCTTTCTAAAATTAGTAGCGTGTTACATCCACACATACATACATACATACAACAACGGGAATTATGTATATTGATTGATGATATTTTTTAAAAATCATTTCCAGTGTGAAAAAAGAAAGTGTTGGGGTAAGGGATGGGGTAGGGTGTGTGTACATTTAAATATAGGATGTCAAGCGTTTTTGTTTTTCATATGTGGGCATTAATTAGGGCCACCAGTTGTAACGTGTGTGTTATCTCGTAAACAAAGAAATTTATTTTCAAATCACCTACATAGACACTTGTAAAACAAATGTTTAAAAAGTCTGGTTGATGTTTTCCGAGTATTCATTTCAAGGATGTTTAGATTGTCTTTTTCTCATCTTCTTAGGCAATAAAATACAACAAGCCAACTTTATTAGTTATATGATCATAATTGGATTTGAGGTGGAAAGTATCTAGAGAATATTTTCATGTATCCATTGTCCATACTTAAAAAGTAGGTTGTAATGCATACATAATCAAAGCAAATTTAAACGTATCTTGTAATGCATGCACTATCCAAACGATACATACAATGTACAGTCGAAACCGGTTAAGTCGAAGGCGTTGGGGTATGAAAAATGGCATCGAGATAACTGATGATCGAGTTAAAACGAAAACCAATATGGCGGCAAAATATTAACATGCGCTTGAAATTTCTTTATGTACGTGTTGTGCGTTAATTAGTGATGGGACGATTAATCAGAATCGTATCGGAATATCGGGACCCAGTGGCGTAGCTAGAACTTTTGCCGCCCGGGGCGGTCTCCAATTTGCCGCCCTTTTTGGGGCTGTCCATAAATGACGTCACGCACCTGGGGGAGAGGGGAGTCACACATTTGACGTCATATAAAAACGCGCGACTTTAAATAAAAGTTCAACTTAAATATATGATTACCGACAATTTATTTAATGACGTTTTACATGGCTTCACGCGTGTTACGATATAAGAGTGCAGCCTTATACTAAAAACATATTTACATGATTTAAAAAAAATCTTTTTTTAAAAAGGACACGCTTTTATTTACAAACATTTACAGACTGAAACGCGCTGATCTCCCCTGACCTTGATGTAAACATGGGAATTTGGTAAACGATGGCTGGAGTGAAACCAGTGAGCCGTGGAGGTCAACTCTAGCAGACGACTATACATTCTAAATAGTGATAAATAGAGATAAACTAAAAATTGTTTAATTTAATTACGGTACATTCGATCGATCTGAAATTTTGAAACAATGCATTGTCATCCACGATCTATATGTGGTAAAATTTTGAGATCTCTAGGACCATCAGAAGTGGTGTAATTTTACGTTACAAGATTTGAAGGAAGGATGGATGGTTACAACATACAAACAGTGTGACTTAAATAAAAGCGTGTAATAAAATGATTTGAAACATAACATGCTCATTTTCAAATAGAAAATACGGCTGTTATGGGGGGGGGGCTTTGTGACGTCATATTGAAGAAGGGGTCTAAGCTTTTGTGACGACGTGTGACGAGGGGGGAGGGGGGGAAAATAAGCCAAAATCATGTGAAGTCATTTTTGACGGCCCCTCAAGTCAATCACATGATTAATTTTATTATAACTTAATAAACATGAATAAATAATTATAATTGAAACAAGTAAAGGTGGTGAACATTTTTACCATTGCATGGGCTATTTATGTAAGCAGTAATAAAAGAAGCCGCATAAGATGATATACTTATAAATACACATTTATAAAAATACAAGATTCTTTTTTAAAGGCCACAAGAAAGTTATTGAGGTCGCAGCCCCCTCAAAAACAAAAACATATTCCAAATTTACAACCAAAAAACATTACCAATTAATTAGCTTTTATTTTTTATTTACAAATATATGATTTTTTTATAAACAAAGAAATTGTATACATTAGTATGTAAACATATTTATACATTTACTTTCCTAACTTTCATAGTAGAAAAATCGTGTGTATGTTATCAAAATTTTAATTTTTTGTAATAACTTTTTCTATGGACAATATTGCAATATTTTGTAGTCTTAAATCATTCATTATGTAACGAAGATCATTTTTATCACCTTCAGATTGGAGAAGCTCCTTTCACAACTAGATATACTGATAGCAATTTCTGAAAAACTTCTTAGCAAAATTATAATGTTGGGTACATAATTTTCCAATTTATACTGTTGAATACATGGTATAATACAGGAATATTTTCCTACAAGGACATGCAACTCATCAACGCGTTAGTTTCTTTTCTTTTATAATTCCATCCATGGATAAATACATTTCTCGTTGTACTTATTGTTCTAGATATAGAACCACGTCTTCTGAATTTACCCCACTCATATTTTTCTTCTTCTAACTCGAAGTTTATATCTCCAACTCTCTATAACAGCGCTCTGTATTAGCACATCTCTTTGTTTCTATGAAATGAGTTTGCATAAATTTTAAAAAAAACGGGTTCCCATAAATTGAGATATCATAGAAAAGAAAAAGATTGCATTGATCTGACTAAAATTCCAGCATCTGATCCCGTTTTATTAGTTACTTCTTCAGATGTCAATTTTTCCAAGACGCTTGAAATTTTAAAGTATGTCTTTTTCAAAATTATGTTTGCTATTGTGATGTTCATTAATGGAGAAATTTGAATATTTTCATGTTCTTGCAATAAATCTTTATATTTTTCCATAAAATAGACGAATTCAAATTATTTAAACATCACTTTAATTGGATATGCGTACAATTTTTAATGAATAACCGTATTTAAATTTTAAAAACACAAATTATGTGTGCTACTTTAATGCGATAAAAACAAAATAATTTTAATTTTTAGTGAGTTACCTTAAAATATTTTTTTGAAAACTGAAACAGTAATATAAATTACTACTTGCAAGTTAAACACAATGAACCACAATGCCATGTAGGTACTTGTTAGTGCATCATTCTGCGCATGTCGAAATTCCACGCAAAACTTGTAGTGGCGATATTAATAACACATATTATTCGGCCCAGCGGGGTTGTTTTCTTTGTTTGTTTTTTTGTGTGCAGTTTTCTTATAAAAGCGTCATCTATGACGTATACCGCTTAATTTTCCAAAGAAATCGGTACCTTTTTCGGGCGATTTTAAGTTTTTTAACGGGTTTGCGTTAGTTATAGCAACCACTATGTAATCAAACAAATGTTGCGCAATCCGTTAATTAAGACTCGAAATTAAGAATATTTTTGTTTCACCTTGGTTTTCCCCTTCAAAAGAAAAAGGGGGATTGTCGGAAATGGCTTTACTTTTCAAATGCTCACAAATGCCGCCCCCAAAATGTGTGCCGCCCGGGGCGGACCGCCCCCACCGCCCCCCCACTAGCTACGCCACTGTCGGGACCCTATTTCTTCACTCTTTCCTAAGGTTGTTAAGACCGTTTAAGTTTAAATATAACCCTTTGTTGCGTTAGCGGAGTTTTTTTTTCCCTAGTACATAACTATAATGAAGTCATATACTCCTGCCCGCCACGCCGCAGCGCGCGCTGTCTTGCGGTGATTCCCAGATTGAGCGATACTGTGCCTTTGACTTTCCTTACAAGCTACACAAATAAGTAAACTACACATCCCCTCATTGTCCCCGAACCATTCTCTTCCTAATAATCTTCTTTGGGTCCGTCCCCTCAGCTTTCAATGGACTTAGAATTCCTTCGGTAACTTGATGCTAATCAGACTAACCAACAACAATGGTCTGGGAGATTGAGAGTGGGGGTGGGTAAACTGTCTGTAGTCTGTTATATTATATATTTTAAAATCTGGGGAGCCTTGTTTACAGTAAGCACCCTATGATTTTTCGTCCCATCACTAGCGTTAATAAATGAGAATGTACAAGCACATGATTTTCGAGGTTTTTTTTTACACAAAGGCGTTGCCGTTATTTGTTTATCATGACCTATATATGACTCATAACAAAGCGAACTCTTCTCTATAAAAGTGTACAAAAATAAACTAGGAACTCCTTTTGAACCTTCAACTTTGATACATTTTAATTAATTCTAACCAATAGTTAAATGGCTTTTGCACACGGCCACTTCTTATGAATGAAACAATTAGAACAAAGCAGTAGTAATAGTTATAGAGTCAAAATGAGGTTGAAGGATGAATGGTTGCCAATGACAACAAGTCTGCACATGGTACATTTTGTTATTCCATACGCAACGAAATGTTTTAGACATGCGATTCTGCGTGCATCTTTCCTATTGGAGCAATGACGTAATACTCGGCATCACTTACGCGGCCGATTGCCGAGTATCTCAGAGTATACAAAAATCGGCCGATGCCGAGTAGCCGAACCGATCGGTTCAGCCCTATCAATAAGAACATTTTCAAAAGCTGGGTGATTTAAGTTAGTAACACAGCGCTGTGAGTAAGCGGGCTGTGACGTCACCAGCGAGGCAGAAATGTTATGCCTTCACTTGGTTATAAAAAATCACATCTAACATTTTCAAAAGCTGGCGATTGGTCATGGGGATTGAGATAACCAACATTAAGTGGCAAATTTGACCCTTTTTTGTGCTCGTGTTATGAGGTTTCGGCGACTTTAAAAAATCGAATTAAACGACGAGAAACTGCTTAGACAAAGAAAGAAGTTGGCGGTTCCAATAAAAAACGTCGACATAATAGGGTGGGCGAGTTAACCGAGCTCGAGTTAAGTGGGTTCGACTGTAGCTTGTAATACTTCCATTATAAAACCAAATTTAAAACGTAGCTTGTAATGCATGCACTATCCAAATGATACATAAAATGTAGCTTGTAATGCTTCCATTATAAAACCAAATTTAAAACGTAGCTTGTAATGCATGTACTATCCAAATGATACATAAAATGTAGCTTGTAATGCTTCCATTATAAAACTAAACTTAAAACGTAGCTTGTAATGCATCTATTTTCCAAACCATACTTACAATGTAACTTGTAATGTATCCATTATTCAAACCATACTTACAAGGTGGCTTGTAATGCATCCATTATCCAAATGATACTTACAATGTAGCTTGTAATGTATCCATTAGGGAAGAAAGGTGTCTTCCATCTGACATCCACTGCGTAGGTTTCAGTCATGAAATGTTCAATGCGGACACTGGCGCTGACTTCCACGGGCTCAGAGGGCACTGAACAGAGGGAGTTAAATGAGAGGGAAAGAAAAAGTGAAAGTTATTTTTAGTTACCCCATCTCACCAGTGGCGTCGGTGAGGAAGACTTAATGGCATAGCCCAACCATACTACGAGTTAGTTATTCCACTCATTCAAGTTAGTTATTCCACTCTTATAAGTCGTTTATACCACAAATTCAAGTTAGTTATACCACTAATTCAAGTAACCTAGTAATACGATGCAATTTCATAATCGAACATATCTGGTCAATCCAAAGTAACCTAGTAATCCAAAGTAACTTAGTAATCCAACAAAACCAAGTAATCCAAAGTAAGCAAGTAATCCAAAGTAAGCAAGCAATCCAAGGTAACCTAGTAATCCAAAGTAACCAAAACCTTTAATGAAAATGCTCTACTCACATCCGTCAAGGGTCCTCAAGGAGAGCTTGCCATAAGGACACAATCTGTTGGCAGTTTTCTGAAAGAAGTAGAGGACGTACTCAGTGGCAGGCCTGAGTCCCGTAATGAGGTCACCACTGGATTTTCCCCTTGTGAAGTTGGTCCAGGTGTGGTTGGCCAAAGGGAGGCCAGTCTGTCTTTCCCTGGTGGACCAGAAGGAAGGGGAGACAAGTGTTTAAAAAAAAACCTGCAAGGAACAGACAACTGTACCAACAGCCAATGTCTTGTTTTAACAGCGCCAACAAATCTGAACTTAACACCACTAAAAACCTATTCCCATAAACCGACCCCATCACCACCAATACCTCCATCATCACCACTGACACCTCCATCATCACCACCACCACCTCCATCATCACCAACACCACCTACATCATCACCACCACCACCACCATCATCACCACCGACACCTCCATCATCACCACCGACACCTCCATCATCACCACCACCACCACCATCATCACCACCAACACCTCCATCATCACCACCAACACCTCCATCATCACCACCAACACCACTATCATCATCACCACCACCACCACCATCATCACCACCAACACCTCCATCATCACTAACTTTAACTGAAAGATTGTCACTGACTTAAGTTTATGTAAGCTGATAAGGGTGGGTGCATCAAATATAACACCACGACTTACGCATACGAGACCATGTCCAGCCTGAGAGACACAAAGTATATGCTGGTGTTGGTTACTTCATGGGGCACAGAGTCTCCCCGTTTGTCTGTGAAGGGCGAGCACTCTGAGAATAGAGAGAGAGCGAGATTAAATTACGATATCCTCACAAATAAATTTTCAAGATTAGAAAGGAAAACTGTCAGATGAAATGTGTATGGTTCAAAATGTTTTTAAATCAAACCTTTAAAACTTCCTATTGGACTATAAGAACATTAAGACGAACAGCCAAAAATTTTATAACAGAAAAAAAAATAAGCCTCCCTTTTTTTATTTTTAAAATAGCAAAAAATGTTTATTTCAATGGAATTAAGCCCACACAGAGATTTGATACATACTTCAAAACTAATAGACAGAATCCAACACATAAAATATCAGAACTCACATATCAATCATAACAGAAATGAAATATTGATATTATCAATGCTATAAAAGGCCCTATGTTCCCTCCAAGTTTTGTTGGTTCATGTGCAAAGTAAAAAAAAACTTGTGTGCAAAGTTGCACAGTATCGATTTTTGTGCAATATTTTACAAAATTTGCTGCATGGTAATTCTAAACTGCTGTGTGGCGCGGCCAGATATCTGTGCGGCCGCGCAGCTTAAAGGAAACATGGGTATGGACTATTTTTTCTCTCTAAATACCATCACAGCCCAGCTCGTCCATGTTGTTTCCAGTACAGTCCTTGACCCCGTCGCAGACCTGAACCCAGGAGACACACATGACCTTGGCATTCTGGCACTTGAACTGACCCGCCTTGCACTGGTACGGGGCTGTTGTGTCCAAATAAATGGTGGTTTGAAAGATAAAAAAAAATATTTTTCAACAGTGAATTTAGAATGAACAGTCTCTGTGAAAACCAGAAATACTTTTAGCATAGGTCACAGGTCAAAGGTTACTTAAACCAAGGGTAGCACACACACACAAAAAAGAATGATGTTTAAAATAAACTGAAGTGTTAGCATGTGTTAAAGCACTCCCACCAGTAATAAATATTTTTAACATGAAGTATGTTTTAACATAAATGCCTCTTTAAAAAACATGGTGACAATGTTGGAAGGTAACTGAAGACCTTAGTGCTAGAAATAGTTTTGTCACATTTTCGTCAGATAAAACCGAAACAGTCAACATTTAACATGTGGTTTAGACCAATCTACTGCATATAGTTAATTACAGTACAATGTAACTAGGTCCCATTTTTTTTAAACAGCCTAAAAAATAATAAAAAATGCTATCATCAAAGAGACAAAAATTAAATTAAAACTTGACTGTCTCAAAATGCGTAATTTGTGACTTAAGTACTTTTGGCACTAAGCTCTTCAATTTGTTTGACTTACCAACTTCAACTCTGGTGATTATTTTGAGTCACCTCCCCTTCCCAAATTCAATAAAATTATCAATCAGTACAACAAATCAACACACAGAGCAAATATAAAATATCTATCTATAGTTTACAAGTGGGCCTACCTGATATGATCCCTTCACCTGAAAACAAGAAGAAATAAAACAAACCCGTTAAAAAAAGTTTTTGACTATAAATCCCTTATATATGAGACATAACTAACAGTATTGATTGTGTTCAAACGCGACAAACATTTACAGACTGAATCTGTCTTAACTCCCCTTTGCTTTATAACCAGGGGGGGTGGGAGAGGGGAAAGGTCTGGTCACCGATCGCTGGACCGAGCTCAGCATGACACGTAAAATGTAAACAAAAGCACGCCGGTACATCGACGGATGGCGTCAACGCATGACTGAACTGTCACGTGAAAAAAAAACAATAACAAACTGTGAAATAAGAATTACATACGTCGTTTAGAGATAAACTAAAAATGCATTAATTTAATTACGGTACGTTCAATTGATCTGAAATTTTGATATGATGCATTGTTAGGTGACACGGTCCATGTGCCTAATTTCAGCTTGATGGCTTCACGGGAAGTGGGTCATTTTTTACTCTTTTTTTTCCGCCCGCCTGCCCGACGACGAATGACTGAGATAGAGAGACGGCGGTGAAGTTAATATAAGGGATTTAATTTTTAAAAACCCGTAAAAACAAAGTATATGACTATAAATCCCTTATATATGAGTCATAATTAAAAGTACTGATCGTGTTCAAACTCGACAAACATTTACAGACTGAATCTGCCTTAACTCCTGACGTATAACCGGGGGGGAGGGGGGGGGTTGGGAGAGGGGAAAGGTCTGGTCACCGATCACTGGACCGAGCTCAGCGTGACACGTAAAATGTAAACAAAAGCGCGCCGGTACATCGATGGGTCACGTCAACGCGTAGACTGAACTGGAACGTGGAACAAAAACAACAACAAACTGTGAAATTGAATTACATATGTCATATAGAGATAAACTAAAAATGCATTAATTTAATTACGGTACGTTCGATCGATCTGAAATTTTGATACGATGCATTGTTAGGTGACACAAGTCCATGTGCCAAATTTCAGCTCGATGGCATCACAGGAAGTGGGTCATTTTTTACTTTTGTTTTTCCACCCGACGTACGAAGAGATGACAACAGACAGAGAGAGAGACAGACAGACAAGATTTTGAAGTTAATATAAGGGATTTAAAAAGAAAGATTATTGGATGATTACGGTCCGCACGTGCTGCGCTCACAGATCAGTAACATTCTCTACAGCTCCCTGCCCCCTTTGTTCTTCTGTTAGAGTTTCTATCAATGTATTAAAGTTGGTCTCTACTGTCTAGGCCAAGTTGTCTTAGATTTATCAGACATGTTGGGTATCAACATCTTGGATATCAACATGTTGGGTATCCACATCTTGGATATAAACATGTTGAGTATAGGCTGACATGATCTAGAGGAGAGAAGTGACGAGCCAACCTCAATGGCTGACATGATCTTGTCACGAGGCACTTTAAAATAATATAATACCCCATCACTGATGGGGGAACTAGAGGGACTGGACCAGAAACAGAGATGCCTGGAGGATTCTTGTAGGAGACATGTGTCCTTGGAAGGAATGCAGACGTCTGTAAGAGACGTGTTTGTTGTGGTGACATTATTTGAGCACGCAATTTGACTGAGTATGGAGCTCGTGATTTGTCTGGTGGTGTGAACTCGTGCGTATGTTGTAAACTCATGCGTGTGTTGTGAACTCGTGCGTGTGTTGTGGACTTGTGCGTGTGTTGTGAACTCGTACGTGTGTTGTAAACTCGTGCATATGTTGTGAACTCGTGCGTGTGTTGTGAACTCGTGCGTGTGTTGTGAACTCGTGAGTGCGTTGTGAACTCGTGCGTGTGGTGTGAACTTGTACATGTGTTGTAAACTCGTGTGTGTGTTGTGAACTCGTGCGTGTGTTGTGAACTCGTGCGTGTGTTGTGAACTCGTGAGTGTGTTGTGAACTCGTGCGCGTGTTGTGAACTCGTGCGTGTGGTGTGAACTCACGAGAGAGTAGCTATAAATGTAATGTTCTGGCAGCTAAAGGCAGTTACACAAACCACAGACTGGTGTCTTGATTCTTGCAGCGTTGATGTACAGTTAGACTATTACCAGAAGTGCCTCAAGACTAATACATAGTGTCAGAAGTTGACCAAGGAGCAAAGACTATTACAACGTCGACGACGATCGCCTGGTGTCTCCGAGGAAGAAAAGGCAGAAAAATACAGAGATATTTTACCAAGCAATATTTAATTTGACATTGAATAATTAAATTCACTTTTTCCACAACACACACTTCTGTTTTCTCTTCGGTTTTCTAGACTTGCGGTCTTCTACATCTAACTAATGACTTACATTTGTACATCTAACCCAGTGGTTCCTAACCTTTTGGGGTCCATGCACCCCTTCAGATGCCAAAATAATTTCATGCACCCCCTCGTGAAACTTGCAGAAAATGCATAATAAAGTATGTTTATTTTAGGAACGCAACAATTTTGACAATAGGCAACAGGGAATTTAGTGAGAGATCTACTGCTTCTTATGAGCAATCAGCGATTTAAATCTGGGGACTGTTTTGGACAAAGCAACTCTCATGTCATCCTCTGCATTCAACTTATTCCTTGCCTTGGTTTTAATCATCAAAAGTGTGGAGAATCCTGCTTCACAGAGATAGGTAGTGGCAAATGGAAGGAGAGTCAGTACTGCCCTCTTGGCTAGATGTGGGTAGGAATCTAGCTGGGCGCACCAAAATTCAATCAAGGTATTGAAACTGAAGGCACTCCTCAGTACTTCTCTGATTCTCAAATCAATCAGGCCATCTTTAGCAAGGTCACTGTCATCAATGTTGTCCAAGTCACAGAGAAAATGATGGCGAATCCAAAGGTCTTTCCTAACAATGTCTTGACAGAAATACCCATCAAAGGACCTTTACAATGTTGAAAGGTGCTCTGAAATTTCCCCTTTGATGTTGCCAGGCAGTGATCTCTCAGTGCTTCCCCCTGAAGCAGATATTACAACTTCATCCAAGAGTGGTAAGTTGGCCAAGTAGGAATTTTCTAGTCGTCGTTGAAATAGTGGGAGTTTGTTAAGGAAGGCTTGCAATATCTCAGTAGCATCCATTACAGTCGCCCAGCTGCATGGTAAATGGAAAAGGACTGCTTCTCATCTCGCACAAGACTTGATCCAGAATGTCTGCAGCCATGTCACTAATCTTGGAATGAATAGTGTCATTGGACAAAGGGACTTTCTCAACCTGCTTCTTCTGCTAGTGACCACACATCAGTTCCACCATCTCCAGAGCAAAAGGCTTCACCAAAGTTTCTCCAATGGTGTGGGTCTTCTTGTTCTTTGCAATAAGATATGCAACCGTGAAGGATGCCTCCAGTGCAGGTTTCTGTGAGAAAGAAAATCCAAGCTTGGGCAAGGTACCTGAGGTCAAGAAGCGAGCTCTCTTCTGCTTGAAGACCTCAACACTGTCCTTGGAATTGGATGGATGGACTTTCTCTCGGAGTGCTCTCGGAGTCTAACAGGCTTCATGTTGTCATTGCACAGGATTTTTCCACAGAGAAAGCATGAAATTCCGAGGTACACGTAGAGCGAACCTTTCATTTTGCGAAAAAGTTTTTCCGTCAATTTTCGACATACGTAGAACGATTCGCGAAACGACTATCAAAGAGGTTGTATATGGGTGCCATTTGACGCGGCATGCCTTGCTTATGGTTTACATTTTCAGATTATCAGTTTTTCTTGCTTTTTTTTTCCTTCTTCTTTTTCCCCCCCTCTTTTTCTTTTTTCTTTCTCTGAATCGTTCATGCACCCCCTGGAACCTGCTCATGCACCCCTTGGGGGTGCATGCACCACCGGTTAGGAACCCCTGATCTAACCAATGACTTACATTTGTACATCTAAACAATGACTTACATTTGTACATCTAAACAATGACTAACATTTGTACATCTAAACAATGACTTACATTTGTACATCTAAACAATGACTTACATTTGTACATCTAAACAATGACTTACATTAGTACAACTAAACAATGACTTACATTTGTACATCTGAACAATGACTTACATTTGTACATCCAAACAATGACTTACATTTGTACATCTAAACAATGACTTACATTTGCTCATCTGAACAATGACTTACATTTGTACATCTGAACATTGACTTACATTTGTGCAACTAAACAATGACTAACATTTGTGCAACTAAACAATGACTTACATTTGTGCAACTAAACAATGACTTACATTTGTGCAACTAAACAATGACTTACATTTGTGCAACTAAACAATGACTTACATTTGTACATCTAAACAATGACTTACATTTGTAAAACTAAACAATGACTTACATTTGTACAACTAAAAATGACTTACATTTGTACATCTGAACAATGACTTACATATGTACATCTGTACAATGACTTACATTTGTACATCTATACAATGACTTACATTTGTACAACTAAACAATGACTTACATTTGTACATCTGAACAATGACTTACATTTGTACATCTGAACAATGACTTACATTTGTACATCTATACAATGACTTACATTCGTACATCTGAACAATGACTTACATTTGTACAACTAAACAATGACTTACATTTGTACAACTAAACAATGACTTAAATTTGTACAACTAAACAATGACTTACATTTGTTGGAGTCCCTGTAGGCAGCTGCCTGTGACGCACTCATACACAAGGCTGAAAATGTGGAAAGAAATTTAAAATGGCTGTTGCATAGGGCTACCCAGAAGAACATTTAATAAATTGATTATGATAACGGTGGCCTTCAATCTTATAGATGCTCCTTCTATACAGGAGATTATTGCATCCTACGCCTATACATGGTTTGTGTCTGGTCTTGCATTTTTAACTGAGTTTTAATTGTTTCATCAGGCGACCCATTCCACGCCCAAAATCCAGACGTTGAAGAACGAGAATTTGTATGAGTTTGTTCTTCACAAGAGATGTAGCCACTAATTCAAGTTGTGTGAACAATATTCAGAAATGAGTGAAAGCAGGCTTCACTGAGACAGCTGCATACAGAGAGTGGCACTGCTTCGCTTTTCAACATTATTGGCTATGTGGGATTGTTATAACTGTTTCATGGAAAGTTTAATAGGGATCCTCTTTTTTTGGGGGGGGAGGAATAGAAAATATGTTTTAAAAAAACAATGATTACTCCCATACTGTTTAAACAATGCATTGTGCAAGTGAGTGGAGAATGATTTTTTTAGTAGCATTTAAATAATAGATTTTAAGTCATCCATGTGAATCTATGGGCTTTGTAATTTCATGGTGACAATCCATCGATAGAACATTTGGGTATTCGGTTGGATGAACTTCAATTAATATATTAACGAAATGTGCTGATGATACTCTGTGAGGACTTATCCCTGAAGACCTTTGTTAATTCTACGTCTACCTGAGTCGGGTTGTTACACTTGCTTGCAACTTAGCTGCGCAAAAAATTGTGCAAACGTGATGGTCACATGCGTTTTTATGGTGAAAAACATTGTTTTAACAAGAAAAACCTTGTCTAAAAACAAGTAACATTACATTATGAGATGAAGGTGAGAAATGGCAAATCCTATTTATTCATTTTCACAATTAGTTTCTCAGTAATAGATAGGTAATTATAACTGAAGGAATTGTTAGTTTCTCAGTAATAGATAGGTAATTATAACTGAAGGAATTGTTAGTTTCTCAGTAATAGATAGGAAATTATAACTCAAGGACTAGTTAGTTTCTCAGTAATAGATAAGTAATTATAACTGAAGGACTTGTTAGTTTCTCAGTAATAGATAGGAAATTATAACTGAAAGAATTGTTTATGAGCAAGTAGTGTTCGGCCTGAAACTTTGTGAATAAAGAGGACTATAATATTATGTACCAAACCATTCACTACACCTAAAAGAATATATAGACACAATTTATTACAACTGTTACACTGGTGTATTTTATACTTGATATTTTAATGATGTTATAGAGCATTACATGTTCCATAATTGGAGTTTTTTTTTAAAAGTGACAAGAGATTGGTTTACACACATTTCATGATTCACTGTTTTCAGATAGAGGACAATCAAGAGATTGGTTTATGTACATTTCATGATTCACTGTTTTCAGATAGACAATCAAGAGATTTGTTTATGTACATTTCATGATTCACTGTTTTCAGATAGAGGACAATCAAGAGATTGGTTTATGTACATTTCATGATTCACTGTTTTCAGATAGAGGACAAACAAGACATTGGTTTATGTACATTTCATGATTCACTGTTTTCAGATAGACAATCAAGAGATTGGTTTATGTACATTTCATGATTCACTGTTTTCAGATAGACAATCAAGAGATTGGTTTATGTACATTTCATGATTCACTGTTTTCAGATAGAGGACAATCAACAGATTGGTTTATGTACATTTCATGATTCACTGTTTTCAGATAGAGGACAATCAACAGATTGGTTTATGTACATTTCATGATTCACTGTTTTCAGATAGACAATCAAGAGATTGGTTTATGTACATTTCATGATTCACTGTTTTCAGATAGAGGACAAACAAGAGATTGGTTTATGTATTTTTAATGATTCATTGCTTTCAAATGGGAGGGTCTAGAAATTATTTTTCGGTGCAGCAATGTGGTGAATGAGGTCATGATGTTTGTGGGTGATGTGTTGGTTGTACTCACCCGACCCAGGCAGGTAGACTCCACACTCGGGGACGCTGCAGCAGGCCAACTTTTGATTCCTGAAATGTGAGCAGTTCACAGCTGTGGATATATTGAACACAAAAAATATAATAAAAATTTTTTTGTTTGAAAAGGAAATCAAGAAGATCATATCAAGACATTAATTGGCTTCGTCTGGTCACAGATGTAACTACAGGAATGGCTTACGTGTGGTATAGTTACAGCCAGTCTCGTCCGACCCGTCCATGCAATCGACGTTTTGGTCGCACCGTTTGTTCCTCGGGATGCAGCCCCCATCGGTAAGACATTTGAAATCTGATGACCTGCATGTCACTGTTCCTAGATTATTTTCCCTTTGTTGGTAAGAAACAGGAAACACGGAAGGGCAACACAAAGAGTGGAACCAATAAACTAACTGACCACTCAGACAAACACTGGAAATATTAAGACTGCAAAAACACCCCCCCCCCAAAACCACTCAGACATTTTACTGACCAGTTAAGACAACCATTAACCAGTCAAGTAGCCAGTCATCAGACAGACAACAAGTGGCCAGTCACCTTAACAACAGACCATTCTAGTACCCAAAGCACTGCCCTAAGTACCCAAAGCACTGCCCTAAGTACCCAAAGCACTGCCCTAAGTACCCAAAGCACTGCACTAAGTACACAAAGCACTGCACTAAGTACCCAAAGCACTGCCATAAGTACCCAAAGCACTGCCATAAGTACCCAACGCACTGACCTAAGTACCCAACGCACTGACCTAAGTACCCAACGCACTGCCCTAAGTACACAACACACTGCCCTAAGTACACAACACACTGCCCTAAGTACACAACACACTGCTCTAAGTACACAACACACTGCCCTAAGTACACAACACACTGCTCTAAGTACACAACACACTGCCCTAGTACACAACACACTGACATAAGTACACAACACACTGACCTAAGTACCCAAAACACTGACCTAAGTACACAACACACTGACCTAAGTACACAACACACTGACCTAAGTACACAAAACACTGACGTAAGTACACAACACACTGACCTAAGTACACAACACACTGACCTAAGTACACAACACACTGACCTAAGTACACAACACACTGACGTAAGTACACAACACACTGACATAAGTACACAACACACTGACATAAGTACACAAAACACTGACGTAAGTACACAACACACTGACCTAAGTACACAACACACTGACCTAAGTACACAACACACTGACGTAAGTACACAACACACTGACCTAAGTACACAACACACTGACCTAAGTACACAACACACTGACCTAAGTACACAAAATACTGACGTAAGTACACAACATACTGACCTAAGTACACAACACACTGACCTAAGTACCCAACACACTGACCTAAATACACAACACACTGACCTAAATACACAACACACTGACCTAAGTACACAACACACTGACATAAGTACACAACACACTGCCCTAAGTACACAACACACTGCCCTAAATACACAACACACTGACCTAAATACACAACACACTGCTCTAAGTACACACCACTCTGACCTAAGTACACAACACACTGATCTAAGTACCCAACACACTGACCTAAGCCACAACACACTGACCTAAATACACAACACACTGACCTAAGTACCCAAAGCACTGCCTAAAGTACCCAACACACTGACCTAAGTACCCAACACACTGACCTAAGTACCCAACGCACTGACCTAAGTACCCAACACACTGACCTAAGTACACAACACACTGACCTAAGTACACAACACCAGGCCCTATGTACCCAACACACTGCCCTTAATTTTCATCCACACTGACCATTGCAGCTTTCCTCGTCATCCCCCATGGGGCAGTCCTTGGTGCCGTCGCACACCCACGCCTTCCTGATACAAAAGGGGATCCTTTCAGGTTCTGAAGCTCTGCACTGGTACTGGTTCAAATCACAGGAGAAAGGTTCGAAGGTCTCCGGTGTGGTCATTGACGTGGGCGTGGTTTCAATAATTTCACCTGTGTGTGGACAAGGGCTTTAACTGTGGTCACAAGGTGATTGGTTAAGTGGTTATTTCAAATCTGAGGTGACAGTAAATAAACTCTTCCATCATACAATAAAATTCTTGTGGTAAGACAATGCAATAAGAACATTGTGGTGGGACAATGCTCACACTCTGGTATTACATCGTGCATTAATGTATACTAGCGTATCACCCGTCAAAAATGACGGAAGTTTTCAAAATAAATACACATCAGATTAAAAAATAACGTAATACAGAACTTTCATTTATTTTATTTATTTTTATTTGATTCATTTATTGTCATATTGAACAATTTTATGTGGAACGTTCGAAAAGAGTTATATTTGGTGCAGTAATTTTTGGTGCGCACTATTGAACCTAACAGCATTACATCCAAGAAGCATTACATCCATTACGGGAATAAATGTATGTTGATATCACCTATCTTATATATACCCTTCACTGTGCTCACACTCTAGTATTACATCATGCATTAATGGATACAAAGTTACACAACTGAAACACTGAGGCTGTGAATTTTATCCTCTACTGAAACCTTTTCTCACACCAATGACCCAGAAAACCGTTTTGATGAATTTGCGAGGCTAGAGACCATATTTTCATAATTCACTGCAATGACGACTACTTTATATTGCAAAATTAACAACGACATTCTTTGTGTGTTGAAAGTCAGCAAGAAACTGCCAAGAGGGCAAAGGTTACATTCATTCAATATATTTATTATGAAATGAAAGTTGTTTTTTTTCCTCAACATTTTATCAATCTAAACAGTTTTGATGACTGTTGGGCAGTTTTTCAAGGGGAATTTTTGAAGCTCTTTCAAACCTGCAGGTTTGGGTGTAAGAAAATCTTAAGAACACGAAGACGACAAACGTAACACCAACTTACAGCCTTCTTCATCAGACCCATCGCCGCAGTCATCAATGCCATTGCATTTGTCGAACCAGCTGATGCACGCGTTGTTGCGGCAACGAGTGTACAGGAAGCCGCAGTCTTTCGGACGTTGAGTGGACATCCTGGGAGGCAGGGTTGTCAGCTCTGTTGGGGAAGAAGGACAAATTTGCAGCTTAACGGGTGGCGGTGGCCCATGTGGGCCACAGAGTTAAGTGAATTAGTTAGTAGATTGTGGTCAGTGATAGAGAGCGGCCCCATGACAGAATTTGGTTAATGACAGACTTGTCAGTGACAGAGAGTGGTCCCATGACAGAATTTGGTTAATGACATACTGGTCAGTGATAGAGAGTGGTCCCATGACAGAATTTGGTTAATGACAGACTGGTCAGTGATAATTAGTGGTTAATGACAGAGTGCCTAAGCGATAGACTGGTCCTTATGATCAGTTATTGACTGAGTATGGACAGAGATGTACTGTGGACAGTGACAGACTGTGGTCAGTGACAGTTGGTGTTCAGTGACAGACTGTGGACAGTGACAGACTGTGGTCAGTGACGGACTGTGGTCAAGGAAAGACTGTTGTTAGTGACAGACTGTGGTCAGTGACAGACTGTGGTCAGTGGCAGACTGTTGTTAGTGACAGACTGTGGTCATGGAAAGACTGTGGTTAGTGACAGACTGTGGTCATGGAAAGACTGTGGTTAGTGACAGACTGTGGTCAGTGACAGACTGGGGTCAGTGGCAGACTGTTATTAGTGACAGACTGTGGTCAGTGGCAGACTGTGGTCAGTGACAGGCTGCGGTCAAGGAAAGACTGTTGTTAGTGACAGACTGTGGTCAGTGACAGACTGTGGTCAGTGTTAGACTGTTAGTGACAGACTGTGGTCAGTGACAGACTGTGGTTAGTGACAGACTGTGCTTAGTGACAGACTGTGGTCAGTGACAGACTGTTGTTAGTGACAGACTGTGGTCAGTGACAGACTGTGGCCAGTGACAGACTGTGGTCTGTGGCAGACTGTTGTTAGTGACAGACTGTGGTCATGGAAAGACTGTGGTTAGTGACAGACTGTGGTCAGTGGAAGACTGTTATTAGTGACAGACTGTTGTTAGTGACATACTGTGGTCAGTGACAGACTGTTGTTAGTAGCAGACTGTTGTTAGTGACAGACTGTTGTTAGTGACATACTGTGGTCAGTGACAGACTGTGGTCAGTGAAAGACTGTGGTCGGTGAAAGACTGTGATCAGTGACAGGCTGTGGTCAGTGACATACTGTGGTCAGTGACAGACTGTGGTCAGTGACAGACTGTGATCAGTGACAGACTAGTTAGTGACAGACTGTGGTCAGTGACAGACTGTGGTCAGTGACAGACTGTTGTAATTTTCGTTGTGTTTAAGAGAAAGATTTGACGACTAGAGGACCCAATATGTCGTTGAAGTGCTAGACGGTCAGAAAGATGTGGGTTCAGTAAAAACCAAAAACAAAAATTGATCGTCAGAAACAGGAAATACAGTTTAGAAAAATATCAAGATTGAAGGGATTACTCACTGCAGTCTGTCTCATCAGTTCCGTTTAGACAATCACGTTCACCATCGCATCGCCAGGCGTTGAACACACACGTACCATCTCCACAGTCAAACTGGTAGGCTGGGGATGTGAGAAAAGGGGGGACTGGTCAGTTTTGGTCACCACTACAAATGACCGACTCTCCTGGTCTAAGAATCATAATTCTTTAATTCATCATGAGCACATCTCAATGGTACGTTTGATTTGCGTACACAAACTCGTACAAGTATTTCTTGACCAGCTGCTGGCACAGAAGAGAGGCGCACACAAACTGTCACGGACGGCTTTTGTAGGTTTTTCTTGAGGAGTGCTACATAAAGGCAAAAAAAAACATGACCATGTTACGCCGCTACTTTACTCACTTCATTGGCTACCTATACAAGCCCGAATTGATTACAAACTGGCAGTTCTCTGTCACAACTTCTTTTGTGACGCATGCCCTTCCTATCTTACTGAGCTTCTGTCGGTCTACTCACCAAGTCGTCAGCTACACTCTTCTGCAGACACGCGAATTCTCTGTGTTCCTAAGACACGAACTAAAACTTTTGGCAAAAGGTCATTCTCTTTTTGCGCAGCAAAACAATGGAATTCTCTACCATTGCACATACGGAGTATTTCATCTACCGAGTCCTTCAAGACTGCACTTAAGACGCATCTTTTCAAAATTTATTTTCAAAATTAAAGAAACAACATTTCTTTTTAATGATTAACGCAGCTTATGTGTAACGTACTGTCATCTGTGTGGTTATTATGATATGAATGTTTATTTAATTATTATATGAATGCTATTATCTCCATGTAAAGCGCTGTGAGTCCGGCTCCTTGCTGGGATACAGCGCTATAAAAATTATCAATTTATTATTATTATTATTATTATTAGTTGAACAGTTATTACACATGATACACAACCAAGACTCCTTCAATACAGATAGATCGCTTCTTTATATTAAAATGTAATAAGACAATACAAAGAACACTATCTGTGGCTGAATATGGTTCATTCATACTAAGCGGCGATTGGCAATATTAAATTTAAAAATTCACTTTTCGCGGAAATCCCCAAGAATCCTTTAGTCACACTCAATGTTCCCTCTAAGGTTCGTTGGTCATTTGTGCAAAATAAAAACATGTGTGTGGAAGGTTGCGCAGCATCTATTTGTGTGGTGAAAATATTTTACATCCCACTAACGCAATTATTTTATCCTCCTTATCAAAAGTTGCTGTGAATTCATTATAAATTGCTGCGCTGATTCTGTCAAGATAGCTGCGCAGCTGCTTGGCTTAAAGGGAACATTGGTGAAACTCAACTTTGTTAGCACAATCTTCACACGTCTGTCTCCCAACAATTCCCTCACATGACTTCCTGCGCTTGTCCAGTCAATATCACACCCCCTATCTTATTTTATCTCATACGTTAACGGACGCTCCTTCTATACAGAAGATTATTGCGCCCTACGCTTATCCGTGTTTTAGGTCTAGTCTTGCATTTTTGTTATATGTTGACAGTGTGTTGGTTTCTCCTGGCTTGTTCTTGAAACCCATTCAACGCCAAATTGCCAGATGGGAATAAGGAGAATTTTTATGTTTGTTCATGCAAATGGAACAAGAAAAGTGTTTTTATCGCTGTTATAATTTCAACTGAAGTATACTTGCAATTATTTGATGTAATTTTCTACCGTTACATAATCTATTATTGGGGATCAACGTGTATGTGCTGAGCAGGGAGATGAAATGAAACAATGCGTAATTCTAAAATGGAGAATATGATCGTCACGATTTACAAGAAACAGGGAGATGAAATGATACAATGCGTTATTCTAAAATAGAGAACTTGATCATCACAACTTACAAGCGGAGCAGTTCGTCCGAGCGCTGCTGCAGTTCAGCTCGTCACTCCCGTCATTGCAGTCTCTGTAGCCATTGCACTTGAAGGCAAGATCCACGCAGGCGCCGCTTTTACAGGTGAATGACCAAGGGCTGCAAGCTGAAGCAAAAATTTAATTATTTCAAATCAAACCCCTGACCACCAAAAAAAACAAAATGGCAGAGCTCATGACATGGTTTCTGTAAAGTGCTCTGAAGTTGACCACAGTCCAAAATTTCCTGCATGTGATGTTTCCTGAAAATAACACCCAACAATGTGTATAGACAAAAGTCACCCTTCCCCCCCGCCCACCCCCAACAGAGAGGGCAAGCAAAAAAGAGGATTTTGGAACCTCGTGGGAATCTCTAAAGATGATTTTGGAACCCCAGGGGCATTTCTTGAGATGCTTTCGGAACCTCAGGGGTCATAGGAGCCTTTATCAGGGGCATCTCTGAATGAGATCTTGGAACCTCTAGTCTCTCTAATGTTGTTGTTTTTTTAATCAGAGGAGTCTTTATCAGGGGCATCTCTAAAGATGATCTTGGTGCCTGGGGCCAGAGAGGCGGCGGGGCCAGTGAGGAGGGGCCAGTGAGGCAGGGCCAGTGAGGAAGGGCCAGTGAGGCGGGGCTGAGGCGGGGCCAGTGAGGCGGGGCCAGTGAGGCAGGGCCAGTGAGGAAGGGCCAGTGAGGCGGGGCCAGTGAGGCGGGGCCAGTGAGGCGGGGCCAGTGAGGCGGGCCAGTGAGGTGGGCCAGTGAGGCAGGGCCAGTGAGGCGGGGCCAGTGAGGCGGGGCCAGTGAGGCGGGGCCAGTGAGGCGGGCCAGTGAGGCGGGCCAGTGAGGCGGGGCCAGTGAGGCGGGGCCAGTGAGGCGGGGCCAGTGAGGCGGGGCCAGTGAGGCGGGGCCAGTGAGGCGGGGCCAGTGAGGCGGGGCCAGTGAGGCGGGGCCAGTGAGGCGGGGCCAGTGAGGCGGGGCCAGTGAGGCGGGGCCAGTGAGGCGGGCCAGTGAGGCGGGCCAGTGAGGCGGGGCCAGTGAGGCGGGGCCAGTGAGGCGGGGCCAGTGAGGCTTTCCCTGGTAACCTGTGGGCAGCAAACCCCCTGTACAGCTGAAAAATCCAGCGTTCAGGTGTCAGTCGGGACCTGAACATCGCCTTTTTAGGCCAACTATTATCTATCTGGTGGTACCCGGGAAAAAAAGACAAACACTTCAACAAATTTTAACCTGGAGTTTAACCTAAGAGTTTTGATCAAAACTGGATCTGAAAATCAATGCAATCTGTCACCAGCTAGAACTAGAGCCAGATTTTTAGTGGGGGGAGGGGGAGAGCAGTGGCAAAAAAGGGGTAGGGTAATAACACAAGACCATACAGGAAACCAAGCACTCACTGCTGCCCGGTCGGGGAGTCACGCAGTCGACCTCATCGGATCCGTCATGGCAGTCGTCGTCCATATCGCAGCGCCAGTTTTTATCGATGCAGTAGCCATTTTTACACTTGAACTGGTTGGTCGCGCAGCTGCTGTTGCCTGAAGGGGTAGGAGGTGAAGACGGTGGGGGCTAGCAAGGGGGCTGAGAGGGGTAAGGGGGGGGGTTCTTTAAAATGAACCATACGACCGGTCCCAACTTACATCCAAAACTCCATTCACCTAAACAAAAACAAAAAAAACCTTCGTTTATGAAAACAAGATTAACTTTTTTAAAAATTTTAACAGATTGTAATAGACAAACTTAATTAAACGGGACACAACAAAAAATTGAAAAACTGTATGGATGGAGGCATCCGGGCAGAATAGCGACTGTCAAAACAGCGACCGTCATAATAGCGACTTCAAAATAGCGACTGTATCAAAACAGCGACTGTCAAAACAGCGACCGTCATAATAGCGACTGCATCATAACAGCGACTGTATCAAAATAGCGACTTTTCTCTTTTGTTTGTGATAATGTTTGAAAAACATTTTGAAAAACTTACTGTGCCTAGCCTACAATGGAGTTTATAAAATCAAGAAAAGTAAGACATGATAAGCCATGTAGGTTTTTTCTACAGTAGGGACAATAGAAAATTAAATACAATCAACTGGAGGTGAGTATAAATAAAAGTTGGTGTTGTAAAGAGTGTATACACATTTTCGGGACACATTTTATTTTAATTCTGTACAAAAAAATTTAACTTCTATTACTTCAGTCAAATATATTTTGCAGAAAGCTCGATAGAGATTAACAAACATAGATGCAGTCAATTAATTGAGGGGGATTGTGGTGGTAGGGGCAGAGGTGGCGTGTGGCTGCTTTTTTAAGCTAGAGACATTTCGACTACAATACTTTTTGATCCCAGGATGTTTTGACCCTTTTCGTTTTAACCTCGTAAAAAAATTTTTTTCTAATTTAAAAAAATTAATAAAAATAATATAGTTTAAATATTATTATCTATTAAAACGTAAAGATGGCATGAGATAGTTATTTCACGCTTTTTTTCAACGTTTAATTTAACACTAAAAAGTATACACACTGAAAACCAATCAACATTAAGGGCGAATTCGTGATTGTGTTAAATGCACCACTCCTCTGAGGTAGCAAGTCCTTCCAAACATATCCAACTCCACCCCCACCCCAAGGCAATGTGGTCAGATAGTCCTTTATAAAGGTACCTACATTCTCTCAGCCCCAATCCCTTTATTTACCTTCTCCATAACACGGGGTCCGTGGTCGTCACTTAGTCTAGCCTTCGTAACATGTCATTACGTAACCCCCGGACAGTTTCGACCACAGGACGTTTTGACTAGGGGCTGTCAATATTGTTATAATAGCTGCCCGGGTATCCATGATTCAAATTTTATTTTTACTGAGCAGTTGTTTGTATTTGAATGAATCTGTGTATATATAGCAAAAGTTAATTGTTTTAAATTTTATTTTAAACACAATTTTTAATTTCAATAAATACTTCATAAAAATGTTTGCTATTTTTTGGAGTTTTTATTTGTTACTATGCATTTATGTAGTTTTTTCACTAGGGGTCCTTGGGTAAGTTTAGACAATGAAAAGGGGTCTATGTGTCAAAAAAGATTGGAACCACTGTGTTAGGTGAAAGGTTGGACAAGAATAGCTATGTGGTGAAGTCGCTGTTATGACAGTCGCTCTTTTGATACAGTCGCTATTTTGAAGTCGCTATTATGACGGTCGCTGTTTTGATACAGTCGCTATTTTGAAGTCGCTATTATGACGGTCGCTGTTTTGACAGTCGCTATTTTGAACCCGTGCCATGGATGGAATAAATGTTACAAAATAATCTCAAGTGATAATGGAGGGCATTGAGATTAAACTTCAAGTTGACATCTGACCCATGAATTACAACAAACCAACATTCAACCCCAGGAGAACGACAGCACTTACTGCAGTTCATCTCGTCGGACGCGAACCCGTCCCTGCAGTCGTCCTCTCGATCGCACTTCCAGTGCACGGGTATGCACTTGCCGCTGCGGCACGTGAACGTCCCTTGGGCACAAGTGGTGTAGGCTGCAGGCGAAAGAATCATACATGAAGATGAAATCTTGAACATCTGGGGGGGGGACATGTTGTTAATATTACATCACAGAAGATTACCACAAAGGAAGCTGGCACTCATAGCTCCGTGTAAAGGAAACATTTGAGGGTGGGTTTTCTTTTAGGTTTTTTTGTTATATAAACCCAAATAAATGCTTGTGTGATCCAGAGATCATGTAGAAACCAGCCACTTGTATTTGTTATATTTAAAGAAAATATTTTTAAAAGCCGGGCTAACAGTGCTTATTCAACAACAACAAAAACTCCTCAAATTAAAGGAATATTTAAGGAAGTCATTCAAACATCATTATTTATCATTGAATTTTATTACATCATTTTATTTTAAGTGAAAAAATGTTGGTCTTGAGCGTGTCACGCCTACCTTGTTATTACCTAACATGTAGTTTACTGAAAGCTAGACTAATGAGATAACGTGGTTTAATAACACAGAAGACGTGCTGTGGATCAGAGCCATTGTGAGATGAGTTAGCGATTGGTGTGAATAACTTACGGCAGTCACTTTCATCTGTGCCGTCCCCGCAGTCGTCATCACCATCACACTTCCACGTCTTCATGATGCAGTGTCCATTACGGCAGGTCAGTTTGTCAGAGGCGCATGAACTGCCTGAAACAGGACGAGAAACATGATAAGCATCAAAATGAAATTAGCTATAAAATTTCGGTACATGACGTTTTGGCGCCGCCGTTTTGGCGCGACCGTTTTGACGCAGAGCCGTTTTGGCACACAGATGGCCTAAGCCATTATTTACCTTCCTGCCTAATCATGCGTGCGCTTCACATTTATAAAAGTGCAAGAGTGTTCTAGACTAAAATCATAAGTTAAGTAGAGTTTCATAAATATATCACATATTATAATTTTGTTAAGGGGGTTGGGTACCAAAAAAAATTTTAAAAAATTTATTTCAACAACTTACAACAAATATTTTTATATGATCATGTTAATCTATGAATGAAAATAGTTTTTAATGTTTGATTTTAAAAAATGTTACATAGTTTCCATTATTACTAGTACCAAGAACGAGTAGTTAAATAATATTTTAAATGTGATTAGGTTTATTGTAACTTAAAATGCACCAAGTATATAACATCACTACCATTCATTAATAGGACTATAAATAAACTAAGACTAAGATGCTGAAAATATCAATAACAATTATTTTTAAATGGCGCCAAAATGTCCTGCACCAAACAGCTCTGCGCCAAAAAGTCCTGCTTCTATAAAATTTACGGGATTTTTTAAAATTACATTATAAATTACTTAAAAATTTCATTAGTATTGAGGGATCTTTTTTTTTGCTCCTATAAGTCTTAAGAAAGAGAAAATAAATTACAAATGTATAATGATAATTTGAGAATATATTCAATGCGGTAACCTAGAGTAGGTTTGGAAGCACTGTGCTTCACATACAAAACTAGATAAAAATATATATTCCATACTAAAAATTCATATAACACAAAAAACTGAAAAGGAAAATCAAACTGAAATAGAGCTTCAAACTGAAATAGAGCGTCAAACTGAAATAGAGCTTCAAACTGAAATAGAGCTTCAAACTGAAATAGAGCTTCAAACTGAAATAGAGCTTCAAACTGAAATAGAGCTTCAAACTAGACCTGCCAGACAAATTTTTTTTTAAATTACGGCTGGCTGACACAATTTTTCGGCTGATATCCGGATTAACCGGATTTTAAAATTTCGGGTGGCTGACATAATTTTTCGGCTGATATCTGGATTAGCAGGATTTCTCCGTAAATTGACATTTGCAGCAAAATATTCGTAAACATCATCCAGGGATGTTCCAGCAAGTGTTGCAGGTGCCTGTATGTTGAGAGATGGGCAATTAATTTTGAAGAAGTCAACAAAACTATCTTTAGCCACATTTTCAAAGGCAAGCAAGTCTCTAAAGAACCAGATAACGATAGCTCTTGTCAGTTCATGACTTGATGTTGCCTGACATTGACTGTTGCCTTCTCCATACCTATGGAAATATCCCAAAATTGTATTGTTTTTTCGTGACTTTGTACTGACACATTGTGCTTGACATGACTTAAGTGAAGATTCATATTGTCACTTGATGTAATTGCGGCAAAATTGGTTACTTTTGAAATGTGACCCTTGTCACCCAATGACTGCTGAGCAGTGAGACACAGCTGACAATAAACTCGATCTTCGTCTACATTTCTCCCATCAGCAGAGAACAGGCCACCAAAATATTTCCGGCATTGTGCTTTAGAATTTCCATGTAGGCTAGGCGGTTTAGGTTTTACTTGTAGGTTTTTAATGAACTGCCTCTTTTCCCGGTTTAGATGACATTTGATGACATTTGAGTTCACCTAAAATCATCATATAGTCATAAAAAATTGTTACATCAGAAATGGTGTAACGTAAAAAGGTAATCCTGCAGTCTTAGCACGTATATTATTTCGCTGCGAATTTTAATATTCTCGTGAGAACTTTCGTTTTTAATTTATTAAATGAATTTATATATGTTATATTTTAGCTATTATAGCGCTAATTTCTAAGGCTTTTTAATTTATAAGGCTGTTTTCGGCCCTTGACGCTACATAATCAGAGTAGAGTAGGATACATCCATTTTGTTTATCTAGCACCCTACTTGCTGGGTTGTCACAGCAAGAGGCCAAGCAAATTTTCTCACTTACAAACAAACAAAAAAGAATCAAACATCTAGTAAGGAAATAAAAAATGAAATTTTCATTAAAATATTTATTGATCTTCTAAGAATCTTAAAATAGATGAATGAAACTTTTTAAAAACATCTTCAGTCAGTAAATTTATTTTAGCATGGGTCGTTCCAGGTTTAAAAAAATCTAGCAAGCAGGGTGCTAGATAAACAAAAATGATGTATCCTACTCCGATTATGTAGCGTCAAGGGCCGAAAAAGCCTTATAAATTTAAAAGCATTACAAATTAGCGCTATATTAACTAAAATATAACATATATTCATGCATTTAATAAATTAAAAATGAAAATTCTCCCGAGAAAATTAAAATGCGCTGCAAAAAAAATGTACGTGCTAAAACTTCAGGATCACCCTTAAAAATCATCAGTTATTGACTAAACTAGTATCTAGTTAATTGAAACAATTAATTTAGGCTTACCTATCTGCTAGTAGAAGATCGTTTAGCCATAATTAAGTAATAATAAATCGCCTATTTACGACAAAGCTTAAAGATAACTTAAATTAATTAATTTATTGATTTGTATTTTAATTAGTATTTTATAAATTAAGATTGTAAGAAAAAGATAACTTGCAACAACTGTATCAATGATTTTTTAGGTTTTAAAAAATGTACAAATAACTCATTTTTGTCACACTTTCGGCGACGGTTATTCTAAAAATTCATTCGATCTTGTAACGGAACGCAATTAATCTTAGGAAAACAAAAAACATTACGTTGCGGCGTCTCGATCATTTTTGGGCGGATTTATGGCGGAGAAAATACGGCGGCTAATGTGGCGCGCCGCATATTTTCCGGCGGATTTTCGGCGGACAAAATTTTTTTGGCGTATTCGGCGCGCAGCGGCGGCTGAGGGGGCTACTTCAAACTGAAATAGAGCTTCAAACTGAAATAGAGCTTCAAACTGAAATAGAACTCAAACTGAAATAGAGCTTCAAACTGAAATAGAGCATCAAACTGAAATAGAACTTCAAACTGAAATAGAGCTTCAAACTGAAATAGAGCTTCAAACTGAAATAGAGCTTTAAACTGAAATAGAGCATGAAACTGAAATAGCGCTTCAAACTGAAATAGAACTTCAAACTGAAATAGAGCATCAAACTGAAATAGAACTTCAAACTGAAATAGAGCATCAAACTGAAATAGAGCTTCAAACTGAAATAGAGCATAAACTGAAATAGAGCATCAAACTGAAATAGCGCTTCAAACTGAAATAGAGCTTCAAACTGAAATAGAGCATCAAACTGAAATAGAACTTCAAACTGAAATAGAGCATCAAACTGAAATAGAACTTCAAACTGAAATAGAACTTCAAACTGAAATAGAGCTTCAAACTGAAATAGAGCATCAAACTGAAATAGAGCTTCAAACTGAAATAGAGCATCAAACTGAAATAGAACTTCAAACTGAAATAGAGCTTCAAACTGAAATAGAGCATCAAACTGAAATAGAACTTCAAACTGAAATAGAGCTTCAAACTGAAATAGAGCTTCAAACTGAAATAGAGCTTCAAACTGAAATAGAGCATCAAACTGAAATAGAGCATCAAACTGAAATAGAACATCAAACTGAAATAGAGCTTCAAACTGAAATAGAGCATCAAACTGAAACAGCAAAGCATTAAAAGTAAACTTGCTACCCACCACCAAGCACCTCAGTGCAGGTCCCGTTGAGCGACATGACCTCCCCGGTCTCACAGATGCACGTCTCATCGCTGGCCGTGCTGTTGGAGTCCTTCAAGTAGCCCAGGCCACAGAGGCATGTGCGGTTCATGTGGTTGGAGTCCGCGCTAGGCCTGGGAAGACACAGCTGTGTGCAGGGTTTATTGTAGGCGCTGCAGGCACTCATGGCTGTGGAGAGGGGGGGGGGAATTTTTTTAATAAAATTGACCCAGAATGTTTAGATTGAGAGTTGTACGGATTCTGCACAGTTCAAAACATATTTCTCACCAATTGTGATAAGAAAAAAAATAATACTTTATAGCAGAGATTACCCCAAACAACAACTAGGGAGGGCCATTTGAGGGAGGGGGACAATCCTATGTCAATAACATGTTGTATGGCACCACTGACCAACAGACGGGGCTAGTCTTATGGTCTTAATCCTATGTCAATAACATGTTGCTTTGCACCACTGACCAACAAACGGGGCTAATCTTATGGTCTTAATCCTATGTCAATAACATGTTGTATGGCACCACTGACCAACAGACGGGGCTAGTCTTATGGTCTTAATCCTATGTCAATAACATGTTGTATGGCACCACTGACCAACAGACGGGGCTAGTCTTATGGTCTTAATCGCATAGTTTTAAAGAGGCAGAACAAAGCCCCTTCCAGGGAGATATACTTAAATAATTATTATTCAGGATTTCAAAAACCTTAACAGATACTGGGAGGAAAAACTTCATTAGAGAATAGCTGGTGTAGAGGCAGTAAAGGTTGTTATCTTGTCTTATATATTACATATTACAGACGCTCCTTCTATACAGAAGATTATTGCATCCTAAGTTCTGATAAGAATGTATTGGCAAGTGACGCAGCGTTCACAGACTATGGTTCTGAGGGACCACGCTATTCCGGGACGCTTCTGGTTCACTACCCATTCGGAACTGGTTAGACTCAGGGAAGCCCTTGGACCCGGGAACAAATCCCTGCCTTCATGGAGATTAGAACCTGTGACCCTCAGTACACGAGCTGAGCCCGCATGCCGCTCGACCACCATCCCCCTTGTTGCCTCATGGTTGTGGGAATTTAACAATATATTTCATGCGGCTTGACTTGTCTCTCAAGCAAGTTTCTTCTGTTTTGATTGCTGTTAAAATCAAATACAAAACTCACAAGAATGTCAACATTAGGTTAGTGACAAGACCACTGACAAGACAGGTGTCAGATAAAAGGTTACACAAGACGGCAAGACAAAGCTGTGCTGATGAGGTTACCGACCGTGCTGTGACGTGTTGGACACGACGATCATGCCGTAAGGCGTGTTTCCGACCGCCTGGTAGATGCTGAACTCTTCGTCCTGGCTGTGCTTGTCTCGCATGTAGATGAAGGGGCTGTAGCGGCTGCTGGTGTAGACAACATCCTATCCGAGGGACACAAGTGAAAGCATTTTATAAGCCTTAGCATACGGTGTACGAGAGTCAGAAAATTGTGTAAATCTTATCGTAAGGTTTAAAAAAATAATCAATAACAAATAATTCTAGTGTAATGAAGAGATGTATTAGTGGGTTTATTTTATCCTATCTGTTACAGACACTCCTTCTATACAGGAGATTATTGTGTCTTACACTTATCCATGATTTATGTCTAGTCTTGCATTTTTTATAAGAGTTTTAAAAGTTGATAGAGTATTGGTTTTCATCTTTTCTTCAGGCAGCCCATTCCAAGAACCAATGTCCGGACATGGGAAGAACAAAATTTTGTATGTGTTTGCTCTTGCATACGGAATAAGAAAAGTGTTTTTTATCCCTATGTCTATCTATGGGTTATTAGGTTATCTTTGTGTTGTATTTCCAAGTTAATATCAACTGCCTTATGTATTATTACTACTTTGCTCTCTATTCTTCTATGCTCTAGTGCAGGGGTCTCCAAACTACGGCCCGCAGGCCAGATGCGGCCCCCGAGGCCCTCTCATCCTGCCCCTGGAGACCTTTTAATCTTAAAAAAAGATACTATTTTTACCTGTAGTTTACCACAAAACTGTGTGTAGTCGGCCCCCAAACTGCTGTTAGACTGTTAATGCTGCCCCCCCCCCGGCAGAAAAGTAGAAAAGTTTGGAGACCCCTGCTCTAGTGTTTCAAGGTTTAATGATTTAACTAATGGTGTTACTCTTGCTTACTGGGTGGAGATAGGGGGGGGGGTGTCCCTTGATGTAATTAGTGTTTAAATAAGTGGTTGGTCCATGTCATTGTCAGAGGCGTAACAACGACTTGGCATCGGGGCAGGCGCCGAGGGCTAATTCTTCTTCCATCATCAATTTATACGGTATAATTTAGTATTTTCCCTATTTCTCAAGGGCGCCATAATGAATTAGCCAAGGGCGCGGAAAACGCAGTTACGCTTCTGGTCATTGTATATTTATTTAAAGATAAATTTAATAGATCATCGAGTTCTTGCAGTAATTTTAACTTCACACTTTACCAGCTAATCACGAACTCTGGTTGGAGATTGAGGGAAAAAAAACCAACTATTCTTATTAACCAGGTTAAGGAATATAAAAAATTTTTTTAGAAATAATCCAGGAAACAATGGGGGATAGAAATAAACCACCATACAAAAGTGGTGGTAATGCAAGAACCTCCAATTTGCCACAGTTACTTTAGTTACCTAAAAAAATTATGTGTCAAGGGATCAACTTGATACTAATCCAAATAAATGATAACTTTTTCCTCCCCAGGTGGCTACAGCGAACAATTTGCCCCTGAACAATGATTATATTTTAATGTTGCACCCCTATGAATCTCATATAATATGTAACATAATCCCCTTTTCAGACCATGGCGGCCTATGAGGCAAGTGAAGTAGCGTTCACAGGTTTCATTGAGCCACCACTAACGAGCAGGGGATTGTGTGGCTAGCATAATGCCCCGGGGGCCTTGCCGGTACCGAGGCTTGAACCTGCGACTCGAGTTTTTGCCTCGGTTAGATAGTCCAGCGCGCTACCACTTAAACTCATCTAGCGAAAATATTGAAGTTTCATCGGGTTTATTTAAGGTTATGTCAGTTGACTGACTGGCCGTTAAAAGAAAATTATGTAAGTTACGATTCAATGCAAACAAATCAGAACATATAAATCCTAACAGAAGTACATTTACAAAAACTGTCCTGATCTCAAAGCTAGATATAGAGATTTTATTTTAAAACCGAAACAATACAAAAGAGTTGCTGCCCCATACCCTGTATATCCCGATGCCCGACACGCCCAGAGACAGCCTGTAGCTGGCGGACGAGCTCATGTCCTCCCCGTAGATGTTGGACGTGTACAGCCGGTAGTCATTAGAGCTGATCCAGTACAGGCGCTCGGTCTCCAGGTCAACGGTCAGTATGGTGGAGGCGTAGACGTAAGAGCTGTTGGCCACGAGGCTGACCTGCCTGTCGGTGCCATCCATCACTGCACGGTAGATCCCGTATGCGCTACCATTATTGTTGTTGGCCCCCACAAAGAAAAGATAGCTGTTGTTGGAAATAATAAATTAATAATTGTATGTTTGCTTTTGAAACATTAATTCTGTTGTCTTTTTTTTTAAATTAAAAGAACCTGCAAATTAGGATTTTGGCAAAAATTTAATAGCCTTTATGTTGCCTGTATAAAAAAAATCATGCTTTACAAACCCTGTGGATAACTACCTCACTAACCTTGTTGATAACCACTTCACTAACCCTGATAATAACCACCTCACTAACCCTGATGATAACCACTTCACTAACCCTGATAATAACCACCTCACTAACCTGGTTGATAACCACCTCACTAACCCTGATAATAACCACCTCACTAACCCTGTTGATAACCACTTCAATAACCCTGTTGATAACCACCTAACTAACCTGGTTGATAACCACCTCACTAACCCTGTTGATAACCACCTCACTAACCCCGTTGATAACCACCTCACTAACCCTGTTGATAACCACCTCACTAACCCTGATAATAACCACCTCACTAACCCTGATAATAACCACCTCACTAACCCTGATAATAACCACCTCACTAACCCTGTTGATAACCACCTCACTAACCCTGTTGATAACCACCTCACTAACCCTGTTGATAACCACCTCACTAACCCTGTTGATAACCACCTCACTAACCCTGTTGATAACCACCTCACTAACCATGTTGATAACCACCTCACTAACCCTGTTGATAACCACCTCACTAACCCTGATTATAACCACCTCACTAACCCTGTTGATAACCACCTCACTAACCCTGTTGATAACCACCTCACTAACCCTGATAATAACCACCTCACTAACCCTGTTGATAACCACCTCACTAACCCTGATTATAACCACCTCACTAACCCTGTTGATAACCACCTCACTAACCCTGTTGATAACCCCCTCACTAACCCTGTTAATAAACACCTCACTTACCCTGATAATAACCACCTCACTAACCCTGTTGATAACCACCTCACTAACCCTGTTGATAACCACCTCACTAACCCTGTTGATAACCACCTCACTAACCCTGTTAATAACCACCTCACTAACCCTGATTATAACCACCTCACTAACCCTGATAATAACCACCTCACTAACCCTGATTATAACCACCTCACTAACCCTGATAATAACCACCTCACTAACCCTGATTATAACCACCTCACTAACCCTGATTATAACCACCTCACTAACCCTGAAAATAACCACCTCACTAACCCAGATAATAACCACCTCACTAACCCTGTTGATAACCACCTCGCTAACCCTGAAAATAACCACCTCACTAACCCTGTTTGTAGCCACCCCACTTTATTGACCAGTCATTAAAAAAGTAATTTTTTTTAAATTGATTTAATTTAACTTCAGTTTCAAATTAAAATAGATTGGTTCGATGTCATACTGCCTAAATAGAATTAGAAATAGTTTTAAAATACAAATGTGGAAAATAGTGCACCCAAGTTATCCTTATTTTCCCAAAAGGGTGGGGGGAACAATAAATTATACAATAACCTCCCCTACACACCTGGGGGGAACATAAATTTACATACCTCCCCTACACACACATATAAACACTAATGACCTGACTCACCCATGATGGGGGTCAACGACTAGCTGCTTTGGCTTGTAAACACCCTCAGAGGAGTTGTAGATGGGACTGTTCGAAGCGCCCGTCCACGTTGACCACAAGAATCTCGTTTCTGTTGGGGTCTGCCAGGTACACGTTCCTCCCCGTCCAATCGAACGCCATGCCGGAGATGTTGGTGCCATTTAGGGCAACTCTGATGATATCTGAGTCTTCCAGCGTCCTGTTCCAACCCAGGCAGTTTCTCTGGAAACAGATACAAGTTCTGTAAATTGAGAACCTCTGGAAAGGCATGGTTTTGTAAATTGAGAACCTCTGGAAAGGCATGGTTTTGTAAATTGAGAACCTCTAGAAAGGCATGGTTTTGTAAATTGAGAACTTCTAGAAAGGCATGTTTTTTTTAACTTGAGAACCTCTAGAAAGGCATGGTTTTATAAATTAAGAACCTAAGGAAAGGCATGGTTTTGTAAATTGAGAACCTCTGGAAAGGCATGGTTTTGTAAATTGAGAACCTCTGGAAAGGCATGGTTTTGTAAATTGAGATCCTCTGGAAAGGCATGGTTTTGTAAATTGAGAACCTCTGTAAAGGCATGGTTTTGTAAATTGAGAACCTCTGGAAAGGCATGGTTTTGTAAATTGAGAACCCCTGTAAAGGCATGGTTTTTTTAAATTGAGAACCTCTGTAAAAGCATGGTTTTGTAAATGACAATATGTTACACACTCTATATAATGTTACAAAAAGTGGGACGAAGAAAATTATCTTTGGTTTTTGGTCAGCAGGTTTTCTGTCTTAAAGTCTCCAGTGCAATACATGTGTTTCAAGTTGGTAAATAATGTTTTGAAAAAATAATGGACATCAAAGGAAAACATTTTTTGTTCATTATAAAGTAATTTTATGGTGAAAATAGGAATTGAAAGGTAGAAATGGGAGATAATAGCCTCAGGGGAATCATGAACAGGTTTACACAATAATCTGAAGTAAATATTTCTAACAAAGCACCAAAAAAAATATTTCCACTGTAAGTTTATGGCTACTTTAGCTGGAAAAAAAATTTAAAACGTAGATGCTTTAAAAAAATAAAATAAAAACAAATTAAGTTTACAAACTAATTTCAATATTTTTGTCCTATAAAATGTCCAGAATCAGAGTTACCAATAAATTGTTTTCAGAACAGTTTTGTCAACATCCGTATTACATTTGTAGATAGATAATCTGAACCGATGGGGTAAGATAAAATATTTTGCAAAATTTACAAACCCACATGTTTCTTAAAAATATTGAAAACTTTCCTCTGGATAGGAAACAAATTAAAAAATTTTTAAACCCACCTTGATGTTGTACGAATGATCAGCAAAAATGACGCAGTTTCTCTCATAGTCGAATATGGCGGGCACGATAGGAGCTATTGAGTCATGGAAGAGGTCCGTTTTCTCCCCAGACGCCAGGTCAACCATCTGGACACCATTGCTGACCGTCAGCAAGAGGAACTCACTGCGCTCTGGAAGAGTCGAGTGGACAGCAACCAATACAATATGGGGAATATAATTTCACTCTTCAAATTAAGAGTAAAGAGATTTCTAAAAACTAAAAGCAAAATTTACTGCGAATCAAAAGTGAAAGATGATTCTTGCTCAAACTCCCAGTAATTAATGGTATATCTTTCATTAAATTAATATGTCATACAAAATTGGACTGCAATAAAACTTTCCAAAAAATGCAAGATACACAAACGAATTGTGTGATTTAAGCAATAAAGCTTTAATTTATTGTTTTAATCACATAATTCATTTGTGTATCTTTTATTTTATCAAACAATCTATTGTCTAGGACGTTATCACTTTCTGTTCACATTTTTGGCCTCTTGTCTTATCTTTACAGACGCTCCTTTTATTACAGAAGGTTTTTGTGTCCTACTCTCTGGTAAATACTTATGGGCATGTGACACAGCGTTCACAGGACACGGCCATGAGGGACCACGCAATTCCCAGCCACCTTTGTTTCCCTAACTAGTGTCAGGTACCCATTCGGAGCTGGGTGGACCCAGGGCCACCCTTGGCCCCGGGAACAAATCACTGCCTTCAGGGAGTTTCAAACCCATGACCCTCGGTACTCCAGCCAAGCGCGCATGCCACTCAACCACCGTGCCTAAATTTTCAAAATGTAACAAAGAACAAAGTTTATCTGTGTGGCCTTCTTGCTGTAATTAGAACCCGGGTTCATCTTAAGTAACTCCCTGGTGGTTGACTAACCTTTGATGGGACAGGAGTACAAATGTGGAGCATAGCGATGGTCTTGACCCCCGTCGCAGGTGTTGCCAGCAACTTTGCGATATCTAAAGTTTAAAGAAATAATTGTTACTGCTTTACAAAGGTTGTTGAAAAAAAAATGTTATCAACATTAAAAACATATATTTCAAATTTCATGGATCTATACTCAAAGTAAAATAATTTTTTTTACAAGTAAAACACATTTGACTTTGGTCTAACAGTCTAAAACAACCCTTCCCCAGATAAGTATTTAGCAAATCACATCAGCAATTTATTTTTGGGACCACCCGTCTAACACATCACATCTTAGACTCAGGTCCACCCCCTAACACATCACATTATAGACTTACCCACTAGACCATCATATTATGGAATCACCCTCTGAAACTCCTGCCTACACATCATAGTATGGTCCCACCTTCTGATACTGTGCCCAACAAATCATATTATGGATCTACCTTCTGATAATCCACCCTAACACATCATATTATGGACTCACCCTCTTATACTCCGCCCTAACACATCATATTATGGAATCACCCTCTTATACTCTGCCCTAACACATCATATTATGGAATCACCCTCTTATACTCTGCCCTAACACATCATATTATGGACTCACCCTCTTATACTCCGCCCTAAGACATCATATTATGGAATCACCCTCTTATACTCTGCCCTAACACATCATATTATGGACTAACCCTCTGATTGCCCCAACACATCACATTATGGACTCACCCTCTGGAGAATGTGTAAAACGTCCCAGGGGGGCAAGGGTTAGGGATGGGGTTGATGTCTTTGGGTGACACAGACTTGTCCCTGCGGCAGATGTTCTCTGTCTTATTTTGATGGTTCAGCACCAGGGTGTCCTCCTCGTAGCCAAAGTCACTGGAGATGGTGGGGGGGAAGAGGTGTAAGGGTTAAATCTGCCGTAGTATTAGGAAAGATCTAATTTAAAGCTTTATTTGCAATCAAAAAGTTCTTTCTTGCAGTCAAGTAGTAGGGGTGCAAAAATAATAATTTTTTTCAAAAAATCTTCTGTCAAACCTAAACATATTTGCCTGTTCATTTGGATATCATCTCTTAAAACATTTCTTGGCGTTCAAAATATTCAAATTCTTTTAATGTGCCATTTTTTCTTTAAATTTGTTATCTATAAAATGGCAATGATTGAGATAAACAAATGAAGACTACATTTACCAGCCTATTATCTGGAGAACCTCTAGAAATTTATTTCAATTTCAATGCTGTATGGACTTACATGTTTACTTTTTAAAAGTAAGAAAAGATGTTTACTTTTTAAAAGTAAGAATAAAAAGGAAGGATTAAAAAAACGGACCACTCAAAGTCTTCCCTGGTACACGAGCAGTTTCTCAGCTCAATTTTCGGGACGTACTCCTCCCCATTGTAGCACTTGACGTGGGCCAGTCGCCGCTGGTACTGAGTGATGCGTCCCATGAGGCATCCATCCTCCCCAGGGAGGTCGTCGTTGGCCGACCACATCTTGTAGTCAGATTTTTCACATTTTTTATCTGTATGCAGTACAAACGAAAACAAAAGTTACGATGATGTCACATATGTTATATTAACTTTAGCACATGTGATTTAGCACTCTCTTATTCTCAAAATATATCATATAGAATAGGACTGCGTTAAAGCTTTTAAATAAAACATATATTTCTTAAACCCTGTGTTACTGTTTATTTTTTGTTGTTTTTTTTCCTTTCTTTTTATCTTCACGTAATTATTTTCCTTGACATAGTACAACTGTATGTCTTAATAGTTTAAATATAATTTTAACACTTGTGTAAGTACTGTATGTTATTTGTACTGTCGAAGGCATTAGCCGAAACGAATACTTTTGTATTTGTCAATTAATAAAGCTTTAGTTGATTGTTTTGATTATACAATTTGTTTGTGTATTTTGTATTTTATTCTCATAAGTGTGACACTTATTTAAATTTAATTACCGGTAGATGTACATGAAGCGATGGAAATGTAACAAGACACTGGATTAGAGTTACATAATGTACATGTCAGAGAAAAAGCAATTCACACAGAAATATTAACAAATTTAACTGGGACTCTAGTTGCAGAAAGCTAACTGAAATAAACCTTTTAAAAAAAAAGAAACAAAAGGGCCATTACCAAAAGTATCCGTGAAATTGATTTGCAGTATACGCCAGCTGTGGCCAAGCAGCAGGGAGCCAAAGACTGAGAATACCGTGGTGTTCTCCCCTGGCTCGGTCAGCAGGCCGTACACTCTGATCCTGTCGCTGACAAACTTATGGTTGACCCACGTCTGACCTTCATCCAGGGAATATCTGTCGGCATTTCAAGGCATACAGAACATAACGTCAACAAAAGGACTGAGTGAAATAAATCCCTTAAATATAAAATACTTTTAAGACTGTCTGTTTTTTTTTATTTTAAAAAAATGATTCAACATGGATTCACCCACTTATACTCTGCCCTAACACATCATATTATGGACTCACCCTCTGACTGACCTAATAAATCATATTATTTTATATTCAAAACTAGCGTACACCCGTCAAAAATGACGGAAGTTTTCAGCTGAAATCTATTTATTTTATAAAAAATGCACTTTTTTTAGGGCGCCTACGGGGCGTACCTTTTTCAAAAGCCCAACTAATTTGTCCTTGTTTGATAAATACAAAATATTAAACTTTCTGAAATGTACACAAAGTATTTTATAATAGGGGTTGCAGGGCGACTACGGCGCCCCCTTTGTTTTTTTATTTTATAATTAACCATCATCAAATCCTCTTTTTACATTGATCCCTTTTCCAAAATTAAAATATTAGCGAAAACAATGACGTCATATAATATTTTTTACAGCGCATATTTAATTTGCACACCTTTTGATGCTTTGGTGCAGTAATTTGGTTTTCCCTGCTTTCTAAAATTAGTAGCGTCAGGACTGACAGACACTACTTGATTGACAATTGCAAATTATATTGTTTATGGTTTGAGACCAAGTTCTTCTGTATAGAAAGAAAGTCTGTAATGTAAGATAAGAGACTCACACAAGTTCATCAGTGGGAACAAACTGGCGGATGGCAACAATGATTCCCCCGTGGTCGGCGGTCGAGTATAAGTAGTTTCCAGACAGCACCTGCCGCCAGCTGATCCCAGCATTGGTGGACAAAAAGACGTCAGGGTCACCCTTCAGGGATTTACCCAGCGTTCCTGAAGCAAGCACTATACCTGGATGTTTTAAGAGAAAATTTTAAATTTTGAGAAAATTCAAAATAGAAATAAACATCCCATTGAACTGATTTATGATTCATTGAAATACAAAATGGATTTATTCCTTTAAAAAAAATACAATGGATGTATGTTTCCACTCTACTCTGTGAATCTACTTAAAGTGCGAAGAGGAGTTTTCGATGAATTAAAAGAATATATTTTCCTTGATGCCACACTCGTTGAATGGTATTTTTCTTTTTGTGCTCCAAAATAATGGAATTCTCACCCACTGTCATTATATGTTTTGTTTAATTAAAATGTTATATTTTTAAATCTTTTATATTAACTCGTGGTGTCTGGTTGCTTGTTTGCTTGTCGCCAAAACTTTTAATTGATTTTTAACCCACTTCCTCGTAAGTTAGCGAGCTGAAATTTTGCAGGCAGTTTTGTTGCAATGATAAAAACGATGTATCAAAATTTCAGATCGATCACACGTACTGTAATTAAATTATTGAATTTTTAGATTATTTTATTTATTTCTATGTATCATGTTATTTTTTTAGATAGAGTGTCGCGATGCGTTTTATATTGAACATACTTTCTGTCGCGCAATAAGGTGCGTATTTTATTGACAACACTTTTTATAAACATATTCCTGATCGGTGCGCATTATATTAAACATGTTTTACGACACATCTGCAATTTTTTATTTTTGGATGGTCTTCCGCGGCGTATTATAATGAACATTCTTTTAGTTATGCCTCGTACATAAAGGATTGATAGTAAAAAACTTCTTTTTTTTCAGGTTTTTTATTCACTATTATTTAATGTTAATCGGGAAAGTGTGAGGAAGCACACAGAAGAATCCTATCAGGTAACTCACCAGGGGCTGTCTCCTGTGTTAGGATAGGTGGTGCCAGGTTTCCTGGTATCAGTCTGTTGAACTCTTGGGTCAAGTGAAGTGAGCAGTCTTTTTCCTGGTGGACAAAGGCGAACAAAATTTCAACCTATTTTTCAACCGATTTTAACCCACCGATCCAAAATCAGAGTTTTAAAAAAAGGACTTTTTTTTTGTATGTGCAATTTAATGTTCACTTTGCTATTTAGGATTTCTTTTAAACTGTCATACAGAGAATCATTAACACCTGATATTACAGCAGAAGCAAGGTAACAAATTTATTAGGTCTGATATAAGTAAGGCAGTTAGACATTTCCATGAATCCAATTTTTAAAAATTTTAAAATATATTATTTGTTGAATTTCTATAGCTCCAATGTGAGAAAAAGTTTTATACATAACACTTTCAACTCATTAAATGAATCATCCTGGCCATTTTCATTGTCAATGTGGTGCTACATAATGCTACTGTTAATTTTATATGATTCCATGCTCTCTTCTTCTCTTATACATCTCAACGTCCCATAATCATTCTGTCTCCTAAGTATGTTGAGGGTTTGCGAATACCTCTGTAAAGACTTTTCATGACTGCTTCTCGAGGGTTTCACGAACCAACAGTTGGAGAACAGGAGGTGATGGACACATATGTGTCAACTGTTGTTCGCCTCAACCGACCCTTTTGGAAGCTTGTCCTCCACCACACAGGTGGAAATTTATTGAATCATTCCATTCTTAAAAGGTGGGTGGATAATTAAATCGCCCAAGACACCATGCAATCAATGAGCAAGAGACGAAGCAGCTCAAACGTGTCACATTACTAACAGAATCGTCAGTACTTACCAGACTGCAGTCAGAGGGCCTTCCACCCAGGGTGTAAGCTGGGGCTTGGATCCTTTCCCACTGGCCTCCCTTGTCGTACGAGATCAGAGTTGTCTGGTTCTCCAGGTCCACCAGTTTTCCCAAGTGCTGGGAGGCGATGTAGATGCCCTGAACCCCGCTCACCTTGGTGATGTCAGCAAATGTTTCGTTGGAGTAGAGCCTGGGAGATGCAGATATTTTCTTGGTAGGTTGAAAAAAAACTTCACATCTTCAATATGTTTTTATATATTTTTTTTAAAAAATTGGTATCGGGGATCTTTCAGCAGCTAATTATTTTTTTTTAAAGTAGAAAGTAGTCAAGACCATAGCTTGCCAGCCTGATGGCATCAATAGCCAGTCTGATGGCATCAGTAGCCAGACGTAATAAGAAGTCCAAATCTTGACAAACAAGAGCCAGATGAACACATACACCAACTAATTCCATACTAGATGAAATTTTTTAATTTTTGTAAGCCAACATAAAGCTTGCTCTTAAAAATAAAAGCTTTAAATTTGAGCATCATGGAAGAGTGCATGATAACACAACAAGAGCAACCCTATATGACCATTGCTCGGACTATGTTAGAAAAAATCATCTATTATTTTATGCAAAATTCTGATTGGTAAATAAATAGTTGTTTGGCTTAATTTTTTTTAAATTAATATTTTTTTATACAAGAATAAGAGCAGTGCTTTAATAATTACAATAAACAATCAAATAAATTTATTTCAAATTTAAGTTTTGGTGGGTTTGTTTTTTTTTGGGGTTTTTTTTGTGTGTAAAGTTTAATTAAAAAATGATGCCAATGAGCAATGAGACTTAATCTTAAATACAAGTGGTGCACCCTGTACCCTAAAGGGAGATGACCAAGTTTAAGAAATGTAAGTGTGAGTCCTGTAGATGAATTTAAAATATTTTTGTTTAACAACTAAACAGTGTTGTATGCATTCATTTGAATTGATGAAGTTTAAGAATCCTTTAAAAATTGTAATCCAGTCAGTGGGGAAAAATTATTTTTTTTACAAATAAACAATTAGAAAGGAGTATTAACCCCTTCATGAAGCAATTAGTTGCAACAATCTAAAAAAAATCTTTATAAGCAATTTCAATAGTTTTTTTTTAAAATAACTTTTAAAAATCTGTTTTTAAAGGTACCAGACAATAAATAGCTCAAGGCTATGGGTACCCCCTGACTGCTATAGTAATGTATGGCTGAATATGGAATGATAAAATGAATACCTCATCCAGTAGATGTTAGTCATTGTCTTGGGGTTGAAGTAAACTATGTTCTGCAGCGAGAGCGAGAACCGGTATCCCCTTGCGTCAGATATGTAGAGGTCGGCCGTGTTGTCGAAGGCCACGCAGACCATCAGCTGTCCCTCTGAGGCATCGGCAACGTAAAAATCCTGGGGGAGAAGAAAAATCCAAACCTCATGGTAACATGATAGCCAAAACACATAAACTGGACAGATTTTAATGTTAAATTTTAAAATCTACCAAAAAAAATATTTTGTTTAAAGATATCTGTAATGGTGAATTGGTGTATGAAAAGCCATTGTCTGATGCAAATAAAGAAAAAAAGTTCATGTGCATAAGCCTATGAGTAGAAATATCAGACCTGGTAATACCTTGTTGACCATTAATTATATAATGACCAACAATCATACACACCTAGTTTTCTTTAAAGATATCTTTTGAACCTAACACTTGATGGCAAATTTCCAGCATAATGGTGACTGCTTTTTTTCATAACTTGGAAGTAAAATCTGTTTCACAACAGTAATTTACATAAATGGCTAAATTTTTGTATCCTTGTGGAACAATGTTGAATTGATAGTAAAATTTTTTGTGAAAAGGCATATTTGAAATAATGTTTTGAGATAGAAATGAAAAATTATGTGCATGGGGTTTTATCTTCTTTTTTTTTGACACCTGCATTGTAGTAATGTTTGCAAATAATATTGACAGCACTTACTGTTACATTCTTGTTGATAGGGAACTCTGCCCTGACAAGTTTTTCTCTCCTGTAGGACACCCAGAGCTGCAACTGGGGGTTGAACGCAGCTCCTAATAGCCTCTGGGTTTATTTTGAACAATAGAAAGTAATTAATTCACCTTTAACATTACTTTTGTTATTAATGTATCACATTACAGTGGGGCCCCCTTAACTCGAGCCCGGTTAACTCGTAAGCTCTATTAAGTCGACGTTTTTTTTTGGAACCGCCAAATTCTCTCTTTGTCTTTGCATTTTTTCATCGGTTAATTCGATTTTTTTAAGTCACCAAGACCTAATATTTCAAGCACAAAAGAGTGCCAAATTTGCAACTTAACGTTGGTTAGCTCGATCCCCGTCTGTTCGCCTAGCAATGCACTTTGGCATTTTTAGTTCAAAACAGTGTTGACATCTCGCTTTCTTCAAGACTTCCGGCTATTGTGTGATTCTACGAGATTTCAATAAAAATTATCGTATGTTATTACTTTCAATTTGAATCCGTGTGTGAATGAGTATGTATTCACCAGAGGTACTCGAAAATCGCGTTAGTGGTCTTTAATCCATCATTATTTCGCTGTGCATGTAATATTATTATTAAACTTAATTCATTTTCTGATACATTAATCATTTTATTTTTTAAGATAAACGAATAACTTTAGAAAAGAAAATAAAGGTTTGTATCGAGAATCGAAGGTGGTTTTTATATAATTAAATAAAAAATTATTATTATTCTTTTAAAAGTTTGTTGTTGCTTTGTTACCAGTACGATACGTGACTGTGACTAACATGCGCGCGTGATTGTGAAATCAAATCATTTTCTTAATATTCTAGTAGATATCTAATATACACGTCATCACTGTTGTAGGTCGAATTCTGATATGGTCAAGGTCGCATTTCTTACTATTTATATTACAGTTTACACATATCATTTGATTGACGGAGGAAATTCGAGTGCGGTCTCATAGTGACAGATATCCTGCACGTTAAAAGCATTAAACTTAAAATTACCATATTGATACGTTTATTTTTTTATAAATTCGCCAATTAGACGGTCATTGCAAACACGCGCCATGAGGCGAGGCGAAAAATTTGACCTTTAACGCATGCGCAGACAATTATAAACTGGTAACTTTTTTTAAAAATTAAATTGAATCGAAACATGACCACAGAGTCGTAATCAGTCATTTACTTCGGCAAAAAAAAATGTATATATATATATAAATTCCCGACTAGTTATAACTTTTCCCGACTATTTCCCGACTTTCAAGACCGGGAAAATTATTTTAAGAATTCCCGACTGAGTGGGAACCCTGGGTTATATTTAAATTATTTAAATTGATTACAGTCTCACCCCCATTACGTTATATTTAAACGGTCCTTAAAAATGAACGGTCTTAACAACCTTAGGAAAGAGTGAAGAAATATTAGGGTCTCGATATTCCGATACGATTCCGATTAATAGCCCCATCACTAATTAACGCACATCATGTATATAATTATAAAGAAATTTCAAGCGCATGTTAATATTTTGCCGCCATATTGGTTTTCATTTAACTCGGTGATCGGTTATCTCGGCGCCATTTTTCATACCCCGAGGCCGTCGGTCGACTTAAACGGGTCCCACTGTACCATCAAAGATTGGAAAAATTAATAGCCGGTTTTTGAGCTTAAAAATATGTCATTAACTAGAATAGCGAATAAGAGAAAACTTACAGAACAAAGAAAGAAATGATTCCAAACAACCTACCACAGACTTGGTGGCAAACATGTACTCTCCCTTGATTTCAAAATTGACGACGTCTGTCAGCAAGACTTCAGACGTCTGGGAAGAGTTGAATAAGTTCTCAGAGCGGACGATTTGTGTCTTCCCGTTGCCCTGCTCCTCCTCGATGTAAACAGCGAGGGGATGATCATAGGGGTGCACACCCCTGGGGAGGCAATCAACACATTGGTGGTGTTCGTTTATAATCAATTTGCCTCATCAAGCAATGTACATTATTGAATTTATTGTCTAGGTAAAAATCAATTAAAGGAGCTCTGCTAAAAAATACACAGATACAATGTCTGATATCTTCTCTAAATAAAATTCTAAACAACACAGAAGCAGGTTTAGAACAAACCATTCCATTTTATTTTATGGAGATTTGAGTTTGATTTAATAATTATGAGGCGCAAAGGGAGGGGAGCCTTTTAAATTTTAAAGTTTTGCTTAAAAAAAAATAATAATAATAATCTGTGTATTTTTTTTTAGCAGAGCTCCTTTAAATCAATTAAAGGAGCTCTGCTAAAAAATACACAGATACAATGTCTGACATATTCTCTAAATAAAGTTCTAAACAACACAGAAGCAGGTTTAGAGCAAAGCATTCCATTTTATTTTATGGAGATTTGAGTTTGATTTAATAAATATGAGGCGCAAACAGAGGGGAGCCCTTTAAAATATTATTATAGGTCATAATGGGCACAACAAGTGTGTTTGGGTGAGGGGAAAAGTGGGGTGTGTCACTAATTAGGATTCTCATAAGGTTAGTTAATGCATCATTTCTCCTGCAACAGTAGCGGAAGCTTTAACATCTCATTTAATGACTTGTTTCAAGCCCCCGTTGATTGGCAGGTTATTTCTGGTTCAATTCATAATCAGTTTACATTCATTTAGAATTCATTTACTTGACCATTTTGACAAAAAAACATTTTATAATTCAATTCACTTATCTTGCATACACTTTTGTCAATTTAAAATTACATTCATACCATTTTAATTAAAAATAAAATTATTAAGTAGTCTTAGATATTTAATAAAAGAAAAAGATGTATTATATCCTTCAAATGTTTCAAACTTTTGTTTTAAAATTTGATTTTTTTATATATATATAAAGTTAATCACTTTCAACAAAAAATAGTGAATTTTAATTTATTCAATTGATCCATCAAAATATTCACATGGGTTCAAGCTTAACTGATATATCCTTGCTCATTGCTCATTTGACATTATTCCCAGTGGGGTATTGGAAACGGATATGTATTTGACTTAATTTCTTTGCTTGTTCCTGCTTAAAACTTTTAATTTACAGTCTATGAATTTATGAAAATAATGTACCTTTCAATTTCTTTCAGTGACATACTATTTGAACTCTATTACTAATTGAGCAGTGAATATTATCTTGACTTTAGGAACTCGTCGTCCCAAACATGTCTTTTATGTGTATAGTTGTTGCTGTATTCTTTTTTTAACGATAATTTTATCAGAGTAAGTTATAGGATTGTTTGTACTTTCCTTTCAGCTTCAGTTCTAGTAACGGTCATTCTTCTGGTCTGTTTACAGCTAATGTTGTTTTGAAGAATAATTTTGAATGCCATTCTTCTGACTTTGTTGGTTGAATTTTTAATTCTTTCCATCTAATAGTTTGACTCCCCCAGCTGTCTGGCCAAGGAGCCCATTGAGCCAGGTTGTCTACCACTAGATGTTTAAAACCCTTATTCTAAACCAACTATGAAATTTGTTGTTCACTGCAAGACTGAGATTATCATTGTTGATCAACCAGGTTCCAATTTTTTGTGTGTCCCATAACCTCTTTTGAGGTCGTAGGGGGTTCAAATGTTTCCAATAGAACATTCTTGGGCTTAGTAGCCCTTGGCGGCGCCCATCCCTCTCCAGGTCAGCGGAGGGCTTTCTTAGCGTTAGTCATTCATCAACATTAGGTTCCATTAGCCCAATACTACTCACCAGAAGAATGCCTTGACATTACTGAAAATGGGCCTCCAGGTCGCACCAAAGTCATCTGAAACATAGAGCTGGGAAAAGAAACAATAAAAATAATATATATATATATAATAGATATGTTAACAAGGATTTTTAACATGATTAAAAGAACCACATGTGTATCTATGAATTTCATGTCATCATGCAGGATTTTTTTAAAAATAATAAAAATACAAATGAATATCTGTATAAACAAGGAAAGAAATGGCCTAAATTTATAATTTATAACTTTTTCTTTTAAATATTAATGCTTTGAATGCATGCAAACTTTTGCCTTATTCATAATTTCTTTTTTTATTTCGAAAAATCCCAACAAGTGTAATTTTTTTAATAGCATTAGAGAAATAAATAAATGTGACTTGAATGAAACTTGCAAATGCGATCTCCACACATTGCTTTATGCAATAGATTATCTAAAATTTTGTGGATTTATGAGAGAAGGATTTAAGTCAGGTAGAAAATCACAGCATTGCCTCAAAGGTTTTTCTTGTAATTATTTCTTTAAATTTGCTTAAGTGAAGCAAGGCCTTAATTGTCTTTTGTGTGTGTGTGTGTGTAAATTCATGGGGTAATAGAAGATTTTAAGATATTAGGAAGGGATCTATTTGGTCATATATTTCTACTCATCTGAGCTAATTAAAACCAATTTTAAAATAAAATTAGGTTTGCAAACTTAATTAACTGGAAAATTTCAGACTTAGTTATAAAAAAAAATAAACAAATGAAAATAAGATTATTTATTTCTATATAAGAAACTATTCAATAAAATAGTATTTGACAAGAAGCTGACTGAAACATTAAGAGGTATTTCAGGATTGGACTCTCACCTGTTTAAATGCACTTTCCTCATCCATGGCAAGAATGTGCCGAGGATGTTGACCGTTCAGCAGCACACTGGTGGGTCTAAAGTCCAAGTTGCAGTGAGGTATGAAATTCTCCCCTGAATTATCAGTGCTGAAGATACATCTGTTCTTCAAATCTGTAAAGATGTACTGAAGTATTAAATAAAAATTATCAATAGGATCCACTCGCCATCTGTGCATTTAGCCCACTAAAAGTATCAAAATGTTTATAGAGACAAGTTTCATTTCTGTATAAATACAACTTTTTTTAAAAATTTGAATAAAAATCCTCAAATGAATTCAAACTTTATGTATCTTGAAGGGTCTAAATTATTGTGTGATTTAATTCCCTCAGAAGGATAACAATAAACATAAAAGATTTCCTTTGTTTTCCCTATATTTGGTTATATTATAGCTAAATACACAATGATACACATCTGGTTTATAAATATAAATGATTGGTAAGATTACATCAACATATCCCATTAAAATAGCAAGCAACTTACATGATTATTGTAACCTTTAACATTGTAGTATTTGTGGATAACTGCTTTCTGTCCATTGTAATTCAGGTTACCACTAACATCAGTGAATGTTTGGCCATAATCCTAATAAAAATTTGAAGTTAAATAAATAGTAAATAGCAATCCCAAAATGAATAAAGAAAAACATCTTATTTATGAAGAGGACAAATAATGCTTTATATTTGAGGAAAAAATCTATTCGGAACACTTCACTGTAGAGTAAGTTACCGCCTCGCGAACGCTATGTCGTAGCGAACACTATTTCATAAAGCGTTCTCTGTATTTTTATTTTCCGTCTAACACGAAAACGAACACCCGTAAGTCGAAAGTAGTTCTTTTTTCAATATCATTTCATCGTTTCGTTTGCAGGGACTCACTATTTTGTGAGTAAATGTGCGTAAACATTTTGATCCTTGCACCGTGCATGCTGTCAGCGTCCCTAGGAAGAACGAAGTTGATTTCCGGGTTAAGACTACTTTTCCTGTTCGCTTTGGTAAACACAATTGTTTGGTATTGCATTATCACTTAGAAATAGATCAGTAACCACGCTGTTATACTTTACAATGATTTTTAATATCAATGTTCGTTTCGAAGGGGTGTTCGCGACGTAGTAAGTTTAACGTTGGATTTTACCTCGTACCGAACACTTTTATTCTGCAGAAAAATTTAGTTAAATATTTGTTTTATTGTAGGATATTACTTCGTTGCGAACACTTTTTCATGTAGGAAAATTAAGCTAAAGATCTAGGTCTAGTCTATAGATCTATCTAGACTCCTATTTTATATTTGAATGAAAATTTTAATAGAATCTACAATATAATTATATTTCAGATTTAAAGCCATGTCTAGCATACGAACAAAACAGAGCCCAGAAGTAATTAATGCGGCATTGGCTAGTATTAGGGAAAAGCGGCTCTCTATTAGAAAAGCTTCGAATGAGTTTGGCATTCCACTTGCCACTCTTCACGACAAACTTACAGGCAAGCGGCCTGTCATAGCCTATGCACAGACCCTCCTCACGCCAGAAGAGGAGGTCAAATTAGCTAAATGGCTAATAGAGCTAGCCAAGCGAGGCTTTGGAAAAACTGGCGATGAGGTGAGGCAAATCGCCAAACAAATCTTAAATACCAGGAATTGTACTTCAAAGAGCAAAACCGAAATGCCAACATCATCATGGCTATATAATTTTTTTAAACGCCATCCTGAATTGACACTGCGTACTCCCACAATCACTAGGAAAGGAGAGAGCCCTGGTTACAATAAAAAGCTATTGAAAAGTGGTTTAATGATTTAAAATGGTGTGTTGACAGCATTGAACCCCAGTCTACTTAGTGACCCCACTCGCATTTACAATGCAGACGAAACAGGCTTTTCTTTTGATGCCAAAAGCAGGAAGGTCATTGCATGCAGGGGGTCGAAACATGTGTACAATGTTACTGCAGGTGTGAAGTCACAAGTGACAGTTCTTGCATGTGCCAGCGCAAGTGGACACTTCCTCAGTCCCCTGTTAATATACCCCTTCAAGAGAATACCGTCCAAAAATTTATTAGATCACTTCCCAGAGGCATTCCTACAAGTGTCTGATAATGGCTGGATTACAGCACAGATTTTTTATTCTTGGCTAAGAGATAGCTTTATTCCAGCCACAGCCCATGTACAGAAGCCTGTAGTTCTACTGGTAGACGGTCACAGTAGCCACACTGCACTGGTTGAGACATCACAGCTATGTCATGACAACCATATAGTGTTATATTGTTTGTTGCCGCATGCGAGTCACTTGATTCAGCCACTCGATCAAGCTTTTTTTGGTGCAATCAAACCAGCTTGGTCAGACGCCATACGACACCATATAAGTGAGCATGGGGAGGGAGTAAATCTGGAGAGCTTTGCCAAAGTTTTAAAGCCAGTATGGCTAAAGGCCACAACACCTTCCATTGCTGCACAAAGTTTTAAAGCAGCTGGAATACTACCATATTATCCATATAGAATTCTGCAATCCCCGAAGCTTGGTCCTAGTGCTGTATTCGGCTCAACACCATTGGGAATTCATAATGTTGCCCAACCCACCAACAGCAATAAAGTCCCTACGAAAGTCGACCCTTTTATCAAAAACCACCTGCACACCATAAATGACAACAAATTGATTGAGTCCCAGCCAATCTCAAACGATACCCAAGCAATCATCGAGGCACAACACATAGAATCCGACACAGTAGATACCACTGAAACACAGCGAATTGAATCTTACACAGTAACAATCACTGAGACACAGCCAATAGAAATTTACATCGAAGCAATCATTGAGACACAACCAATCGAATCTTACACACAGGCACTCATTGAGACAAAACCGATTGTGAATGAAACACAAGTAATCACCCAGACCATTATACAGGAAAACAGCCCATTTGAGAATGAAAATAAGTCTATCATTGACAAATCTTCCCTACCAGAATCATTCCCTGCATTATCCCCACCACCAAAGTCCAATTTGTCTGCTGCACAACTTAAAGCACTCCATGACTATTCCAAACTTTTTATATGATGAAATGGGTCGCAACCAATTTAATAAAAATTTTTGTCAACTGACAATGACAAGTACTGCAGGAGACAACCTTATCAAAGAGGAAGAAGAGAAATTTAACAAGTTTCAAGCCTTAGCTGTGGGGCTAATAGAAACGTGCAGTCTAGAAGAACCCAAAAACTGCACAGTCAAAGCTAACTTGACAGTAGATGACATTTTGAAGCTGCCTGCTTTTGTTAGAAGGAATAAAAACAAGAAGAAAACAGCAAATGCTCCAACCATGCCAAACTTGGTCAGTGGAGAAGAGTTTAGAGAAGCATTAACAAAAGAAAATAGCAGACAAAGAAGAAATAGAAAAAAATAAACTGAAAAGAAAGATCGAGAGGGAAGAAAGCAAAAAGATAAAGGATGCACAAAAAGAGGCTACAAAAAGGATAAGAGAGCAAGAAAGGGAAGAAAAAAGACGCAAGAGGGAAGAAGAGCAGATTAAAAAAAAGAAAATAGTGGAGTCCAAGAAAGTAAAGAAGTATCCAGTAATAGATATATCTGATAGCAGCAGTGAGGACCCACAGTTGGTTCAAACAATGGAGCTTGACATCGCTGCAGATGACGATACTTTAGATAAAGAAGAGAATCTCTTGTTGGAAGGAATTTGTCATGGGTGCAAAAAAGGGTGGAGGGACAGAGGTTTGGGTCCAATGTGATGTGTGTGATGGCTGGTGGCATGCACAGTGCACGAAAAATTGTGCATCTTTGAAGCAAGGCACTTTTGTGTGCACTGTTTGCTGCCCTGACTAGACTATAGATTATAGATCTACCTATAGTATTATTTTGTATATATAGATCTAAGTTATTCGGGCTCTAATTTCTTTAATAAACGTTTATTACATTATTATTGACATCTCCAGTGTTATTTATTGACTCTATTAACTAAAAATTGATTCTTTGATGATTTTTGTTTTGTGTCTGCTTTGAGGTAAAAGTGTCTGCTTTGAAGTAAATTAAGCAAAAAAGTGTTCGGCAGGCGGTAGCTAACTGGGTCAGCTAAATTGGACTTTACACTCTAACCTCGCATTGTAATACAACAATGCTGTGTCATTATAGTAGCCTTGTTGTCATACTACTTGTAGGTACTTTCGTTTTTACCTTGTGTCGAACGGTTTAGTAACTAGGGCATGAAAGCCAAAAATGGTGCTATTTTTAGCGTATGGCGTTCGCGAGGTGGTAAATTACTCTAGTGAATGTTTATGAAGTTATCAATTGAAATGACAGATACAGATGCCTGTTAATAAATTTTTAAACTTCTTTAATAGTGAATAATGCTTCTATTATAATTTTTTTAAAAAAAGTTTTAAATGTATTTAATATCAAAATTTTAAATCCTTTTACAGTTGTAAAACTAACACTGGTCTAGAAAACAAGCTATTTGCTTTAAATTGAAGGGGGGGGAAAAAAGCAGGCGAGGAATATTTCCAAACCAGGAAAGCATACTTGTAAATTTAATAAAAATAAAACAAAATTGCATTTTCATATTTTCTTAGAAGTAATCAGGTTAATTATCTTACCCGTGATATGTAAAGAGAACTTTCAGTGTCTTCTGCATTCTTTGCGAGGGCAATGATTACATCACTTCCAGCTCCTCCCCAGTGGACCACAAGTGTTGTGTGAGAATCATTCAATAATGCCTGATTACCGGTATATAAATAGTAGAAATGAAATTGTAGAAAATTTACTTTTCATTTAATAATATTAACAGGAGGGTTTGAAGAATTAATATATACATTTAAATAATAATAACTTGATTATAATTTTTTTTAATGGTAACTTATATAGCATGGTACCACACCCTTTGGCTGAGCTCACCAGGCTTCAAATATTTTGTTAATTTTATAATCAGCACATACGCGTATAATGCTTTGCATATGACTACATTGTGTGGCCTTATTTATTTAAATGTAGCAACAGCCTGGGGCTATAAGACTTTTAAATACGTTTCAAGGCCTTGTTTTCCATGTTTGAGTTGCACTGATGAGTTCAAATACTAAGATTAAATTTAAACACAAATTTTCCTAAATTTAATAAACACAGGGCTCACAGGGTCGATGACGGAGAGAGGGAGAACAGCCCTGACCATATTTTGCAATGACCAGCACCCACTTGGACTTAGTATGCTCATTTTGTGGAATTAAATATATCTGTATAGAGACATATAGCTTAATGCAAGAATTGTCAATCCCATTGGACACACCTCTTTCCTGGTGTAATTTCAGTCAATGTCGATATAGATTAAATTAATTTATAATTAAATTATAATTATTGAAGAAAATAAGCTAGCATATTCTCCCAAAAATTAAATAAGTGTGCATGTGAAATTAAATTGAGCCCACTGCAGCAGGAGCTCCACTTCCCTTAAGCATATATAGTAAGTAGGCGTACTTACAAATAATTAATAATTCAGCTAATAATAATGACAACAGGGCCGGCTTTAGACTTTAGGCACAGGCAAACTAGGCAGACGCCTAGGGCCTCCGATTAGTCTTATTCTTATCATTAGTGGGGGCCTCGCACAAGAATCTTTCCATATTTTTTTTTATTTTTCTATTTCATTTAGGGTCACAAAATCACTTCGCCTAGGGCCTCCAATTCCCTTAGGCCGGCCCTGATGACAATAAAATTAATAATGAATAATGATAATGTCAAATAATGTAATTAGTATTTATGGAATAATTTGTTGTTATGAATATATTTTTCAATTTGGTTGTGTTACCGTGGTGATTCTTGGACTTTTTTTATCTGGACCATAAGCTTCTCGTTTTCTTCTATGGCTTAACTCATTAGAATCATATTCTGTCTCAAAATTAGATAACAAAAATGAAGCTTCATGCTGAATTTGTGAGGCATCAATTATTTTAAAACCATCACCAAGCTGTTCTTCTGCTTTATATTTTGGTAGAAAATGGAGAGCGCGCAGTCTGTCAGCTTCGGCTATTTTCATAAATGTGAAAACAACCAAAGAGAATAAGAAGTATTTTCCAAAGAGAATGTGTTTCATATCCATTTTAAAACAAAGCTGACTGCGAGAAAGTCCTAGGGCCTCAGCCATATTGTTTATTTTAAAAAGGTGAACAACTTCCTACTTCCCTGTTGTTGTTGTTTTCTAAGGTGATTCGATGATAACTCTATTTGTCGAGAGCTCAATATGCTTCAAGGATGTGTTAAAATGTATGATTTTCTTACATGAATTTTTGACGCTCTCAATAAATAAAAACATGTTTGCTATGTATGAAAATTATATAAATACGATTAAACTAATTTTAATCATAGTTATTTAATTTATCTTTTTAAAAATTAAAATAACATAATATAATGATTAATTTAAAACATATTTATTTTTAACAAGCCTGTCCTATGCCTATGCCTATGTAGGCATATGTGAATGTAACTCTAACTATATACTGTTCTTGAGGGACCGTGTTCTGATCTGATGACACCCGCTTCTCGTAACACCCAGAATTGATGACTGCATTTTCTGTTAACACATTGCTGTAGTGAAATCTTTTTCTGGCAACACCATCTTTTTGTGACACTCGGCTCTGGTGAAACCCATTTCTATCTTGGATGAACCAGCTGTGGGGGCACCCTGCTCTGGTTAAGCCTTACCTGTGCTGGTCGAACTGTTATTGTATTTAATGAGTTATTTCATTTCTTAAATTGCCCAGAAATATTTCAATCCATTCGACATAATCACTCTTTCCCAATTTTTTATGTCGCCCCTATGAGGACATCAATTATAATTTTATCCTGTATTTTTTATTAAATAATTGAGCCCATCATCCTTCTTTTCGTCTTTGTATTGTTTTTTTTAAAAATATCTTTACTTAATTATTATTTTTCATGGCATGGTATGTATTATATAAAGTAGTTTAATTTTACTACTTATGGTAAGGAGTTGATAAAGGCATTAGCCGAAACATCAACTTGTGTATTAGTCGATTAATAAAGCTTTCATTTATTGTTTTGATCACGCAATTCGTTTGTGTATCGTGTATTTTACCTAAGTGAAATAATGAAAGCGGCTACCTGAAGTGCAATAATGAATGTGGCAACCTGAAGTGCAATAATGAAAGCGGCAACCTGAAGTGCAATAATGAATGTGGCAACCTGAAGTGCAATAATGAAAGCGGCAACCTGAAGTGCAATAATGAAAGTGGCAACCTGAAGTGCAATAATGAAAGCTGCAACCTGAAGTGCAATAATGAATGTGGCAACCTGAAGTGCAATAATGAAAGCGGCAACCTGAAGTGCAATAATGAATGTGGATACCTGAAGTGCAATAATGAAAGCGGCAACCTGAAGTGCAATAATGAAAGTGGCAACCTGAAGTGCAATAATGAAAGTGGCTACCTGAAGTGCAATAATAAATGCAGCTATCTGAAGTGCCATAATGAATGTGGCTACTTGAATCGAATAAAGAATGTCGCTACCTGAAGTGCAATAATGAATGTGGCTATCTGAAGTGCAATAATGAATACGGAAACCTGAAGTGCAATAATGAGTGCAGCTACCTGAAATGAAATAATAAATGCAGCTATCTGAAGTGCCATAATGAATGTGGCTACCTGAATCGAATAAAGAATGCCGCTACCTGAAGTGCAATAATGAAGGCCGCTACCTAAAGTGCAATAATGAATGCCGCTACCTGAAGTGCAATAATGAATGTGGCTGCCTGAAGTGCAATAATGAATGCGGCTACCTGAAGTGCAATAATGAATGCGTTTACCTAGACTACGTAACGGGTAATTCTCTGTGGTATTCCTCAAGTCTTTTGCGGGCATCCAGTGCAGTCCCATACCATATCTCGCAGGTAGAGTTCAGCAAGGACAAATATCGGAATTAGCTTCTTTCTTTCTACTACTTTCTTTTTCTTCTTCCCTTGCGATGTTTTGCCAGAGTGCAAAAGCGGGTGTCAGAAACCGAATTAATTTTTTTTCCTTGGAAAAGTCACCGACTACAAACAAAATAAAAAGTGTTCATCAATTTAATCTGCATCTTATGTAAATTAGGAGGGGGGTGTTTGGGGGGGGGGTGAAATTAAGGGAGTGTCATACAGCCCGGTTTACTAGGCTCTGATTGGGAGTGAACACATACTAAAAAGCTAATGGTTGCAAACAAAAAATTTCATCAGTGAAGCCTAGACTTCGGAGTTCTTTCCACAGAACCAGTGTAGCTTGTTAGGCCGCGGAGTGTGTATGAGGCTTGATGAGAGCACATGATGTCGAATTGAAATGTGTGGAATTACACAGCATCCGACACACAGCATCCGACAAACCGTTTAAGGGCTATATTAAAATTAGAAATTTTACGATCTAAGCCAAGGACTTCCAAAAAACGTAACTATTAACAGGCCATTTTAAAATATTTTTTTGGCACCGAGTACCAATTTAGTTTATTTCTCAATATATGTTTGTAAACGGAAGAATTCATTTATTGCAACCATTCGGAGAATCATGAAACTTCACCAAATATTTTTCATCGAACCAGCCTCTGGGCCTTAAGTTTAATTACAACCAGAGGCGTAGGACAGGTAGGGGGTGTGGCTCGCCTGAGGGTGTCACTTCTTTTCGTTATATTTAGAAGTGGAAATATTCACCCAACCGCTGAGTAATTTCTGTGGAATGGATCTACGAAAATCATTGACCCTGTTTAACCCATTAATTGCAACGCATCCGATGCGACTGGTGAAAGCTGTGAACTTTTTAAAATATGCCTATCTTTCAGAAATGTGAAAGTGACATAGTTGCTTCTGACCTCAATACGTTTATGGTTATTTATCTCCATCCCCAAAGCTTTATTTCACGTAAATGAAAAATTAGCCTCCAACCACAAATGTGTGTGCGTGTGATACATTTCCAACTCAGTTTTCCCATCAACGTGTGCGGGCGAGAGTACCTGACGGCGTCCATAGAAATCATTTGATTTCCAACCTCTGTTTAAACATTGTGAGCTGTACGCCAGAGGTCACGGGTGCTTGTTGCTAGTGCCATATTTCCTCACTAAAGTAACATCATTGTTAGCATGGGGTGATTTAGTGGGTATCGGACCGTCGAAAGGGGGAGGCCTCTACGGGGCTCGGCGGATGAGTAAGGTCGTGGGGCACGGACCTGACCGCGACTCGGCGACCTGAAACCAACATCTCCCGGCAGGCAATGCCAAAGTCCGATATGTTAGGGTTAGGTGCTAGTCACATATGATTACAGTCGCTGTACGGATCTTAGACAAAGCATCTTAAATGCATTGTCGATGATGAAAACCAAAGTACCCGTTGAGGGTCGGGTAAATCCGAAGCGACCGTTTCGTCCCCCTCAATTTTACTAGCAACGCCATTGAGCGGTGCCGGTTTAGGGCCAGGAGCGCCAGCACGGATTAGCAAAAGGTACCGCAAAGAACGCAGCGGACGCCAGCTCTGAGGAAACCTTCCAGTGGGGGTTGCACCCTAGGTAGGTCATTGATGATCCCCCGGTTTGCGGCGATCCTAACCATTGAGACTCGTATGCTTTGCCGGGGTGGCGCCGAAGTGGTAGCGGGTCGTAGTAAGGCAATTCCACCCCTCCTTGTGAGGTCAACTTAGTGGGAGGCATCCTCGACTTTCTGTATTAGATGCCCAGGTGGCCGCTTCAGAAGCGACCGCTCCGGGGGGGTTTTCCCAGCTGTCAACGTCCTTTTCTGGGGGAGGGGGCCAGATAGCTGGGAGGGTCTTCCAGGAAGACCCATGAAGAGCACTAGGCTCGGGGCTTCTGATTTTCTTCCACATGTAGGATCAACAGTGGTTATCGGAATACTTTTCTCTTAAAACAGTTTATTGGTTATAGAAATACTGGAATTTTATCGCCCGTCAAAAATGACGGAAGTTTTCAAAATAAATACACAGATTAAAAAAAATAACGTAATACAGAACTTTCATTTATTTTATTCAGTTTTATTTGATTCGTTTATTATCATATTGAACAATTTTTATGCGCAGCACTATAAAAACAAAATCGACCGCAGCGCCACCTAACAGCATTACAAATTTCGCAGCGCCACCTAACAGCATTATAATTACATCCATACTTACAGACAAGGGGAATTATGTATATTGATATACACTTTGTAAGAACATGTTCAAGCGAGACATTTTGGAATTGAGTTAATGTAGCTCATTAATAAACTATGTTTGGTGAAACTATGACACGATCAGTGTTCACTTTAAGCTGCGCGGCAATGAAGTTATCTGTCCGACGCCGCGAAGCAGCTTAGAGATACCACGCACCGAATTTTCATAACAATAATCTGTGTGTTTGAGGAATATATAATTTTGCAAAGAAAAAAATTAATGCTGCACAACTTTGCACACGAGTTTATTTTTTACTTTTTTTTTGCACACGGACCAACGAAATTTAGAAGTAAACTTGAATGTGATAGATAATTGTTATTGAGCTTTTGGGTACGCTAATATCCGAGAGATCGGTTATGCAAAACTTCAGAATTTTAAGTGAAATTACAACATCAAATCCATTATTCTAGCTGGTTTCTTATTATGAAATACATCCAGTGAAATGTTTAGGATAGTGCCAATACGATATAACCATATGAGTTTTTGTTCGAAGTGATATACTTATATATTGCATAAAAATACCAATTTACCTTTTCATTTTCATCTATTTCTATAGCCTCTCTTCGTTGAGAAAAAAATCTCAGCTCTCAATAATTCCTTTGTGGTAACTTAACAAGATACATGTGGGTCGCTTCGGGTGACATCTCGGTTTGAAAAGGGGGTGGCACCAAATTAAATATTGAAATGATTTTTTTTTAAAATATTAATTACCAAAAAAAATTATATAATTTTTGGAAGTGAAACTTTTTATCAAAATAAAATAAAATAACGAATATTAAATTAATAATAGAAATAAAGGAGTTCTACTAAAATATGTGACCGTTTCTACTGACACAGTTTCTATCTCCATATTTGATTTTAAAAAATTCTTCTAATAGCCTACTAATGCTACTGAACTAAAAAAAAATTCAAGTGCTGAAAATTATAATAACGTGACACTGATCTGCTGGTACCTTAATTGATTATTCCAATTTGACAACCCCTCCTGTTGTAGAAAAAAATATTACTGTACCATATTAATTTCAAACATGAGCCAATCTAATGCTTCGGGCGGCACATTTTTGGGGGCGGTAATTCCTAGTTGTTAACTACCTATCAAAATCGAAAACGTTAAAGTAAAATTAAATAAAAATAACTGAAAAGCCAAGGTAAAAAATAATAAAATAATTGAAGTACCTATCTTAAAATATTTGAACTTTTAGGATACCGAAACATCAAACTCCATTATGAATTTAATTTTTTCCGGATACTAACGCTGTTAAACTAACACTGATGTGCTGGTACATGTCATTGGAAATAATCAGAAACTTGACTTTAAAAAAAAGAATGTACAATTATGGAACAAAACAACAATACGTTGTTGTAAAAGAAAACAAAACAAAGTGGCAAGAGGGTCTTGCTAGAATGTTTCCCATTATTAAATCCTAGCAAAGTATAATTTGGCTTTTTGCTGTCATAGAGAGGACAACACTAGTATAAATCAAGTCCATATTCTGGAACTGATGCACATGCTTGCAATGTACGATCCATTGCAGGGGAGAAGTAAGTGAGGGGAGATTGGGCTAAAGCCAAGGCCCAAACTGATTTAAGGCTAAATTATTATATTGTATAATGAAGTGGCTGGACCAGGCCCCAGGTGGAATTGCAGAAAGCCCCCCCCCCTTTTTTTTTGTGCAATCTTAATCCCCCCCCCCGATCCATTTCTCCGAGAATATCATGTGAAAATGGGTTTTAAAAAACATAATTTCAAAATCAGCACATTGCAGATTTAGTAGATCCAATTTACCGAAAATCGTCTTTCAGGTACAGGAGACAAAAATTAAATATTATTCCACTATATTCGATAGCTCTCCAGATATTTCAATAAGGGATCAAACAAGCCCAGTTGTATGATGTGTAAAATTGAAAATCAGAAAGTAGACATTGTAGAATCTTTCAAAAATTTCACTTAAACAAAATTCATGAATACTTTGTCACAAAAACTTAGACCCCACACATTTTTTACGATATGACGTCACAAAGCTTTGACACTTCTCCCCCAAGCCGTATTTTCTCTATAAAAATTAGCATGTTGCAAATTATTTTTTGTCATTTAAATATGTATATAAGGTAAGTCTGCACTGTAATATCGTAACACGCGTAAAGTCATTGAAAACATAATTAAATAAATGGTAAAAAATCAAATATTTAAGAGGAACTTTTAATTAAAGTTTCGCGTTTTTGATGTGACGTCACATTTCTTAAACACCCCCCTCCTCGTACCACATCGTCACAGATGCGTGGACCCCTCCCCCTATGGCGGATTAAAAGGGGGGTGCTGAACGGGCTAAAGCCCCCAATAATTTAAGGGCCCCCTAACTTTTTATGAATTATAGTGTATAATAAAGATGCAGGCCATTATGTTTGTACGAATCCCTGAAAATGCCTTGGACAGTCATACGGCAATGCTGCACATGAGTAGGAAGTATAACGGAAACCAGGCTATTCTTAGTGAGAAGTGCATTGTAGCTCAATATGTGCCGTGCACAGCTCATTCCTTTAATTTGGTTGGGAAAAGAGCAGCAGGTTGTCCTACTGCGGTCAGATTTTTTTGTCTTCTGCAGAATCTTTATACCCGACTTGTTGCATCTACTCATCGTTGACAGGTACTTCAAAAACATATGAAATTGATACATGCTAACAAAGCCTTGTCTGACACAAGATGGTCAGCCTGATATTATGCTGTTAATAGCTCATACCATGAGAATATCGCAGCACTGGAAGAAAAAGCAACGAATGAAAATCAGCCACGTGACTGCCGACTTGAAGAAGAAGGATTTCTAAAGGAAATTGAACAACTGGAAGTCGCTATTTTACTTGAAATTTGGGAAACAATTTTAGAAAGGAAGTCTCTCATTGAGTTTGTTAAAAAAAATAGCATTCTTAATTTTATTCCTATGAAGACAAAGGAAAGGAAAAGTCCGTGGTAAAAACAGTGTAAACAATCTTCAATAATATCAAACAAAAAGAAAGCGTCAGTTTGATAAAGGGACATCAACAAAACAATATTCTCCTGGCGAAAAAAAATTCAAGATTGAGGTATTTCTGGTAATCATTGACAAACTTTCTTAAGCCCTTAAACATTGGTTAGGTGCATATAAATACATCCATGAGAAATTTGGCCTTCTTACAAACCTAACTGAGCTCAGCACTTTTGCCACCCGATGGGCAGCAGCCAAGTTAATGGAAGAACATTCAAGTGATTTCGAAGAAGGGGTCGGGTAAATCCGAAGCAACCGTTTCGTCCCCCTCAATTTACTAGCAACGCCATCGAGCGGTGCCGGTTTAGGGCCAGGAGCGCCAGTACGGATTAGCAAAAAGTGCCGCGAAGAATGCATTGGACGCCAGCTCTGAGGAAACCTTCCAGTGGGGTTGCAACCCTAGGTAGGTCTTTGATGATCCCCCGGTCTGCGGCGGTCCTAACCATGGAGACCCGTGTGCTTTGCCGGGATGGCGCCAAAGTGGTAGCGGTTCGTAGTAGGAAATTCCACCACCTCCTTGTGAGGGCAACTTAGTGGGAGGCATCTTCGACTGTATGTCCTGGATGCCCAGGTGGCCGCTTCAGAAGCGACCTCTTTTGGGGGGGGGGTTCCTCAGCTGTTACGTGCCTTTGGTGGCCAGGTGGCTAAGGGGGTCTTCCGGGAAGACCCATAAAGAGCACTAGGCTCTGGGCTTCTGATTTTCTTCCACATGTAGGTTCATGCGTGATTTCGAAGACTGCTTACCTTCAGAATTAGTCCAATTTTCAGAACTCTTAAAAAAGTTATTGTCCAACCCCAGGCTCAGGGTAAGGAAAAGGAAATAGCACAAAGCGAAAATAAAAAAACTTGCACAGAGCTAAAAATTTTGCTGCTTTTGAATGAGCTATATTTCACATAGTCCTTTACAAATGTACACATCGCACTTCGCATCTATCTTTCAATGATGACATCAAACTGCAGCTGAGAGCGATCCTTTTCAAAGTTGAAAAGAATATATAATAAGTTAGAATTTGCATGGGACGAAAAAGGCTGAATATGCTCTCTCTAATGAGCATTGAAAAGGAACTTGTAAGCTTACTCGGCTTTATTGACTTGATTGAAAACTTCGCCATTTGAAAAATACGCAAGAGAAAGTTGTAGGTTGAAATAATAATCATACATATTTTTCAATAATTTTTGTTATTTCAAATAGAGAAAAGAATTCGTTACCTCATGAATTTTTTTTTAAAATACGGAATAACGCGTAATATTATTCTTTATGGGGGAGGGTTCGTAACCACGAAACAGCGTAAGTCGGGATGGGACCGTCGTAACCGGAGGACTACCTGTATGTAAACATGCATATCTATGCTTTCACGCCTTTAATAAATATATATATAAAAAATATTAACTCAAAGACATTGAAATCATAATTTTCCTCAAGAAAAACATAAACAAAGAAAACTATCTTTTGATATTCTTTACTTGAGGGGTGGTGGTGATAAAAATCGTATTCCCCCCCCCCACCCCACTGTGGTGGAGGGAGTCGTGAGGTGGTATTCGTTCATGCTGTCGGTGTGTCCAAGCCCAAATGGCTTTATATCTTTTAAAACAGAAGACACTGCCTCTTACATTCCAGCCTTCTTTAAAGATCTCTCTGCTGCGACTATTTCTTTTCTTTTTTTCCTAATTTTTTTAATGTTGTTCGTGTGTTGGGACTGTTTTATTTTTGCAAGTTAACTGATATTTTTTTAATAAGAATTTTCGCGTTTAACGTATTTCATTGCATTTCTTAATTTCTTTCTAGATTTAAAAATTTGTCATCTTTTGTTTACTGACATAAAATCGTACACTGTAAAATTTTAGGCTCGGGTGTCACCCCCTGATGGGTGTCACCCGGGGCGGCCCGCCCCCCCCCCTAGTGACGCCACTGCCGATCAGCACAAATTCACGCTACGCCGCTGAGTACTGATGACAATTTACGTGCTGAGTCTTGCTATCTATAATCACTGTCAAACTTATTACCGAGATGGGAAAACGACTCAACACTACATGGACGTTTTAACTTTCTTCTGCACAGTTCTCTGTCAATCGATTAACCAGTTTATAAAGCCAAGGTAGCCTACCAATTGAGCCTGTTTGCTGTAATTTAATGCCACCAAAAACAATATCCAAACTTGTTGTTGGGTGGGATGAGATGGAAACTGGGCCCAAAATTATATAACCACTAGCAAAATACCCGCGCTCTGCAGCGGAAATTAGAATTTCAGTCAGTGTTGAGAATCCGCGTACCAAAATTCTGGAAGATGGGACCATGGTTACAAAGACCTTTGGAATGGCTCAATATGACGACTGACATTGGCGACATACCAGCGAAATAAGAAAGTTCATCGGTGTCGATTAGAGCAAAGAAGTCGCGTAAATAGATTCGTGAAGATGGGGTCATGAAAGAGAAGGTTTAACGTGGCAAACGTTGTCGACCGTTTTGTCGACCGTTAAGGCCGTTAAGCGTAGAATTTCGAAATGAAACTTGTTTTCTTTTGGACATCTTTTGCCCCATAGTTTCTCAATATGTATCATCAAAATCTTATGAACGAAGTTTGATCAAGAAACTCACAGAACCCTTTGCGGGAGTGTATTCAAGATCTTTCTAAAGTTTTATGTCGATAAGTGAGTAAATAGTTGTTTTTTTTTATTTAAACAAACGACATTAATGGGGCCAGCGTTCAATTAGTTCAAGATTTAAATAAATTTTTTTTAAAAAACACCTGTTAATTTTAAACTGGATCATGGTGGATATACTTGTTTGTCAAAATTTCGTATAGAATTAAATTGGGAATAAAATGGCATTAATGGCCCCGGGCCAAAACGATGCAAAATGTAAAAGTTCATAGGCCTGAAATTTCAATCTGCATCATGATGGAAATGTGTGTCAATATTTTTTTTTAAATTTAACGGGGAATGAAGATTTAAAAGTTTACGAAAAAAAAGAAAGAATTTGAGGCCCGCGGCCACATTAGGAGTGTAGTACCCTATATAATTTTAAAACGGGCCATCAAATTTGTATGTATCAATTTTGATCAAGACCCAGTAGCCACTATTTAAATAGCTTTTATATAAATCATGTAACGAAAATGAGATTTTGGGCCCCATCTCTAAGTGGTATTTTAAAAAAGATTATGTCAGAATCTTTTGTAGGAACGTAATGAACAACTTCGTTGAGTTTCAAGGCGATGGGTTGAATACAATAATATGTAGACAGCTTACATTAGAAAAAAGGACATTAAGCCCCACCCCCGGGCCAATTTGTGTAAGATGTAAAGTTAAAAACACCTATTGATTTTAATCTTGATCATGATGGATATATTTTTCAACAATGGTCAAATCGAGTATCAAGAAATAATTAATTGTTTAGGAAAAATATTGTTTTGCCCCCAACCCCTGCCGAAAAGGAATGGACATTAGGAGCTAATTGCAATATAGAATTTTAATATGGGTGATCAAGCTTTTTGGACCAAGTTTGGTCAAGATCCATCCATTTAAACAGTAGCCAAAATTTAATCTAATTTTTATATAGATCACATGAGTAATTTAAAACAACAATAACAAAAACCAAAAAACTACATTAGGGTTCCCGGCCCCCAGTGAGTGTAATTGTAACTATTTTTTTTCGCCTGTTACCATCGCGTGAGTGTACTCAACAACTTCCCAAAGTTGCATCATGCAACCTACACGGGAAGTTGGAGAATTAGTGACGAGTGAGTCAGTCAGTCAAGGATTTGCCTTTTATTAATACAGATGAGCCATTGGAAGAACAACTAAGTTGCCATGAGAATAGAAAACATTGGTAGCAGAACACGTGCGTCATGTCCAAACCTGTTGATGCCGAGAGTTTCACTGTGATGGTCAGAAAGAAGAAAAAGTGGAGGGATATCTTGCACATGTGGCTGGACAGTGGCTGGACATTACATTTTAACCGAACTAGGTCAAGTAAAAACTGAATTTTCATTTGTATTGTGCCCCATCATTCAAGTGCAGATAGAGGCTAAACTAAATACGCCTCAGTGAATGCTTGTTTTAGGAATTTATCAATAATTTACGGGAGAGGTGGCTAATAGGACGTCTTCCCAGACTCTAGGTTAAACTTTGGTTGGGTTCAAGACCATTTGATATCAATCTCCATTCTACCCCCCCCTCCACCCCTTACACATGTCTATAAGCGGGCAAAAATTGACATAACTGTATTTCTGTATAATTTAAAAGTTTGACGAAAAAATGCGTTTCGTAGCGATTTATTGTATATCAGGGCTCGGGAAACCATGGCTCGCGAGCCAGATGTGGCTCTATTGATGACGGCATCTGGCTCGCAGACAAATGTTCGATTATTAAAAAATAAAAACATTTAGTTAGACTCCTTTAAGCTACATATTAATTGCATATAAAAATAGCATAACAGTGTTATTAAAAAGAATTCAGAGAAATAATTTTTTGTACTTTTAGAGTTGAAATTACACAAAATGCACACATTTACTTGAATTTTTAGTTTTGGCTCTCATAGAATAGCTTTTCAAAATATCTGGTGTTTATGGCTCTCTCAGACAAAAAGTTTCCCGACCCCTGGTGTATATGCAAGAAAAAAGTGCTGTTTCAAGGTTCAATAGTTAGCCTACAGGTTTCACTAGTGAGTGGAAGGGGTTGAGGCTCAAAGTCCACCTCCTGCTTCGCAATAACTTTATACACTAATGAACCGACTATAAATATTTGATTTGAGTGCTATCCATATAAAGCTTTGCCTGGAGAAAGTTTAAATCCGGCTCTGATTTGAAGGTGGATGTTGTTTCCGACCAACTTTTTAAAATAAAATTTACAAATAGATTTAAAGATAAGAGAGAAAATTCATTGGTATTTTTATTATTCAATAAAATAAACAAATAAACATAAACCAACAAAGTAAGTAGGGCCTAAGTGCCCGAAGCCTGTTTTGGCTTAGGCTTAGTGACTTGTGATAGTGAAAGGCACGTGGGGCGTCCTTTAAATTCTATCAAAATCTCTTAAATGTCTACAGGTATCACGGTATGAGCTGAAGAAAACAAGTAATGTTTTCAGACGGCTAAGCGCCCGTGCAATGTTTGTTTATGAATTTAATTCTGATATATAAATTATATGTTCCGTGACCCGTGTCTTAAAAACAACAATATTCTGAGCCATCTGACGAGGGAATCCCCTTTATTCTACCTTTAAAAAAATGGCGCATGCGCGTGGCAGTACCGCTAAAGTGGAGCACCATTCAAGCAAGGAGAAGGGGAAAAAATGAATAGACCCTAACGTGTTACTATGCCGATAAGTGTGCGTTTTAAAAATGCAGGAATTCTGTTACACATTACGGATTATTTCAAACAAAAAGCAAGTAAGACATTTTATAAGTTTTAAAACTTTTTACATAAGTTATCAGGTATGCCGTGTCTTTGAAGTTAGCTCAAAAAACTTTTCATAGCTTGGCCTCATTGGGGTCAAATGATGCTAGGTGTACACAGTACACTGTAGTACAGCTTCCCTGCGCTGTAAATAGAAACAACATGGCTACCGTGTTATGCTTTAAAATTAGTTCCCTTTTATTAGTTTCATTATCACGTTTCGCTTTCCCTCTTTCATTTATTGCACTCATTAATGAAGGCACATTGATCTACTTTAACTTTAATCGATTTATTTTTATATATTAAGTCATGAATTTTATATGCCTTCTCTAAGACTAAGAACACTACATTTTCATGATAAATAACACTGTAAAAGTTTATTTTCAAAAGTAATATTATTAATGTTAGTATTGTTAGGCTACAACTAAAGACAGTGAATAGTGAAAATACACAACACATATTCAAATTATAATTATAGAATCTAAGTAAAAGTATTCCAAGTAAGTGTCCTTCAACTAGGTTTACTTTATAATTTATAAGTCCTAAACTAAGCTTAAGAATAAGGAATGGCTGTAAACTGTAAATTAAAAATTACAATACAAGAAGCAGTTCAGTAGGCATGCATCATGGCCATGGCATAGCCATAATTTATAAGAATATAACAAAACAACACTGACTACTCTACTGGTCTACTGACTGACAAAAAAAAAGTGACAATGACAACAAACTAACGAAATTTAGGCCTAACTGTTAAACTGGTGTAGTCTGTATGCTATATTATACAGTGTATAATGTATACTAATATTAATATTACAAATAAACACTATACTTATACAATAATACTGAATACTCGTATATTCTCTGTACTAACTAAATAAAGAATAGTGTGAGATAGGAGAAATGCCAAAACATTGGTAGAGACGGAAGGATGCTGATATGGTTTAGTATAGAAAATTCAGCCTTGCCTTAAATTTAAATCTTAAACTTAATCCTGGTCCAATCATGATGGCAGAAAAGTTAAATCTGAACAGCTGAAACATCATTTTCATGAACCTCATTTCACTTATCAGAATGTTCACAATGATTATGGTTGCCTAATTTAGTCTAATGAAAATGAATTAGTTAACATAGTTGTAGACTCATAATGACTCTCACTCTCATAGTAAAAAAAAAGTCATAGTCATAGACATTGACAGGGTTGTTTTGTTTCCTATTTACTTATCTTACTTAATTTAATTTTTCATTCCTTAATTATTATTTTTTACATTTATTCCTACAAATTGAAGATGAGCGCTTTCACTAGTCCTTTATAAAATCTATCATTTAATTTAAATTATAAATAAGTTTCTTCATGGCATGGCTCATGACTCATGGCTTGCTAAGACATGTATATGGTTACTGCAATTCACTTTCACTTAAGCTTAAGACTTAAGGCTATCACTCTTTTTACTACAGAATAAAAGAAGGGAATAAGTAAGCATTAGCAACCTCTTAATTTACCCCATTTCAATGTGTTAATCTTTCTCATTCTCCCATGGGTGAAAATTAAACACATGATCTCTCTTCAGTTTAAAAGGTTCAAGCTAATATATCATACAGAGTGGGACTGCGATAAAGCTTTTATTTATTGTTTTCATTGCGCAATTTGTTTGTGTATTTTGTATCTAAATCTAAATATGCTAAGCATATGCTTAGACCATATCTTATGCAATTCAGTCACAAAAGTTGAGAGTTAGACATTATCACATTACTTCAGTTGAAAATAAAAGCTTGACTAATCTGTTCTTTATTTTTAGTCGTGTTTGATGTTCTGAACAATAAATAGCTCTGTATAATGTACACTTGAGCTTTTTATTTTAATGTACTATAGTCTTATCAACTCCAATCCAGCCAGTGTTACTTTTCTACTGTTTAAGCCTGAAGGATTTGAAAACTTGATATTAATACTTTTAAAGTTGTAGATTCTACCATTCCTTCCCCATAATTAGTAATGTTGACAGTTATAATTTATAATAGTATTCGGTTAGTTTAGGCTGGCTGCACAAAATATAATGATGAATAGTTCCACATTGAAGTTGGCCACATAATATATCATTGATGCCAAATTAATTTCGTTTCATAACTTGACATGTTCTGAGATTTTGAAAACATTTCTTTTTTTTTATTCCGCTACTCATCAAATGGAAAAACAAAACTGGGTTAACATGAAACAGGTCTATAATAAGGAAAGGTAGGAGTTTGTTTGGAGGGAGTGTGTGTGTGTGTGTGAGTGGGTGTGAGTGGGTGTGGGTGTGTGTGGGTGTGTGTGAGTGGGTGTTTGTGTTGGGTGTGTGTGAGTGGGTGTTGTGTTTGGGTGTGTGTGAGTGGGTGTTGTGTTTGGGTGTGTGTGAGTGGGTTTGTGTTTGGGTGTGTGAGTGGGTGTTTGTGTTTGGGTGTGTGTGAGTGGGTGTTTGTGTTTGGGTGTGTGTGAGTGGGTGTTTGTGTTTGGGTGTGTGCGAGTGGGTGTTTGGTGGGGTGTGTGAGTGGGTGTTGTGTGGGTGTGTGTGAGTGGGTGTTTGTGTTTGGGTGTGTGTGAGTGTGTGTGAGTGTGTGTGTGAGTGGGTGTGAGTGTGTGTGAGTGGGTGGTGTGTGTGAGTGGTGTGTGGTGTGTGTGAGTGTGTGTGAGTGTGTGAGTGTGTGTGTGAGTGGGTGTGTGTGTGTGAGTGTGTGTGAGTGTGTGTGGGTGTGTGGGTGTGTGTGTGGGTGTGTGTGAGTGGGTGTTGTGTGGGTGTGTGTGAGTGTGTGTGGTGTGTGTGAGTGGGTGTGTGTGTGTGTGGGGTGTGTGTGTGTGAGTGTGTGTGAGTGTGTGTGGGTGTGTGTGAGTGTGTGTGGGTGTGTGTGAGTGGGTGTTGTGTGGGTGTGTGTGGTGTGTGTGAGTGTGTGTGGGAGTGTGTGTGGGTGTGTGTGGGTGTGTGTGAGTGGGTGTGTGGGTGTGGTGTGAGTGGGTGTGTGTGTGTGAGTGTGTGTGAGTGGGTGTGTGTGTGTGTGAGTGGGTGTGTGTGTGTGAGTGTGTGTGAGTGTGTGTGGGTGTGTGTGAGTGTGTGTGTGGGTGTGTGTGAGTGGGTGTTTGTGTTTGGGTGTGTGTGAGTGTGTGTGAGTGTGTGTGGGGTGTGTGTGGGTGTGTGTGTGCTGAAATCTGGATTGCTGCCTATTTTAACATGTTGTGTCCCTACTCCTACTCCTCATGTTTATGGTGTCCTGGGAGTTTTGATTTCTCTCCAACAATAACAATGAATGGAGAATCAAATAATTCATTTTCATCCTACATTCTTTCTCTCAATCAGTGGTTCTTAAATTTTGTCTGAGGATCTCTTCAGGAAAAAAAAATGAATCTAAACATATTCATGACATGGGTTGAACACTGCCACATTTAGAATAAATTTTCAGCTCTCAACATTTAGACATTTTTTATTTAATTTAATGAAAGCAGCTGCTCATTATTCATGTTTCAACCGGAGCAAGGTACTCAGGTTCATTTTCTAATTTTCCGTGCTGTTGTTTTTTTGTTTTGACTTTTCAATCTAATAAATGATAAGCTGAGGAACTTATATATTACCAATATTTGAAATAATAATTTTTAAAAAAGTTTGTAACAACGGCTAGCTAAATAAAAATTATTTCTCATTTTTTTTCTTCAGTTTTTTCTACTTCAATGTATACTTTCCCCCATAATCCTGTAAGGAATACAATTTTTGAAAATAAATCAAGTTTCTTAAACAGGTTTCACCGTATCAATTATCAATATAAATTTGCCTTGAATCTTAGAGCCACTGTTAAAAAAAAACAACAGAAAGGCAAAACAATCACACACATCAAGCAAGTTTATCATTCTAAACCCCCACGCCTCAAAAACAGACAGAAGTATTTAATAATAATGAGCCCACTTGACATGATGATAGCTTCATGAATGAAATTATCTCAGGCCCCTCAACCCCTGTTCAAGATAACCATAAATCTCTGTGTCAACATTGTTGAGATAAAGTGCAATGACTTTGTGTGCCCAGTGCCCTGAGTGAACCGATTGGTTTGTAGCCTCAAACTACTGTGTGAACTGGCTGTCCCCAGAGTCTCACTTTCATATATCACTTATTGACCTGATTCGGTTTGTAGCAAAACAAATCTACACTGTTCACTTGTATGTGGTTATATAGGGTCACACTTTTATGTGTTATCATTTCTCAAGATACGCTATATTGGTGGTTTTGGTAGATTTGGAAACTGGTATGAGGTAAATCATGAATTAGTTTTTTTCAATATAATGTAGTTAAATATTAACTTTTGAAACTAAAAGAACTTAATTACACAGTTCTATTACAAAGTGGAAAGGATTATCCAATAGTGTCTGTGACCTTGACAGTCTCACTATTTGTTTAATTTTAAATGAGATAAAAGAGTGAATTAAAAAAAATATCCCTTTTTTGTTTTTAAAAGTGGAAGTCAGTTTATTTAAAGTTTAAATGCGATATTTAAAAGAAAAACAAATAGTCAGGAAAGGCCCAAATAAGTTTTCCTTTCTTAAACTCCAGGTGTAAATTTGATTAAGTTTTGAATTAGATTTAATTAGAAGGGGTGGATGCCATGCGGTGCTACACAATGTTTACAAGCATTTTATTACTGCCTCTTTCAACAATAACTGTGGGAATACTTATTACTTTTCTTCCAACTTTTAAAACTATTGATCTCATTTAATTTTATTTCTTATATGATTTTTTTTTAAAAACACGATAATTTAAAACAAAAAGTCAGACGATTTATTATTTATTGTTCATGTTTTAAAGGGTAAATAATAGCTGTGATAAACTACGCATAAATTATTGTACTACTAAAACATAATAATTTATAATTCCTGTTGGCAAGATCAATTTCGATTCTAAATGTTATGACATGAGTACGTAAAATGTCCCATAAACCTTAAAACAAGACAAAAATATTCACTATCTACCTGTAACAGAATTTCAGCATCTCTACTTTGGTCCTTATTGTCCCTTTTTTTAAACACGTTGCATTCCAAAGTATTTAGTTGTTTTAATGTCATGGGAAACATCTGTATACCATCATGTCAAATATTGAAGAAATACATTTTTGTTACTTCTTAAGTTGACATGATGTTACCAATTATATTTCTTCATTGTGATAATATTATTTAAAATTTAGATCTACTTTTAACTTTTCTTTTTATGTTGCCACTTAGAAGAATTTTTTTTTAAGCTACAAAAACATTTCTTTCCAATTTAGTTTTAGTTGCTTGTATTTCATTTATTTAACAAATTAAAACGACTCACTCTGAAATAGCTTTGTAAATTCATAGTTTATTTTACTATATTGTGGAGTTTAATCTTTTATAATATTAATGGTGACATATTTGGGTTCTCTAGTTGAAATGTACTGTATAAAATGGTAGAAACTGCTCTAGAGCTGCTTAAAAGAATAATAAAATGTTCAAGCAGGAACTAACAACAAAGGAAGCAATGAATTTATACGCATCACTCTTCGTAAATTAAGAAAAATAAATGGAGGCCTTAAAATTTAGATTAACAAAATATAAAGACTTGGTCTTGGTATAGTATAAAATTTTAAATTTTTAATTATAACCATTATATGGCATTATATGCAAAGCCCCTTTTTGTGTACATTGGACGTGTTTATTTAGGAGTTGGGTTTTCATTATATATTATAACAACATTTCTTTAAAAAAAATACATTTGCAAATTAAACTCAATGGCCATCGTTTCTAATACACACTACCAATGTTCCCGCTGAGGTTCGTCGGTCCGTGAGCAAAGTAAAAAAAAACTCGTGTGCAAAGTGGCACAGCATCCATTTTGTGTGCATTATTTTACAAAATTTGCTGCGCGGTATTTCTTAACTACTGCGCGGCGTCGGTCAGATATCTGCGCAGCCGCGCAGCTGAAAGGGAACATTGTTCACTACCTGTAAACCTGAAAAACTAGGGTCCGGCTCACAAGTGGTCATCGATCTTGTCGGGGTGGCCAGTTAGTGGCAACGAATAATGAAACTCAACCTTGATCCAATGAAGCCAATGGCATGGACTCGCCTTATTGCCTTATTCCTTTCTTTATCTCAAATATGATCTTTAATTTGTACTGGTTAATTTCTCCACCACAAATGAGTCACGTGCAATGTGCATACAATTATTTCTTTTCTTCCTTTTTAACTAAAGTCCGAAAAGTATCCATTATAATAAATGTGTAGTTTTTAGACAAAATAAATTTTAAAAATATCTATTTGCTGCGGATATACAATTTTGGGGAGTTTGGTGGGGGCGCTTTTGAACCCGCAACAGGATCGCCATTGGAATGGTAACCACCAGGAATGTAACTCAAATAGTGACAAGGAGAATTGGATCCAATAAGGAAATTGAATCCGATCCAGAAGTTGGTACAGAAGTAGTTGGTACAGAAGTAGTTGGTACAGAAGTAGTTGGTACAGAAGTAGTTGGTACATAAGTAGTTGGTACATAAGTAGTGGGTACAGAAGTAGTTGGTACAGAAGTAGTTGGTACAGAAGTAGTTGGTACAGAAGTAGTTTGTACAGAAGTAGTTGGTACATAAGTAGTTGGTACATAAGTAGTGGGTACAGAAGTAGTTGGTACAGAAATAGTGGGTACAGAAGTAGTCTGTGCACCATATTTATCGGATGATTTCACATTTTCAAGCAAGTTTTGTTCCCCCCTTTAACGTATTTATAAAACCCCATGCATTTAGCTTGTAGATACTTCAGTACCCGAGCAAAGCTCGTAACAATATGTTCGCGAAATCTGGACAAAATTGGGTCTTGTCGGGATGTCGGGACAAGAAGGTCCATACCGGTGAAGGTCTCGATATATCGGGACGCATGTCAACCCTATTCGCACATGGACAGCTGAATATGGCCTGCTCAGGGTCTGAAAAAAATCATGATTTATCCTTGTGCGCACTAGATTGGGGGAGGGGGGGGGTTTCAAAACGACTTCAATCAAATGAATTAAAACTCTAACGGCTCCTTCTTTGGTTGGCTTTGTAACGACGGTCCAGACTATTCTTTTTTTGTGTGTGTGTCCCATGACTTCGTGGTCGTAGCGGGTTCCAATGTTTCCATTCATTAGAACTTTCTCGGGGCTTGGTAGACTTTGCGGCGCCCATCTTCTCTCCAAGTCATCGTTTGGCAATAGTCATTAATCAACATTTTTATTCTGGCTAAACGTGACTATAGTCCAGAGTCCAGACTATAGTAGATGATAATTATTGTATTTGCATGTCAGAGGAGGTGGATCTCATTTCAAAAACTCATAATTGCATGCTTGAGGTTTTATAACGTACCGCTTGCCCCTACAGACCAGACTGTTAACAATAACTTTAACTTAAACGTCTTAGATGTTTTCCCTGTTAAAAGAAAGAAAGAAAGCTCCCTCCGTTGTTTAAGTTAAAATCTCTGATCGTATCGTGGGCCGCTTTAGGAAAAATGCTCCTCGTACTTTCTTCACTGTCATGCGTACAGTCGCATGTGCGGCGTTTCTTGTGTTAGGTGAATGGTTGTTTATGGTAAGGATAGTATGTTGAAAACAAGGTTTTAATCAAGCCAGTGATATAAAAGATGTGACTATATTCCTTAATCCGTTTGCCCCCTACTACCCCCCAACCTTTCCGCCTCTTCCCCACAGACTCAAAGTTTCAGGTAGATGTTAATCAATTTAGCTCATGGGTTCTCAACCCCTTTAAAGAGGTGGGGTGGGTCGGTTCTTCAGATACTGTAGGAGGCTTACCTGAGGTTAAACATTTTAAACAACAACGGATCAAATCCACACTGTACATATCCTTTTTCCGCTTAAAAAAGGTATTAAATTACCAAATTGTTAATGAAGAATTTAAATACATTATCATTATTTTTAAAAGAATTGAATTTGGATAAATTAGCCTTATTTTGGCTTGTTGGTTGATTATCGTCTGGTTCCATATTCACTACTGACATCCGTGCACCAATGTTCCCTACTGTAAGGTTCGTTGGTCCGTGTGCACAATAATACAATACGCGTGAACATTTTCTCAGCAATCATCACATATATTATATTATCCTTATCAAAATGTTCTGTAATTCTAAACTGCTGTGCGGCGTTGGTCAGACATCTGCCGGGCACCAGAGTTCCGCGTTAAGGACCCCAGTTAGTGTCTGGCCCACGGGCCGTAATTTGGAGATCCCTGGTTTGGCCTACAACCCGGTACCGGAGTCTCAAAGATTACGTTGATATCTTGGCCCATTTGACTTCCGGTAATCTTCCTCTTCAACAATACAATGTTTATCCTTCCTGAAGAGACTTTTCATGGGGCTGACTTCTATTATTAGGCACATGCACCTCAGTTCGTTTCGTAAATAAATACCCTGTCTGGCTGCATTCGATGGCTTCTTTCACATTTGCGGATTCGGGAACATGGCCGAATATATAAAATATAATGGCAGTGGTCAGTGGTCGGAAAATCCCTGATGATTTTTTTTTCTGTTTTGACTAATGAGTTTGCCCAACACTTTAAAATGATGCGCATGCTAATAAAACACGCTCAGTAGTGGTTCCCAGATTATTGATACCAGATGTTTTCAAAAGTACATTCATTCAAGGAGTTGAAGTTCACTTTGACGGAGCCTCGCGTAACACACAATAGTTTTGACAGAAGTTTAAATTCATGATTAAAATATTCTAAAATGGGAGACTTCAATATATTAAACTTGTTTTTAAAACGTTTTATTAAGGGTGTTACTGATTATTTTTTGTTCGATTAATCGTGAAAAAATTTAATCGATTAATTTCGATTAATTATATTTGTGTAACGCATATAAAGTTCCCGTTAATTCACGATTCATTAGTTCGCGAATTCGTTTAAGTCGCAGTAATTCCTTGGCTCCCAAATTTTTTGAGGTAACACAGCAAATTCGTTCTGCTATGCATGAATTTCGAAATAAGGAAGAAAAACCTTTTTGTTTACGTATGCATTTCTGAATAAATAATAATAATACGAGGGAAAAGTATTTATGTAACAACAAAAAAATTCGATGTAAAAAATATCATAAATATTTTCTTAAATTTAAATCAAATTTAATATAAATTAAATCGATCAAATTAATTTTCATTGATTAAAATTTTGAAAGGATTCGTTTATTTCCACAGTCCTAGTTTTAATACCTTATGCCTTATACTATATTATCTTATCTATTATAAACGCTCATTCTTTACAGAAGAGTATTGCGTCCTAATTTAATTATCCAGAATGTTAGTTGTCGACATTTCTTTACAAAAAAAAATATTTGCATATTTATTTGTGTTAATCCAGTCTATTTACATATTTATTTGTGTTAATTCATTATTTTTACATTTTTGTTAGTGTTAATTCAGTCTATACTATTCACTTTGCATATGTTTTTATTTAAAATCTGCAGATTTAAATCTTTAGATAAAATTATTGAAATACAGCACGCAATTAATATGTAACATTCGTACGTGTGTCTTGTGTGTATTTTAAAGCCGAAAAGCGAAAATCAGTTATCAATTACTGGTCAGTACAACTGTAAAATCTTTAGCATGGTCTAAATCTGAATTTACTTAGTAGCAGACAGACCTTATGATGTCTGCCAGGAGGTAAATCTGTCCGTCACGCCTTTTCATTGGCTGTGAGAAAGAGAGAACGTGGAAAACGACAATCATTCTATGACATTGTTTGCAATCTGCCCCGTCACATAATACGGCCACACAACACCATTCACTAAAGTATGGCACCGCTATGCACACTGGAAGGCGATGGTTTACTCAGCGTAGGTGCTAACTAGCGTTCAAAGCACCTATTAAAACAGGGACTGGGCAAACATAATGTGCAGGAGATCACATTGAAATACTCCTTAGCGGGCGGGCTGCTCTTCAAGAAATCTAAACATGTAAAGGAACTATTTTAAATGAGCGTTGATTTAAAACAAATAAAGTTGCACGATCAGGTAACATTTAATTACAAATTCCTGGAGCGAACAGTAACAGTCTTGTTTGCATAAATTTATAAATTTAAAAAAATTATTGAAATTGAAGCGCCAATGTTTAAGTCGTTTCAAATAATCCTGAATCAGTTTTTTTCTTCTTTTTCATTTAATTTAAAAGTTAAACCCGGAGTTCAAATTCGTATCCTCGAGCTTACACCTTTATTTGGATTCAGGGATTTTCATGCAGTGGGAGAACGAATGTTCTTAATTCTCATTTGAACCATGAAAAACAATAATTTTCTTATCAAATGCTAGAAAAACAGATTTCCGACATCGCTTCCAATTAACGTAGGCGTGTGCTTAATTCAAAATTTAAACTAATGATAACTTTGGACCCCTTGCTGGGAAACCGGAGAAATTGCACATCTAATTCTGCATATAATATTTAGCAAAAACCTTGTTGACATATACGTCCAGTTCCGCAAGCCAACAATAACATACATAATGAGCCCGATATTACCAAAAGTCTTGTTGACATATACGTCCAGTTCCGCAAGCCAACAATAACATACATAATGAGCCTGATATTACCAAAAGTCTTGTTGACATATACGTCCAGTTCCGCAAGCCAACAATAACATACATAATGAGCCTGATATTACCAAAGTCTTGTTGACACAACGTCCAGTTCCGCAAGTCAACAATAAAGATATACATAATGAACCTGATATTACCAAAAGTCTTGTTGACACAACGTCCAGTTTCGCAAGCCAACAATAACATACATATGAGCCTGATATTACCAAAAGTCTTGTTGACACAACGTCCAGTTCCTCAAGCCAACAATAACATACATATGAGCCTGATATTACCAAAAGTCTTGTTGACACAACGTCCAGTTCCGCAAGTCAACAATAAAGATATACATAATGAACCTGATATTACCAAAAGTCTTGTTGACACAACGTCCAGTTTCGCAAGCCAACAATAACATACATATGAGCCTGATATTACCAAAAGTCTTGTTGACACAACGTCCAGTTCCTCAAGCCAACAATAACATACATATGAGCCTGATATTACCAAAAGTCTTGTTGACACAACGTCAAGTTCCGCAAGCCAACAATAACATACATATGAGCCTGATATTACCAAAAGTCTTGTTGGCACAACGTCCATTTCCGCAAGCCAACAATAAAGACATACATAATGAGCCCACGTTAAAGCCACAATAAAAATGTTGACGAATGACTATCGCTAAAAAGTCCTCCGCTGACCTGGAGATGAGATGGGCGCCGCCAAGGTCTGCCAAGACCCGAGGAAGTTCTAATGGAAATATTAGAACCCCCTACGACCACGAGGTTATGAGACCAAAAAATATATTAAAAAATGAGACTATTACCACGCCACGGACCGCAAGGCTTCAGTGACTCTGGAAGCCCCGTGTTAATAGTGCAGATAAGAGCACCATTGACTGAGACTGAAGGAAGAAGAAGAACAGAAAAAAAGAACTAGCCGAAGAAGATCAGCTTCCATCATCCCCAACTCGGCAGTAGCTGTACCATGGATTATTTTAGTTTGCTCCTAGCCTACACCTCGGCGAAAACATTACACATAAGCCCCTTGTTATTTTACCCCCATCTGTCTGTCCTCCCCCCCCCGCCTTTACCTAGGGCTCCCCTCCTCCACCTCTCCCCCACCCACCCCGCCTCGTGAGTACAGCAGCAGCAGCGGGTTTTTGGCCGAAGTTGAAACACGAAATATCAGGAAAACAGCTGCCGCGAGCGACGTCAGGGGGTCGGAAGGTGAGCGCCCGATGATTAAGGCAGGCCCCAGCGGTTTCGAGTTTCATGCGCGTGTGTATCTGACTGAAGTCTAAGTCACAATCTGCTGTACTAGTCGTTGACTATTAAGAGGGGGTACATGGGTGCTTCGGGGGGGTAGGTGTGGGAGGGAGGGAGGGTGGGGGAGGGGCGTGTGTGTGTCTACTAGGATGTGGGCTGAAAATAGCAAGAGATAAACGGTATTTTTCGGGTGTGTGAGTAGGGGGGGGGGCGGGGTGGATAAAATAAGGAAGGTAATGAGAGGTGCGTGTTTATGCCATGTGATAAATTAGAAGGAGGGTTCTGGGTTTAGTGATGACTGACCCTTTTTTAAAAAATATGTTCAAAATACGTTCATATTTAAGTTGAAAGAAATATAAATACAATTGTTCAAGAAATAATTGTAAGTTTTAATAAGATTTCATTTATTTGAGGAGAAAAAAATTATTATTTTTTTTAAATTTAAATTTTTTAATCTGAGTGAAGGGTCTCAAATAGATAAAAAATTTATAAAAAAAGTAACGCTAAAATACTGTCATCTCCATGCATTTTTGTGTGTGGTTATTTACCATAGGATTTCTTTAATGCAGAGAGGTCAATCACGTGACCAGCATGCCTTTTTTATTTAAAAAAAATCTCTCGTTCTCTGAACTACGTAAGAATTGAATGACATCATCAAAATGTTGTAATTACTGTTCCACCGAAATCATCTCACGTTGCATGAAAATCGAAATGCCATTGAAAAAAAAATGACGGCTAAATTTTCATTAAGAGAGATGCAAACAAATTCAAAACCGATGCCATAGAGGTTAAAGTTGATACACGATCAGTATGTCATTTCTTACACAGATCCCCCCCCCCAAAAAGACACCGTTTGTGGCTCTATGCGTTAGAAGTCTAGAACCCTTACTTTGGGATGGGCGTGCGGAAAGGTTGAAGGGGGAGGGAGGAGTGGTAAAAAGGTAATCAGAGTGACGGTAAAACGGTGTGATTGACCCTCAAACATTTGAACCCTGCAACCCTCTGAATTTAAAATGATATGGTACGAGAAATCGTATTGGATAAAACAAGCAAAACAAAAACAAACAAAGAAAAAAAAAGAGAGAAGATTTGTGTGAAATCATTCACCAAAGTAAAATAATTTGTAATATTTTTTTTTAAAAATGTTAAATTTAAAAAAAAATGTATGCCATTTAAAAAAAAACTTGTTAGGAATTGTTTTTTTAAAAAAAATGTAGTAAGAGAAATCTTATTGTGAGAAAACAACTTTAAACCATTCAAACTTTTGACTGACACTCATTTCAAAGAGAATATTTCCTTAACATTGTTTGTTTAGTGAACGTCTTTTTTCTGGGTAAACTCCAGCAGGAAACAAGCGCTACTCCACTCTTATTGTGGACACGGTCTTTATGATATTATGGCTTTGAATTTTAAGTCGTTGTATTTAAATATACCGGTTTGTTTATAGTTCCATACCTAAAACCTAGTTGCGCGATATCGTTCTTGCAGTTGAACCTGTTCATGATAGCACTGAACATGTAATCATTGTCAAGTTATGATTCCGTTTTAACCTTCTATGCCAAAATCTGTATGGTGTGTGATTTATTAACTTTTGTTACATTCATTCAGGGACCATGACAACAGGAGAGTGAACTCTTGGAGCAGAAACTATCAATTACTTCCTCTCGGTGGCGTCAATTATTTCTGGCTTGCCATTCTCGATTTCATGTCACAATTCGTTCTTGGAAGCTAAAAACATTGACAATATAATGTGAAGATAATTTTTCGTGTTAAAAAATTAATTCCTTAAAAAAATATATATTAAAAATATTAAAATCAAAATAAATTTTAAAAATACAATAAAATTACACCATATTATTTGTATCGGGAGTCATGTTTGAAATCTTCTTTATTTATTGATAGTATTAGACAGATCATTGTGTAATTATTATAATTGTATATATATTTTTCTCCCCCCCCCCGGGAGTTTTATAGATCTTCTGTTCTGTTGAATTGTTGTATATTGCCCACGGAATCGAAACTGTTTAAAATCTATATGAAAATCTCAGCATGAATAAGTATTAAAAATACTTAATTTTTATAGCTTAGATTTAACATATTTGATACAAGCTTGTAATGATGCTTTATTTATTTAAACATTGTATTTACACCTCTTAAATGTTTGAGGAGTTCGTCAAACATAAACGTTTTTAATTATAAAATATGAGGTAAAATATGAATCCAAATGAATGACACTATTTTCTGTTTCTTTAAAACACAAAATAGATATAGTAATTTTTTAAAAAAGAAATCAAACATGAATAATCTTACACTACCATGTTAAAATATATGTGATTATTTCAATTATTTTAAAGCGTGGAGGGCAAAATAGGAGAACCGATTTAAGGAATGGAGCTTTACTCATTTCACGAAGAATTGTCGTTTGTGAGATTGTTTAGATTTTTAAAAAATAAAAATGTATTATTTTTTTGTTTGCAATCGATATCATGAATGTGTCCTTGCTTCAGGGTTTGGTAGATTTACACACTCCTAAATTATCATAAGGGAAATAACTATGTATTTATATATTAAAATATTATTACGTATTACCTCCCTTTGAACATACATTTATTATTTTTTTACCCCAAAAAATACGGCAAAACTCAGTGGCTACCAGCCGTACGTATGCAATTTGAATTGTGCGTTAAAGATGAAGAGAAAGACTCCATTATGTTTTGTGAATCCTGAAGTAGAAAAAAATAGAGAGGGATTGATTTTTTTAATTAAAAAAGAACAAAACAAATCTATCTGTGTGGCTGTGCGTAAATCGAATTAAAGCAATGCGATTAGTTAATGTTAGATCTAAGCAGCTCAAGAATATTTTTTTTACAATCGAGTTTACGCAGTTTGTTTGTTGATGACGATGCCGAGTCCCCCGAATAATTCCCACAGATAAGCAAAAGTCATCGATGATGGATGGCTCACAGACTGCGGAGCTAGCCAGCCGAGCAGATCCCCTTTATCGCGACTACTTCGTTATGCTAATTTTTTTTTGTGTGATCATTATCGTCTGCGTGGGTTTTTTTTTAGGGGAATCGAGGTTCTTTAAATCTTTTAACTAACCCCCCAACGACATCAGGCATTGCAGATGTACAATTGTGGAAACAGGTGTTGGCGGATGAAATCTCGGATGTATTTGACATACGTTTTAATCCGAACCATAACTTTTTATCCCGGGAAATGAGAAGTACGACTTCTAGGTATCGGGTGGTGATAACAAAGGGATCGGTACATACGATGTGATTAAAATTTTGGGAGAATAAAAAAAAAGATTCTTTTGATGGGGATAAATATCCCTGCTTCAAGAATATATTGAATAGCTGGAGACATATTTGTATTTAAATAGATAAAAGCTTATAATCACATCGATCATTTTAATATTTTTTTGAGGTGCAAAAAATAAATAAATCTTTGAATCACACAATGAACTTTAAAAAAAAACTCGTTTGTACATTAAACAATTCCCAGCCATTTTTAATATATTTTTTAAATTGTACACATTTTTATTTATTTTTAAAGAATTTGTCGTTTAAAAAAATTGTTTCATTTCTTTTATATATATACAAATTCATTATTACACATTGCTCTTAAATTTCTCTTATGTTCAATATATGAACATTTTAATTTTTTTTTAAATTACAAATTATTTTACTGTTTATGAAGCATAACTCCGGTTTCATTCAAATACAGCTACTTTTGAATTTAGAATTACCCACAATCTAAACTATCGCTGATTCCTTTTCAAAGCTTCAATGTGTCGGTTACATGGGGCAAGTATTTCAAGTTTGTCTATCCGGAGTTTTTGCCTTTGTCTGGCCCTCAGCGGGGATGGCGTTCTTCGCCTGCCACTCGGGGGCCAAGGGGAGGCCAACACAAAACAGAAATTAATGTTTGTGGAAAACTGAAGAGGGTGAAATAATAATGCGCCCCCGGAGGATGTGGGCGCGTAAACAAATGCAGGGCGCCCGCGGCCATATGTCAAAGAAATTATAGTTGTTTAAATAAAATACAGGAACGCCACCGTGGACAAGTGCATCTTTTTTTGGCGTCCTAAAAATTTTTTGTGAGATGAACACATCACGGGGCATCATCTAAAAAAAAATCTTACGGTACAACACAACCAGGGGCGTGGACATGGGTTGCATGGAAAAGGGGCGGTGGTCCGCCCAGGAATTCTTTTCATCCTTTACCGGAGTGATAGTATTGCCGACCAACGTCAGATGGTTTGTGTTGTTTTTGTTCTAAAAGAAAATGATGTTGGACGAACAGCTTGACACTGCCACAATAACGCTATGTGCGCCGTGGACTTAAAAACAGCTTCCTGTTGTAAAGTTGTTTCGCTTCCCCATCATCGCCATCACCACTTCTGTCGCCAAGGAATGTAACCGGTCTTCCGGTTATAAAAATTACATTGTTTTAACAGAAGTCTTGAATCTAATTAACGTTGTGTCCGAATCTCTGTTTCTATCTCGTTCAGTTTCAGGGTTTTGCCCGAATTTCAAGTTTGTTTTTTGAAGGTCTTGTTACTCGCTGAATCTGCATTCCAAATGCCCCATTGTTCCGTGGTGCCACTAGTGTATCAGCTCAATAAATTTTTAAAACCCTGTGTATGGTTTTGTAATATTAAGGCTAAAGAGCCATGAATATGGGAATGTCGAGGACCCTAGTCTTCAGAAGGCTTTTAAAGACGCAGCGTGAACGAAGTGAAGCATCGGTCGTACGTACATTGGTCATCTTATTTTGACCTCTTGGATTGTTGGGGGGGGGGCTAAGGTGGAGGAAAGGGGCGTCCATTTTTCGTGTCCGAATAAATCAACGATGGAAAATAAGTAAATAACGAAGTTTAAAAAAAAATACTTTGAATGAATGAATGCTTTCTTCTATTGTGCTACTGTACATGCTAGTGCTAGACTACCATGCTCGTTGAGCTCTGATGTTCAAAAACTCTATAAAATAATAAAAAAAAGTTTTCAAATTTTTCTTTAATTTTTGTTCACACGTTTTCAAAAATGTCGATAATTTAAAATGAGAAGGTTGAAGACTTATCTGCTCTGTGGACTTAAATCTTCAAGTCCTTCATTTGGTTATCTTTGACGCTAAGAAACTAATAGATACGAAACAGCTGAAATTAATTGTATTGTATTACTAAAAAAATAATAATTTAGGCCTTCGAATGTACAGTTGTCTTACGGATGGTTCTTGCTCTCTCTGGTAATGTTGGTCTATCATTAAACGTGGCTGATAATCTGATGCGTGTACTTTTTTTTCTTTCTTAAAAATAAAAATAAAAAGTTAAAAATATGCTGCCATCTTCCTTGTACAAGTCCACAGCGGTCTCACGGCTCTGCGTATTTTGGCACGTACACCTACCGAGTTCGACCGGTGCAGACCTGTCTTGACGGATGCGCATTCCAGCCCAGAGCCACCGGCTTCGGGGTGCAATGATGCGCGGCCTGTTATGCATGGTGATGATTGATGCGCGTCTTGCTGGGATACTGGCCGGATTTAGCCTGAAAGTCCAACTCTTGTCAAGTCACGTGACGTGTAAAGTACCATCTGCTCTGTACTGGAGGAGTTCAGCCTCAAATGTTAAAGATCTTAATGTAAACATCTACGCCTCTCTCTCTCTCTCTCTCTCCTCTCTCTCTCTCTCTCTCTCTCTCTCTCTCTCTCTCTCTCTCTCTCTCTGTCTCACTCTCTTTGTCAAATTGTTTTTGGTAAACAACAATGACCAACAGTTATCAGGATTATGGTCTAATTTTAATAACCAGAATCTTGCAATGTAACACCAAGACGCTATTAGCCTGGTGAAGTGAAACATCTTCAACTACTTGTGGCATCATATATATATATGTATATACTTTGTTGTTGAAGTAGGGGAGCCATAAAGTAATTCAAGCCTCATCACATCAAGGCCGGCTTTAGGAATAGGCAAACTAGGCAGCCGCCTAGGGCCTCCGATTAGTCTCATCATTAGTGGGGGCATCGCACAAGAATCTTTCCATATTTATTATTTTATTTTTCTATTACATTTAAGGCCACAAAATTTACTTCGCCTAGGGCCTCCAATTCCCTTAGTCCGGTCCTGATCACATGCACTGCCAATTTGTATCGCCCCCCCCCCACACACACACACCTTCTCCTTTTCAAACGGCCAATTCAACAATGTACGCTGGAGGTCGGCGGCGGTTCACCAAAATTTTACTTTGAAATATAAGTCCGAAGTGTCTAATCTGGTTTTGCTCGGTAGGTTTCCTGCCCACTTGGCTCGAACTATAATGAAACCATGTCTTCATTATAGGTCTTCATATTTCAGCTGGCTACTGTAACCCCGTGCTTCCACGAACACAGGACACGACAGGCCGTGCACAACGGGTGTGTTTATTGAGTAAAGATGTTACCACTAATCTTGTTATCACTCAGCGTTCTGTCCCGATCCTATCGCCTCCCTTAACATCATTTATTCAGACTCCATTTTCCGGAGTCGAGAAGTCATATCTTTTTTAGACGTCTAAATCTTTCTATAAACATTGAAAATCGACTCCGTACCGTCAGACACCTGAAAGGCTGCCGGGTAACACGAGACAGTGTTTGTCCCGTCTAACTCACCGTAACAACTTTTTTTTTGTAGGAGCCAAGTTCTAGACAAGCTGTAGTGCTAAATCTTCCCGATCATTTGCAATGGCCTCCGCTTTAAAGCGTTTTTTTTTCTCTTTTAAATGCTTGAAAGACACCGCTTGGTGAAGCCAAGCGTGACACCTTCAGAAACCAAGGAATTCTGCTTCATTACCCTCCCTTGCAATAGAAACCCGGAGCCGGGGTTTTCTCCAGTTTATTGTAAACTGCCCGTCCCTACCTCTTGTTTGGGCTGTTGCTCCTGCATCTGGGCTACCCTTTCAGTGATAAGTCCCGTCCCCCACACCCCTTCCCACGAGTGATAATGTATCGTGAAACTGGCAATGGATGACCTTCCTTTCGTTTTGTGTGCACCCCTTCCCAAAAAAATAACTCATTTTAAAAAAAAATGTACCTTAAAAAAAAATGAAAGGGTATCGTGAAGGTGAGATGACTTTTGAACAAACGTGTTCTTAATCTTTTTAAATAAAGTCGAAGTCAAAAGACGCCCATACTCCAAGCAACCTCTTATAGAAAAAAAACGCACATGGCTAGTCGGCTAGTCCTTTGTTGTTTCGATGTAATGGTGACACTTATTTCAAAGTGTTAAAATAATTTTAAAAAATTATCCTAAAGGCAGGCGTTTGTTATTGCCCAGGCGTGTGTAAACCTTGATCGGTCGAGACAATGGCCCTGTCGCAATATCTCCTGCACCGCCTAAAAGGGTCTGGTGTCGGCGTAAAGGGCTAGTGAGCTTAATCATATTTTCCTGGCGACAAAGGGGCCTTTTCACCGGCGATGACTTGGGCTCTACGTGGCACCCACAGCTTTGAGCCTACGGGACCCCCGGTCGTCTGACGGGTTGGACGTACCGGGGAACTCCATGAAAGGGGTGAGTTCATACACCAGTTGGTTGTATGTCACCCACGGAGGTCTCCTGGCTTTGGCTAGGTAGTTAGGACTTTCAATGTTTGTAAATGGCAGTTTTTTTCCTGTTTGTTTGTCACCTTTGGAGGTCTCCTGTCTTTGGCTAGGTATATTAGGACTTTCAATGTTTCTAAATGACATTTTTTAACCTGTTTGTTGCATGTCACCTTTGGACGTCTCCTGGCTTTGGCTATGTAGTTAGGACTTTCAATGTTTGTTAATGACATTTTGTTTACCTGTTTGTTGCATGTCACCTTTGGATGTCTTCTGGCTTTGGCTATGTAGTTCGGACTTTCAATGTTTATTAATGACATTTTTTTTACCTGTTTGTTGTTTGTCACCTTTGGATGTCTCATGGCTTTGACTTGATAGTTAGGACTTTGTAAATTTTAGATTCTCTAGTCGGTGTATGCCACCCTTGGAGGTCTCCTAAATTTTGTTTCCGAGTCACTTTGGACTATCCTCGTTTGGCAATGGTAGGTGCCGACACTGTTAGAGCTAAGAGCCGCAGTGGTTCAATAGTCCACAAATGTTGGTAGTGAACGTGTGATGATCAGGTTAGGGAATCATGGAAACGCCCATGGATGAAAGATATCCTATAGTCCTGCTATTGTTTTTTTTTCACGGGCAATTTTGTAAAATGTATTATTATTATTCTTTAACTTTCTTCTTTTTTCTGTTTCTTTGGATTGCAAGCTAAGGAAACTTTACACTCGGTGTGCCTCCGACATTCCTGGTGAATCACTTTGAAGGAATTTATTTGCTACATTGTGGTTACCACGTCATGTGCGTGTTTGTTATTCATTTTTAATGACACGGGCTAAACAGTCAATCCCCGCCCCAAAAAATAAAATAAAAAATAAAATAACAACAAACAATAAATAAATAAATTAAAAAAAATAAAAGAAAAGAAACAAAATAAATCATAATAAATAAATTCATTAAAATAAAATCCCCTACGAATAGTTTGTTACTATTATTATTTTAAACCAAACTTGCAGGAAATAATGCTTTTTTTTTAAAAAAAAAGGTTAATTTAAAGCAAATTCTTAATTCATGTACAGTTTACTAAAGAAAAAGACAACAACAAACAAACAAACAAGCAAACAAAAAACCTCCCAAAAACAAAAGGATGGGAGAAATAAAACGAAATTTCTAAACAAGAGTTATAGACGCTATAGGTTTACAAGACGCGTCTCTCGGTGATCCCACGTCCTATTATATTTCAAAGAGCGGTCTCCCTGGCTATCTGCAAGCCGCATCAGATCAATGTCTTTTAATTTGGGTCAAGACTTCTGTCATTTTTCATCTCAAGTAGGGAGAAGTGGGCTGTGTGTGACCCCCCCCCCACTTTTCCAAACTACAATCTTGCCTACGTTGTAGAAAAGTGGATGCCTGGATGTTCGCAGCGTCCTGGCGGCCGATTGTTGCTCCGTCTGATGGTGCTGGCGATTTCAAACTTATTTCGGTGTCGTTGTTTGTTTTTTTTGGGGGGTGGTTGGTGGGGGAAGCTTCATTTTGTCCCCCTTTCTACCCCCACCCCTAGAATATTTCAACATGGCGTTACTATCAGGATGCGAATTCCAAATATATGAATAAATCAAAAATGCAATATCAGTGTGTTATCATCACGTCCAGTTTTTAACCACCTTGTCCAGTTTGTGAACATCGGGCCCAAGAGGTTATTTATCATCGTGTCCAGTTTAATTGAAAGTTGTCCATTCTGATAACACCTTATTCAGTGTGTTAGCGCTATACCCATTTTCTTTTGCGTCTTGTCCAGTTTCTTAGTTCGTTGTCCAGTTAGTACCTTGTCCAGTTTCTTAGTACCTTGTCCAGTTTCTAGCTTGTCCAGTTTCTTAGTACCTTGTCCAGTTTCTTAGTACTTGTCCAGTTTCTTAGTCTTGTCCAGTTTCTTAGTCCTTGTCCAGTTCTTGTGTACCTTGTCCAGTTTCTTAGTACCTTGTCCAGTTTCTTAGTACCTTGTCCAGTTTCTTAGTTCGTTGTCCAGTTATTATCTTGTCCAGTTTCTTAGTACCTTGTCCAGTTTCTTAGTACCTTGTCCAGTTTCTTAGTTCGTTGTCCAGTTAGTATCTTGTCCAGTTTCTTAGTACCTTGTCCAGTTTCTTAGTACCTTGTCCAGTTTCTTAGTACCTTGTCCAGTTTCTTAGTACCTTGTCCAGTTTCTTAGTACCTTGTCCAGTTTCTTAGTTCCTTGTCCAGTTAGTACCTTGTCCAGTTTCTTAGTACATTGTCCAGTTTCTTAGTTCCTTGTCCAGTTTCTTAGTTCCTTGTCCAGTTAGTACCTTGTCCAGTTTCTTAGTACCTTGTCCAGTGTGTTAGTATCTTGTCCAGTTTCTTAGTTCCTTGTCTAGTTAGTACATTGCCCAGTTTCTAAGTACCTTGTCCAGTTTCTTAGTACCTTGTCCAGTTTCTTAGTAGGCCTACCTTGTCCAATTTCTTGGTACCTTGTCCGATTCAATAGCGTTTTTCACAAGCTTCAGCACCTTTCCCGGAATGTTAGGATCGATATTACAGCACACAAACTCAGCCACTTTAGCACCAGAAGCAGGTTATAAAAACGTAGCACATTTTCCATGCTACAACTTAACAACATTAGTGAATGTTAACGGGAGATTCACTGTCTATTCGCTATGCCTAATGTTATTTATTACCACAGCAACTCTTGTTTTTCACGGTGCTGTACAACCCAGTGGCAGCATCACACTTTCAATATCGCGGTAGCGTCAACTTTGAACACCGACACGAAATCAGACTGCATACGCGAAATCGCCATGTCAATACACGGGTAACATTCTAGTCGACACATGGGTAACATTCTAGTCAAAAACATGGGTAACGTTCTATCTTTCAGTCATGTGACAAAAATCAATTTCTCAATACAAATGCCCTAAGAATGTCAAACGTGCAATTCTGCTGGTGACATTTGTAAATCAATACTGTGAAAGGAGTGTGACAACTTCAATCTGTCAATCTTAAACCAATACCAAACTGTTATCGTTATCATTTTAGTTGCGTCCTATTGCATTTCGTTGGTTTTGCTTATCTGTTTTTTTATTATATATATATAGAGAGATTATTTTTAAAGCTAAAGTTGTTAATGACATGCAGAAAACAAGTGTAGTCCGTTCCATCTCCTTCCTCCTGGGTTCCATGTGACCGAAAAGCTATTCAGTAGTTTCTCTTTGTTTCATATCTGTTGGTGCGCAATGTTTGTTTTTTTAAAGCGGAAATGAAGCTATTGTCCCCCATGTTAATACCATCCATCAAGATCGCGTTTTTCGGTGTCTATCTGCGTAAGAGATCGCAGCCGCAACTGTCGCGTCGAGTGGCAATTACCGGTGGTCCTCAAATTGTAACCTGGAGATTTGTCTAAAGATATGGGGTATTGTAGGACTTTTCCTGAAAAGAGAGAGAGAGAGAGAGAGTGAGAGAGAGCGAGAGAGAGAGAGGGAGAGAAAGAGAGAGGGAGAGAGAGAGAAAAGGTGGGTGCTGCGTTGGTCTAAAGGCGTATAATGAAGAAAGAAATGTTGGCTAAAATAAATACTATAAAACTAAAACATGAAAAAGTCTTCTTATGTAAAGTCAACAATGTCTTAAAAGAAATGGACATTTAAAAAAATTTCTTTTGGTTTATATTGCAACTTTTTTTTCATTTTTCTGTACTGCCTAGTAAACAATGAAATTATCAAGTTTTTGTGGTGTTTTGTGCTGTTGTTGTATTTTTTATTGTGGTTTGTTTATTAAAGTTGTTATAACTCGGGTCCGACCATCAACACCCCGTTTGACTTGGTCAACGTGAACACATTCTTATACACGTAAACATGGTTAGAAAGCTGTTTGTTTTTGTGTAGGAGATAAGAGTGAGCCCGAAAAGACGCCACGAAACAACGAACCACCAGTTAGTGACACTGTTTGGATTCAGCTCCTGGCGTAGCCTACGAAATGTTTCTACGGGATCAATGTAGCCACGGAGGAGGACAACTTTTGGGGTAAGACGAACAAGTTCATCGCGAAAAGAGAACTTGAATGATGACTAACTTTCTCTCCACTCCGCCTCGCACGACTTCGTGGTATAGAGTTTTTATCTTTATCTCAGACTGGAAGGCGTCATATCTCTTTGCGAAATTTCACTATTTCAAGACACGGTTTTCGTCAACCCATCTTTTCAGCATAAATATAGAAGTAAACATACGGATAAAATGATATTTGGCATAATAAAATAACGTTATTAACGTGTTTTTGTCTTGGCCACCAGGCAGATTCAAAAAATAATATAACAAACATCAGTTGAATCGTAATACCCGGATGTTTGATTAATATCTTAATGAAATTGGTCCAGGTGAATAACCCGGATGTTTCAATGAAATCTTCGCCATGACATGATAATGGCTATTGCTTGGCAAATGGCTGTCAACGTGTCGTTCGTTAATCGGCCGGAATGCTTCGGCGTGTTCTTGTAGTTTGTTGTTTTTGTCACGCTTCTTCAACTGCATCAGTTTTTGTTGAGAAATATCAGCCATGGTATAATGTGTCAGGGGTTGTTTGATTAGGAGTTATATCAGCCATGTGCCAGGGTGGGGTTAATGAAAGTCAGCCATTTTATCGTGTGTCCGTGTTAATGAATGTCAGACATGATGTTAAACTTTTTGTGACAGGTTTTGTAAACAAATATCAGACATGGTATATCGTGTCGGGGTTTGGTTCACGTAGTTTGGTGGTGCATCAGGGCGGCTTGATGTTCTGAGTACTAGCGCCACCAGCATATACTATTGACCTGGGCAAGTATTATCAACTGTGATCTTAAAGTTACGAGGAAAAAAAACAACTTATCTTGCGTTAATTTTTTTTCTTCACTTTAAACGTATGCATTGCTTGAAGCTAAGCCTTGGAAACCCTCAGTGGAGACAATGTACATTTAGCTTATTAGTAAATCATCAACAATTCTAATTCTCCCAATCGCTTCATATACCTTTAAACCACCGTGTACAGTTAACTTCTCGTACGGGCGCATCGCCCAAGGGCGTAAGAATCGTGACAGTGTCCCCCCCCCCGCTTACCCCCATCCCCGTTTTCCCCACCTTTTGCTTATACCGTCTAAACCCAACTAATCACTTAACTCTGTTTTATGACACAGAGTCGCGACTCCGGTGTTATTTTTGGCATTCGCACCTGTTGTTTTTTTTCTTTCTCCTCCTTATTCATACATCTCTTCCAGGCCCCTGGACTTTCACAATGGTCTGGGGACCTAATCCTCCTTTGACACCCTTCACTTCTGGAGGTGTTAGCTGTGAATTCTGTCACCTACGCCCGTATCCCGTGTTTAATCTCTCAGCCAGAAATTTTACAGAAATAATAAAAATGCCTCGGGGTCTCTAATGTAATTCACTATTTTATAGATGAATTCAAACTTAGCTTTTGTCGCGCCTCATCCCTCGTTGCACATCTCTCGCCTTTGTTCACCAAGGACCCAGTGTTTCGAGACGCTGGCTCCTCTGACAGTGTCGGTCTGATGACGATTATACTTCTCACCTTGCATAGCCAACAGCAGGGGTTACAAAAATACACATTTAAAAAATTGTGCTTTTGAAATGGCATAAAGTTAATTTAGCGTGTTTAAACAAAATAGTTTGCTTTTTTTACATAAAGTTATAAATCATGTAAATATGCACCTGCTTTTCACTTATACTGCTTTTAAAATTAAGATGTTCTAAAATGGCCTAAAAGTATTAAAAATTATCATTATTTTGTTAAATGTCCGCCAAAGAAGCGCTTCGATAACTAAACCTGACAAATTCTTCCATATCTGCGCTAAAGCCTTACAAAGGTTCAAGCTCTCTTTGGTTCTTATATTTTCTATAGATGTGTGTGCATTCAAATGTTGATGTAATGAAAATGCGTTTTTAAAAAAGAAGTTTGGGTGGTGTTCATTATTGATATAGTTCTGGGGTTTAAAAAAAAAGAGTGAGAAAGCATAACTTGGGGAGTGTTCGATAACACAAATTGATATCCTCATCAAGTGTGTTGTTTTAATGCTTATTTTGTCCAGTAATTTTACTAGTCCACGACATGCCCTTTTAGATTCTCTAGTCGGTGTATATTGCTTTCCCTTTAACTCTGGTATATTGAAAATTCGGACACGTAATTCATACTCTCAGTTATATTTTAAGTACACAGCTGTTCCGGCTAAAAGAAAATCCCCCCCCCCACTTCATTTTTTCTTAAAATCTCAATCAACTTGTATAACATCGTTTCCACCATCACTAACACAAACACAATATATATATAATAGAGTATTTCCCGTAAAAAATGACGGAAGTTTTAAAAATGGATATATTTCAGTTTTTGTAATTGTCCCTTTTGCCTGAAAGCCGCATAGTAAATAATCAGAAAATGTACAGACCAAGAGAGAACAATTAAATCTCTTTTCCATATTGAACAATTTTATGCGGGCGTTTAAAAATGGCGTCTTTTCTGTTTTGTTGTTGTTTGTTTTTGCAGTATTTTTTTCAAGGCAATTTTTTTTAGCAGTGCGCTTTCAAAAATCTGGCGTTACGAACGGACATAGCAGAGTATATATTTTGATTATATATACGAATATATGTGTTATGAGAAAACCTCCGAGCTTAGGCTTCGCGTTATATAAGTTTGCATGAATAATAATGATATAATTAGGATAATAGTAAATACATAGTGAGTTACACACAGCATAAGGTGATACTACAGCAAAGAAGTTTAAAGTTCGAAGTATTAACAAATATTGTGCTGAAGAGTCAGCCGGACGTTAACTTGCGACATTGAATAGTGCGCACCAATTATGAGTGCACCAATAATACAGCACAGTGCCTTAAAAATAAATTATGTGACTGTAATGTGATCCACATCAAGCACATCTGTGATTTGAAGCAGTTTAAGCTTCATTGATGATTATGACTTGTCAGTTTATTCGCCAATTTTTCAATACATTATTACCACAACATTACCAAAACATGTAAAAAATAAAATGTAATTTTTACACATGTTAATAACAAAGAACTATTCATTTTGCATGAAACGTAGTAAGCAATGTTTGTCACAGGGTAACAGAAAAGATTAAATTATCAACTGTTAATCATATTTACAATTTAATATAAACGTGTTAGTAATTCACATAAACGTTTTTAATTATTGTCAAGTAAGCACCTTTTCAAGATCTATTATGACTCATGAGTTTATGCGCCCATTACCTTTTTACCTTTACGTTATCAAAAACATTTAAATAAAAATTGTAACTATTTACAAATATGAATAACAACGAACTATTTATTTTGCATTAAACCTTTGAAGTAAAGTTAATCACTGGATAAAAGCACCCCTTCCAGTTCTATATTAAAAGCAAAGATTTTGTATTCAAAATTAGTCTGAGACGCTTTAAAATATGATATGTAAATAACAATTTAAAAAAAACTATTGTGGGGAGGAGTCCGATTTTTAAATATGTTATTTTTTTAAACATAGAAATATGCAATCTCAAAGTGTATAAAGGAAAAACAAACGCTAAACTGAAGCATAAGTTGACAAATTTCATTTGCAGTCATAAATAATGACTTTGTAGTTCAAAAGGCATCGAAAATTGACAACGAAACGACAACCAATCGTAAATTTCATAAACCGAAAAACGAATGTTATATATTAATATAGACAATTAAATTTATAATTACGTACGTAATATTGACATGGACACATACACAAAAACGGACATTTAATAAAAAAAATAAAATAATATTAATCACATCAAATAAAACATTGCTCTTTTTACTTCGTTCCCTCCACACATTAATAAAAGCTCATATAATGACGTCACGTCACAATATTTTATGGCGAGAAACACATTTTCTTAATCTCGAAACCAACATTTTTATATTTTTTTATCGGGAGTTACCTCGCATAGCGCCAGGACAGACTGACTTGCGTGACAATTGCAAATTATATAGTTTTATATATATATTATATATATATATATATATATATATATATATATATATATATCTTCTATCTCTAATACATAATCGCCCTACGTATGCGTGTGTCTCGCCAAAGGGACATCACTCTGCTTTTTTTTTAAAAATTGAAAATAGAGACTTAAAATTCTATTTTTGTTTTCAGATTAACATTAACAATGACGTCATTGTTTTATGAGGATTGTTAATTATTAAATACTTTGTGTGTATTTCAGGAATATTTCGCAGGCGCCCTACAACCAGTGGCATCGCTAAGGGGGGGGGCGAGGGAGGCGGGCCGCCCCGGGTGACACCCATCAGGGGGTGACACCCGAGCCTAAAATTTTACTGTGTACGATTTTAGTGTCAGAAAAAAAAAGAAGATACATTTTTTCATCTAGGAAGAAATTAAGTATTACAATGAAATACGTTAAACGCGAATTTTTTATAAAAAAATCAGTTAACTTGCAATAATAAAAGATTCCCAACACACAAACAACATTAAAACAAATTATGAAAAAATAAAAGAAACATTCACAGCAGAAAATCTTTTTAAAAAAGGCTGGACATGAAAGAGGCAGTGTCTTATGTTTTAAAAGATATAAAGCCATTTGGGCTTGGACAAACCGACAGCATGGACGAATCCCACCTCACGACTCGCCCCACCCCAGTGGGGTGGGGGAATTCGATTTTTATCACAATAGGTTTTATCTGTTGATGCTTTTCTAGATGAAAATTATGAATTCAATGTGTTTGAGTTAATATTTCGTTATATATGTATATTTATTATACGCGTGAAAGCATAGATATGCATGTTGATATATAGGTAGTCCTCCGATTACGACGGTACATATCAGGAAGTTTAATATTTCGTCCGCCTGCTACACTAAAAATGTGGTGTACAAGGTAATCTACGATATTTACCTGTTCACATCGTATTGTGTTCATGGTAAAAAAAGATAAATGTTCTTTTCTATTGTAGTATTTCATACATGTCTTTGTTATTTCTGTTCATATCGTATTCTGTTCATATCGTATTCTGTTCATATCGTATTCTGTTCATGGCAATAAAGACCACATGTTCTTTTCTATTGCTGTATTTCGTATATTTCTTTGTTATTTCTTCTGTCGGATTTCGTTCAGCCAGCTTCAGCAGGCTTTTCCACTAGTATATATATATATATATATATATATATATATATATATATATATATATATATATATATATATATATATATATATATATATATATATATATATATATATATGCACACGTGTGTGGTGGCGTTTAAACTTTCAACCGCGAAAGTGCCACCCGAGCGATAGATTCCGCCATTTACTACCCTATTCAGATGCGTCGCTGATGTGAACTTGTATCTTCGAGTTTTCATCACAAAATACATTGGTATTTAGTTTGTATTTTGAGCTTGCTCGTTTAGTCTGGATCTTATGTTTTGATTCTACATTTTGTTCGCGAGAGTTGTTCTTTTTCCACCTCCGCCAATTTTGTACCATTAGTTTGCACCTGGAGTTTGCACCTTGAGTTTGCATCTTAAGAAAACACCTTTAGTGTGGAATCACATGTTGCGATCCCACCTCTGTAACGCGAATTGTCAACCTCCCTGCCCCGAGTTTCTACCTTCAGTTTGTATCATGAGTTGGCAAACCAAAAACAATGAATACCTAATCCTACGGAGCACCTGTTGGCGATAAAATATTTGAAAGGGGATGTCTATTCCCAGGCCCTGAAATCCATGTGGATGTACGCGCCCCCGGTCGTTTGTTAGGCATGGTCTGTTACCTTTTTGTCACAGTCACCGTCGCATGTGCTTACCCACTGCATACGTTCACCCTTTGGTTCCTGCAGGAAATGTTAGACTTGTTCATATTCAAGAATATCTATGTAGTTCAGCTTTCGGTAACTTTGTTTGAAGCTTTTCAGACGTTTTTACTGAATTGTTCTTGAATGATATTTTTCCCCAGTCGTAACCAGGGTTGCCAAATGGCTGTCTCAAACGTACATTAGTGATGAAATTTTTCAATTGCACAAAAGCCTTATTTAAATATAAAATGTTCGGTATTGCTTCAATTTTTTTTCACTGGACAAATAACGATAATACCGGACCGGACATTATAAAACCGGACAGCTGGCAACGCTAGTCGTAACAAATGTTCCCTCCAAGGTTCGTTAGTCCGTGTGCAAAGTAAAAAAAAACAACTCGTGTGCAAAGTTGTACAGCATCCATTTTTTGTGCAATATTGTACAAAGTTTGCTACGCGGTAATCCTAAACAGCTTCGCGGCGTCGATCAGACATCTGCGTGGCCGCAAGATAAAAAGAACATTGGTCGTAACTAGGGGTAGCCGGATACCGATTTTTTTTACTATTTGCCGGATACGGATAGTTTTGCCATAAACTTTGCCGGATCCGGATTCCGGATATATCCACATTTAAGTGTAGGGGCTAGGGGTGCACTTTACTACTTTCTATTTAGTATTTAATACTGTTTATTAAAATATTTACAGTGACAGTCTGAGACAGTGTAAACGTTAACGATGAACATTTTACAATGACTTGAATGAACGAAAGTGAACGAAGTTCAACGAACTGTGTAGTGTGTACCAAGTAAACAGTGTTGTACTGAGTGTGTAGTGTGGTGTACAAGAAGTCGTGATATAGAGCCATGAGAAAAACTGTTCTTTTATTCAGACGATTTAAGTTTAATATGCTGTTACTTAACTTAGTTTGTTATCTAATGTAGTAAAGTAATATCTATACTTGTAACTTTTTAATAACTTAATGTTTTTCTAGTATTGAAATTGATTGTTTTACTATATTTTGCCTGGATTTGAATGATTTCATGATCAACGCTTGTTAATTTGTTTAGTTTTTAAAATATTAATAATTTAATGTATAACTTTATATGTTACTACTTGAATATAAAATGGAGTGATTTTAAATCAAATGAAACAATGAGAGAAGAAACCAACCAATAATATGTGTCAAATTTTATAAGGAGAAGACGTTGGATCTATGTCGGTCATATTCTTCGAATGGACGAGAGAAGACTCCCGCGTCACGCCTTCATATGGACACCAAAAGGCAAAAGAAAACAAGGAAGACCAAAGGAAACCCTACGCAGAACAATCAAAAGAGAAAGCTCAACCATGGATCTAAGAAATAATCAAGACCTAATACAATTGGCGACGGCCCTTTATGCCGCCTTCGGCCCGAGAGGAATAACTACTTATTTGTATAACTGTAATATTCACAATAAACTAGAGTTTAAAAATTATGAGACGGAATAAGATATAACACGTGAGACAAGCAACATTTTTATTTTCAAGTTTGCAGATCAAATCACAATTGATATCCGCCTTCATATGGACACCAAAAGGCAAAAGAAAACAAGGAAGACCAAAGGAAACCCTACGCAGAACAATCAAAAGAGAAAGCTCAACCATGGGTCTAAGAAATAATCAAGACCTAATACAATTGGCGACGGATCGTCGTAAATTGAAATCCATGACTTCTGCCCTTTATGCCGCCTTCGGCCCGAGAGGAATAACTACTTATTTGTATAACTGTAATATTCACAATAAACTAGAATTTAAAAATTATGAGACGGAATAAGATATAACACGTGAGACAAGCAACATTTTTATTTTCAAGTTTGCAGATCAAATCACAATTGATATCCGAATCAGCCATAAGTATTTGGCGAATCCGGATAGTGGCGGAAATCCCGATATCCGGTCCGGATATCTGGCATGCCGGATATCCGGCCAACCCCTGGTCGTAACCATTGTTTTAACCTCATTAACTTAATCTCCTAACTGTATCACATTAATATCTAACATCACTAACTTTGTTTTTACCATCAATAACTTTGTTTTTACCATCACTAACTTTGTCTTTACCATCACTAACTTTGTCTTTACCATCACTAACTTTTTCTTAACCATCGCTAACTTTGTTTTTACCATTACTAACTTTGTCTTTACCATCACTAACTTTGTTTTTACCATCACTAACTTTTTCTTAACCATCACTAGCTTTGTTTTTACCATCACTAACTTTGTTTTTACCATCACTAACTTTGTTTTTACCATCACTAACTGTTTTTCGACATCACTATATTTTACCAACACTGCGTTTCTGTCATCAGTAGGTTTTTTAAAAAACCAACTCTTACTTTGTTTTCATTCACCTTAGCTTTGCTTTTACCATCGCTATAACTATTTACACCATCTCTATAACTATTTACACCATCTCTATAACTATGCATATCATATATCCCAGCAATCATTTTTTTCGCCCGCCAGCCTCTTTGTTTTTGCCCTAAGTAATTTTTTTGTCTTCAACTTGTTGCGACGCTACCTTCACCGGCAAATTTTTTGTTGCTGCAGAACTCCTATCTCTAACTCTCCAGCTCTTATCTCTAGCCTCACGTTGCTTCATTTATACACTGAAATTTGCAATAGAGATACATTTCACCAAAGAAATTTGAGAAAACTTAAACTTTTCCAAACATGACACAAAAATGCGCTTAGATTATTAAGATAGAGCGCAACTTCAGGGGAAACCCCTTTAAGATAATTTAAAATTGTTTTTAACAAAGTTTGTTAAAAACGGCGAGATTCCAAAAGATCGCGTTCAGAGGCCGAGACCTCTAATAGCATTAGGCCTCTCACAGCACACTCTTCTCTCGCGTCTCCCTGCCCTCGCCCCCTTCTCGTTTCCTAAACGCCGTAAGATGTCGTTAATGTAATTTCAAGAAACCCATTTACAACAGAGCGCGGCGCGTTTGAAACGGACGCTCTCCTGCGTCACTGACTCGTCGTCCCATTAGCTTCAGAGGTGTATCGTGACGACGCCAGGCTCGAGTCTATTTGAGCTGCTGCCGTTATGCTAATGAGGGTGATGATGATGAGTTTTTGATAGTCGTGTTTTCGGGACCCCGACCGGGTGCCCCCTGCTGCTAATGGAGGGGGCCCCGGTGTAGAGGGTTAAAAAACATGATTCGGGGGCAGGTTGGAAGGGGTGTGGAAAATGGGGTCGGGGGTCGGCTTGAGACCTGGATCATTAGGTTTATAAGGTTTCGGGTCTCCTACTGATAGGGCCGGCTGATGGATGGTTTCTTTTTATAAATTGGTCGGTTCCCGTCGTTTGGACTAGATAGACGTGGGGTGGGGACCGGTTGGGTAGTAAGTGGGGTTGGTGGGGTGTAGGTGAGGGAGGACATAGATACAGGTCAGGGGTGTGGGAATAGGTGAGGATCGGGGTGTAGGTTTGGAAGGACATAGACAGGGGGTCAATGGGTGGGATGTAGGTGAGGATTGGGGTGTAGGTTTGGAAGGACATAGACAAGGGGTCAATGGGTGGGATGTAGGTGAAGATTGGGGTGTAGGTGAGGCTTGGATGTTTAGGAGAGGAGGGACATTGACTGGTGTGTGGGTGAAGTTGAGAAAAGACATAGATACGCGTCAGGTTTGTAGGCCAGGAAGGACAGAGACACTGGTCAGGGGTGTAGGTGAGGAAGGACAGACACGAATGGGAAAGAAAAGTTCGCTTATCTACGGGTTTTCTGGGTTGGTCGTCATGCCGTTGTCCTTGGAAGGGTCGAGTGACAGCGGCGAGTATTTGAAAACAATCATCGACTTGGGTGAGTTGTCCTGGCGGCTACGACACTGAAAGTCATTAGTGTTCAGGACCTTATTTGTACCCGGCTGTCTCTTAGCGGAGTCTGTCATTTGCACTCAAGACGATCTTATCAAAATGAAGATATTGATATCGCTTGTTATCGATTGCTATTTCATTACCAAACTGAGTTTGAGCATGCGTAAAGCCGGATACCATTTAATATTTTCATCTATGTAACTACTTAAACCGTCTGTTTAAAACCACGGTGTGTCCAGTACTATTGCTGAAACTTTCATGGGTCGAGTCAGCAATGTACTCCTCCCATCTCTGTATGTTAACATTCCAAATTATCTATTCATTCTGACTCGCTGGTCGTAGATGTTTGAACGAGATTAGGACCTAAGATTGCAAATACCCCTATATGAAAATAAACATGAATTTTTAAAAACTATTTTCATTTGTGTGTGTGCTTGTGTTTATGTGTGTGTGTGTGTGTGTGTGAAAACATCTATACAATTTTAAGTTTACAATATCTCCCTGCTTAATTACGAGTGAAAAAAAGTTATGTACTCACACACAAAACCCTTCTTGCTCCTTGCAGGGAGCCCTCGGGTATACAGAATATCTCCCCTCTTACCACCCCCTCCCAACCCCGTTGTCCTTTCATAGGCGTATTTTGGTCATGGTCCCTGTAGACCAGTGCTTCTTAAAGTAGTGGTCCGCGGACCGGTGCCCGTTCGACGGCCATCCGCTGCCGGGTCCGCAGAAGTTATCAAGACAGGACAGAAAACTGTAATTATAATCCTCCATTTGCAACCAATCTTACTAACCCTAAAGAATGTGTCAGTTTCTTGCCAACAAGCTAATAAAATGAAACGAATGAAAAAAAAATACATTTCGCTACGATGTAAGTACAGGGAAAATCTTGCACCGGTCCCTGGTGCATAGGAAAAAATGTGTGCCGGTCCGCTATACAAACAAATTTTGAGAAGCATTGCTGCAGACAACAGTCGTAACCCCGAAACCAATAGTAAAATACCATCATATATCATTTTTTACGCCCCCAAGTAATCAGGCCCGCGGGGACAACTGGCCCCCTCATTTACCCCCATCAGCTACACGTCTCCGGTGCGCCCACTTCACCGTTCATGCTACGACAATTTCTCTCAGCCCATCAGTGGGTAAGCCGAGCAGACAGTTGAAAGCAGAGTTTACCTTTGATGTCGTATTCTTGCACTCACTTGCATAATCGCTTCTGGCTGCTGTTCGCCGGGGAAAAAAAATAAACAAGGGTTCGTGAAATGTCCCGTTACAACTCATTACAAGTATTCTTATGTTTTCCCTGTCTGCCCCTCGAGGACAAAACGGGGGACACATTATAGTACTTATGATTAGATGTGCCTCATTTCAACAAATGTATATACATATATAAAGTTTCAATATAAATCGGTTATTTTTTCAGTATATTCCATGCGAAGCTACTCTTTACAAATGACTCGAGTTTGCTGTAAGATAACACATGCATAATATGTTAAGTCAGTAATTAAAACACAGTTTGAAAACCGCTATAGCCTTACCTCAAGCTACATTCTGAATTTACCTACGAGGCGGAATAAAACCAAGCCTTAAACACCTGTCAAACTCACCCGAGCCAGAGTGACGTCTAGGTGAAACACCTGACATAATCACCTTACATGTTCACCTTTCGCAGAATTACATCAAACTGAATGACACCAAGCCTTAAACACCTGTCAAACTCACCCGAGCCAGAGTTACATCTGGGTGAAACACCTGACATAATCACCTTACATGCTCACCTTACACGGAATCACATCAAACTGAGCTCCACTCGTACTCACCTGAGCCCGAGTGACATCTACCTGAAAAATCTTTCGGGCCTCCTCCTCCCCCACCCCCGGGTTGGGATGTCATCCAAGTGACACACCTTCTAGACACACTGTCATCAAACTTAAACGTCAATATCAGACGCCTTAGCCGCGGCGTGGTTATCAGTAAATAATTTTCTTGCCTTTGGAAATCATTGTTTCGCTTCTCCTGTCTCATCTAGGTTCGTTGGCTTGTATGTGTGTGTGAATGTGTGTGTGGGGGGGGGAATTGTCTATTTGACCAGGTCTATATTGTAGGTAAACTCGCATCCTGATTCCTATGTACCGCAAGGTGTGCTTGCGGGTGTTTGTGTGCTGTTCACCGCATCCCTTTTAAGTTGATCCAATTAATGACCAAGTTTAATATTGAAGATGTTACTTTCCCCATGTAAATATAATCGTTTTAAGGCACCTAGTGCATCCGCATCCATTAGAATGTAGCCCCCGAATTCATAACCCCACTCCATTACCCCCCCCCCACACACACACACACACGTGCCCAATACACGAGATCCGGTATATAGGAACAGAACGCGATAATCCCAGCCAGCATGAGCATTAGCCAAGAGCTATTTTCTTCCCTCCCGTGATGAGAGCCTGCAGAGCTCGGCGGTTGTGCAAAGCGAGAAATTGGCAGGGGTCTGAAGATGAAAGGGCGGCTGTGGTAGGTAAAATCATGTGGCTCGTTAAAGTGGTATCTGGTAGCACTCACGTGACAAAGACTTGTCTGTCACTGGGCGCATCTTGTGTGAGAAGTCTGCATGGGGTTGCGTAAAAGTGGGTGAAAAAAACGGGGCGGTATCGGGGGAATGCTCCGGGGTTGGGTGAAGTTGAGCGGATTGGATTAGGTATAGGTGGGGGATGAAACCGTTGGGCAGTGATGATTTACCTGAATCCAAGGTGTTGGCTTTCGCGGCTGACACTATGGGCATAACGTGTTTAACAGGTAGAGGTTATATCCTCTTTTTCATCACAATCGCAATGTAATACGTGTGTCGCCGAAACCACATAATTTGTCTATGCGTGGTACAACAAATATTAAGTTTCCCTGTTTTGAAACGTGATCGATCACTTGTGTGGTAGTGATTTGGGTTGGGCTGGTATAGATATATGACTTGACAGCTTGTGTGATAATAAGGATGTTACATGTATATGAATTGATGTATTGTGTAATAATAATGAACATAGAGGCATATGAATCGAGATCTTCTTTGATAATACTGATGGTGTATGAGTATTTTAGGGTGGTCGAGCGGCAGGCTGCTCGGCTGTCGTACCGAGGCTCACGAGTTCGAGTCTCGTCAAAGGCATGGTCTTGTTCCCGAGGCCAAAGGGCGTCCCAGATTCCACCCAGCTCCGAATGGGTACCAGTAATGGCGGCTGGGCATTGTGCTAGCCACACAATCCCCTCGTATGCCGTGGCTATAGACATTTGTGAACGCTTTTTTCACTTGCACCATAGGCCAGCATGGTCTGAAAGGGGTCTTTACATAAGTATTATTAATGAATAACTTTTTTGAAGAATTCACAAGAATATAGGGCAAATAATGTTAATAAAATGTATGCAAGATCTGATCATTGACTTGCACGTTTATACCCATGATTAAGCGTGGATTCTTTTGCTTAAGGTTAGGTGATGAAATGTATTAAGAATCCCAGGTTTTATACAATGTTTGCTACCAGGTCGACGTTTGAAGGCTACCGTACATACTCGTTCTACAGCCCGTTCGTTCATAAGCCGGACCACACACACACTTTTGGAAGGGAAAATTATTGAAAGTGTATAACCCGATCGCAAGCCGACCCCCCAAAAATAATAGGACAGCTTTAAAAAAATGGTACATATTTTTTTAAACTACAAGGTAAATAGGTCAATATGATTGTTTACTTTGTACTGCCTATCTTTGTCTTTCTGCTCTTTGTTAAGCAAGAGTTACCGGTATTAAAAAAAAATTATTTGGTAAACAGTGACGAAAGCGCGTACATTAAAATCCGTGGTTATGTTGAATTTTGTTTGTAGTTGTAGGCCTTATCTTCTACAAGATATTGAAAAAAATACAGTTAGACTAACTCATCATAGAAACATTTGCACATGCCAAATCCCTCATCCCAGACGTCCGCCCCCGCTATATTTTGTTTAGCGTTTCATTTGTTTAATTCTGTTTCTCTTTTCTCTTTGCTATCCACAGATTTGAGGTATTCTTGGAGTCAACCGTAGGCGTATCCATCATGTAGACCGCCCAAGGGTTGCGGCGGGTGTCTTCTCTTCATTTTCATCATTCACCATTGTTCCTGTTGTGTTTTTGTTTTTGTTTTAAAGTTGTTTTTTTCCTGGTTGGTGTCGCCTCCTTCGACGCCCCCCTCTGAAGTGCTTCCTCGTCAGCGGCATCATCATCCCTCTCTACACCCGACCATCTGGGACCCGTCTGAGGTAAGTGTTTGATGGAATTGTCGTGTACATTCGATACCCGCGAGTTACCTGTGTTGAGCTCTAATTGACAGATTAGATCACGCCCGTGGGTCGCCTGTTGTTTTAACGTTGTTTGGGGTTTCAGGACAGTCACTCCTCCGTTACTCAGCCTGCAACGTGTTCTGTAACAGATTTTCTGTGTGTGTTTGTGTGTGCGTGCGTGTTTGTGTATGCGTGCATGTGCGTGTTTTAAATTCATTAAACTGTGGAATGCCCAGAGATATTTCTTAAATGCTAGCCATTTCAACCATTGGGTTTCGTGGTTCGAATTTTTGTTGAAGTTGAACTCCTGAGTGTAAAATTGAAGACTTTCATTCTATACAGAAGGTTATGAATACTGAACATTCGTAGAGTTTCTGGAATCATACAAAGTGTGAAGACGGTTGGCTACGTCTCGGCATCAGTCGTTCTAATGTATTAATACTAGGGCTGGTACTGATTATCAAATTTTTATTCGATTAATCGGGGGGGGGGATTTTAATCGATTTATTGATTGATTTCGATTAATTATGTTTTTATAACGCATCTATAGATCCCGTTAAGTTGCGATTCATTATTTCGCGAAATCGTTTAAGGCGCGGTAATTCCATGGCTCCCAAATTTTGTGGCGTAACACAGCAAGAAATAGGGAAGAAAAACCTTTTTTTTTACGTTTGCACGTCTAAATAAATAATAATAATACGAGCAAAAGTATGTAAGTAACTAAAAATATAAATTATTAATAAATTGGAAAAAAATATGAGAAATATTTTCTTTAATTTTAATCAATCAAAATAATTTTAATCGATTAATTTTTTTTAACGATTTATTGATTAATTAATCGTTAATTTCCGAAGCCATAATTAATATATTTATTTATTTTCTTCATATTTTAGACGTGACTTATTAATAATTTGAAGGGAATGGTTGCCTATTTTGTTGCTATAGAAAATGACAAAGGAAAAAACTCTTCGCAGTGGCGAAAGAAAAGAAGGACGCATGAGTGGTCATTCCTGGACGTCTTTTTCCCCCTTTTAATGTATACGCGACATTCCAATCCCCATCCCCCCCCCCATTTTTTTTGAAGTTGTAGGAAACAAATCTTGTTCCGTCCACCATTTGCACAAAATCTAGGTACGTGGCCGCTACGCCACTGGTTATACCAATAATTAGTTACACTATTTGAATTCATCTTTGGGGCCGTCCATATAGTACGTCACGCAATTTTTGACCATTTTTAACTCCCCCCCCCTCCCCCTGTCACAAACTGTCACAAATCTCGGACCCCCCCCCCTTAATGTACGTCACTCTTTCGAACAAAAATGTTGTTTTTTTATTAACAAAATAATTAAAATTTAATATAAAACACCATGACGTCACACATGGCCGGAAACCCCCCCTCTCTGTCACCAAGTGTCACACTTTCTTACACCCCCTCCCCCCCCCCTCTCTGGAGCGTGACGTACTTTATGGACGGCCCCTTTTACATTTTAAATGAACCTTGCTTGCCATGTGCTTTCCTTGTCTGTTGTAAATTCCATTGAAAACAGATTTTGAATTTTAAAAGAATCAAACAAAAATATATTTCTTGGTGTGCTGGTACCTTTGTCTCTTTCAAATATTGGCGCCACTCTAAAATGGAATCGAGAGTTCCAGGCTGCGAGTACATTAACTTTGTTAATAACTTGTCTACCTCTTATCCGTCCATTGATCCGAATACATTTTGACGAAATAGTACAACTCGCCTCAGCAAATGTATGAAAACAGAAACAAAATTATATTATAAACTACGAACGTAAACAGTTCTCGCCCCATGAAAATATAGGTTAGCTTCTATTTGTTTGAAAGGGAAAGTGTGGGGGAGTGGTGTATTTGGGGTAGTGGATGCGGGTGTTTGTGTACATGTATTTGGGGTAATGGATGCTGGTGTTTGTGTACAATGTATTTGGGGTAATGGATGCTGGTGTTTGTGTACATGTATTTGGGGTAATGGATGCGGGTGTTTTTGTACATGTATTTGGGGTAATGGATGCGAGTGTTTGTGTACATGTATTTGGGGTAATGGATGTGGGTGTTTGTGTACAATGTATTTGGGGTAGTGGATGCTGGTGTTTGTGTACAAGGTATTTGGGGTAATGGATGCGGGTGTTTGTGTTAATGGATGCGGGTGTTTGTGTTAATGGATGCGGGTGTTTGTGTACAATGTATTTGGGGTAGTGGATGCGGGTGTTTGTGTACATGTATTTGGGGTAATGGAGGCGGGTGTTTGTGTACATGTATTTGGGGTAATGGAGGCGAGTGTTTGTGTACATGTATTTGGGGTAGTGGATGCGGGTGTTTGTGTACAATGTATTTGGGGTAGTGAATGCGGGTGTTTGTGTACATGTATTTGGGGTATGAGGCGGGTGTTTGTGAACATGTATTTGGGGTAATGGAGGCGAGTGTTTGTGTACATGTATTTGGGGTAAAATGGAGTCGGGTGTTTGTGTACATGTATTTGGGGTAATGGGGCGAGTGTTTGTGTACATGTATTTGGGGTAAAATGGAGTCGGGTGTTTGTGACATGTATTTGGGGTAATGGAGGCGAGTGTTTGTGTACATGTATTTGGGGTAAAATGGAGTCGGGTGTTTGTGTACATGTATTTGGGGTAATGGAGGCGGGTGTTTGTGTACATGTATTTGGGGTAATGGATGCGGGTGTTTGTGAACATGTATTTGGGGTAATGGATGCGGGTGTTTGTGTTAATGGAGGCGGTTGTTTGTGTACATGTATTTGGGGTAAGGGAGGCGGGTGTTTGTGTACATGTATTTGGGGTAATGGAGGCGAGTGTTTGTGTACATCTGGGCGCCCGCTTTTGCCTCCGCTGTTTCCGACCCGCTGGTGTTTTGAAGAGTTCGACAGCCGCCCTCAACAACGCTCTCCAGCCTGATCACCGCGCGCGGAGTTGCCGTCAGATATGCAGTCAGATATGCGCCGTGTTTACGGTTGTCGGGCCCGAGACACATCGGGAGCACCAGAGGTCTGGGGTAGGGGGGTTTTGGGATACTACAAATAAAACAATGTCTAAATGACGGTGATCCTAGACCTGGGTCTAGGGATGGTGTGCCTATTTGATATAATTGTGGGAGGGGGGGGAGGATGGAGACGTGTAAGAGGGCTTTAGTTTTAAGTACACAAACGATTGCCTTATTGTTTGGGCGCTACATTTATCGAAACTTGAGAAGAGACGTAATTTGGTTACAGGCATTAACGGCCTCTTTAACTATGTGCATGCGGCTGTTGATATTCCGGAGAACGTGCAGACAGTGGCAGGAAATAGAACCAAATACAGGCACGAGGGAATATAGAATCACATACAGACAAAGGGAGGTATATAACCACATACAGACAAGAAGGGATATAGAACCACATACAGGCAAGGGGAGGTGTAGAACCACATACAAACAAAGGGTAGATACAGAACCACATACAGACAAGGAAAAGTAAAGAACCTCAAACGGATAAGGAAGGATATAACATCGCATGCAGCCACCGGGGCATACAGAATCATATGTTCATTTAAGTGGACACAGGTTCACATGGTAGTTAGATCGTCAATTACTGACTGGGTTTGATACATTATCACATACATCCTGGCTGGATAAAGAAAGACTTTAAAAATTGTGATTTTTTGGGCTTTGCACTTAATATCTGACGTCATGGTATGATGCATTACCCATGTGGTGTCGCATTACCTTCAGTGGGTTTTGCAATTTTGAACATTTATTTTAGTGCCTCGCAATCTTTGAACACATTCAGAGAAACGCTACCTTAATGGGTCCCCATGTTATTCTTGTCTAATCCTTCTATCAATCGACGAGTTGGCCACTTGGGTCTCACAAATTTGAGGACACCGCAGATATTGCACTGTAAAATTTTTGTCCGAAGGGAAACATGCTGTCGAACAAATAATAAACTGGTGCAGTGAATAAACGGAAAGAAAAAATCGACATTTTCTTCATATAGTGCTGCCATAAATTTTTACCAACCCATTGCCTGGGCTCCAACACTCGTCCTTTTGGCTGAAAAGGATTTAGAACCCTCGTGTGGAGGTTACGTCTGACTCATATCCTCCTGGAAATGCTGAGATTTGTGGATCTCCAGACGAGCCCCCCTGTAATCCCTGGATGTGATCTGAGAGCAACCAGCCAAGCCGTGCCACGAATGGGCCAGGGTTATCACGTTTCTACATTGTTATCAAACACTCGGAGGGATTACTGAAGAGGGAAATGTACGGATGGTGGGGATGTGTATGGGACGCTAGGCTTGGGGTGGAAAAAAAAGGAAGGCATGTGTGTTGGTTGGGAGGTGGGGGTGTCAGGCGTGGGGATGACACAGGAGGTAGCGTTGGTGACACCACGCAGAGGATGTTGATACTTGAGGGATGCGTGGATGACATCAGGCGAGGTGGGAAAAGGTGGGTTAGGATGTTGACATCAGGCAAGGGAGGAGATTTGTGGGTTAGGATGTTGACATCAGGCAAGGGATGAGATTTGTGGGTTAGGATGTTGACATCAGGCAAGGGAGGAGATTTGTGGGTTAGGAAGTTGACATCAGGCAAGGGAGGAGATTTGTGGGTTAGGATGTTGACATCAGGCAAGGGAGGAGATTTGTGGGTTAGGAAGTTGACATCAGGCAAGGGAGGACATTAGTGGGTTAGGATGTTGACATCAGGCAAGGGAGGACATTAGTGGGTTAGGATGTTGACATCAGGCAAGGGAGGAAATTTCGTCGGTTAGGATGTTGACATCAGGCAAGGGATGACATTAGTGGGTTAGGATGTTGACATCAGGCAAGGGAGGACATTAGTGGGTTAGGATGTTGACATCAGGCAAGGGGGACACATGGTTACTTGTTAAGGATAGTTAAAATTTAACACACACACCATTATGTTTCCTGCCCATGGAAAGTGGGAGTGACGCCTGTCTCTTTAGGACTCATGAAGACTTGTGCGTGAAGTTTTTTTGTTTTTTTTTCAAGATGACGCCTAAAACTAGTGCACGGAGTGTACGGATGAGACCAGATACGAGGTATCACAGACGTTAGAGCACGTTCTGGGAAACTCACCTCATCACCAATTCGCAAAAGGAGACTCCGAGTATGCACTACTGTTCTACTCGCGATCAGCTCTAATTATTTTGAAATGGAGCACCTAGCCGCTAAACAATACATAGCTGCCACTAACGTGCCCTCCCAGCTGTGTTACAATCATTGATTGACTGTGTCTAATAACATTTGGGGGTTGGGGGGTCAGTGTTCCCTCTAAGTCGTTTTCTGTCCGATGCCGAGCAGCAGTTTTAGAGCTATCGCGTGGCAAATTTTATTAAAGTTATTATATGTGCTTTTGAGAAATATATAATTTTTCTTTAAAAAAAATATAGAAAAATACTGCATAACTTTGCTCAGGAGTTTATTAAAAAAAAAGATAGAACATTTCATCGTACCAACGAAACTTAGAGGGATCATTAGTAGGGGTATCATTTGTTCAATTTTTCTGCGATTTCTTCAAAGTTCACAATTTAGACTTTTTGAAAAATCTTGATTTTGCAGGGGCGTCGTAAATTTAAAAGGTTTTTGGACCACACACCCTGGTTTATTGTTTCGTTATTAAAAATTTTTTTTTACGTGCTGTCCTTGCCCTAAGAAAGGACAGTCATCGGTGTGTTAACTAGGTCACGTGGCCAATACCGGATGTGACGTTGTAAGGCTGATGATCTCCCGGTCTCGAAAAAAAGAAAACTGCTTGATCATCCACAAGTTTATTTTCCCACGTCGCAGTATGTAAGCTGAGAGGAGCCGACGTAACGTCTGAAGCTGATAAATTAGGTATATTCGAAGCGTAACCTCTGCTGTCAATAACATGCTTTGTTGATACCCTATCGTAGGCAGCATTACGCACAATAGAAATGCCCAGAGTGGGAGACCGAAGGGGAACTTTTATTTAAAAAGCTATTTATTAAATGCCGTTTTTAAACATCGTAATTACCAGTGCAGTGAATAGCTTATATCAAATAAAATTATCTTTAAGATAATAGTTCGATGTTTGAATGGATTTAAATGGCCTATTACAGCGTATCCTGTAGAAGTCTTAGGGAAGGGCGCTGGAAAATGTTTATTCTTAGTTTGTTGGGTTTGACTGTGGTCCGTATGTAGTGGAGAGATTGTGGTCCGTATGTAGTGAAGAGACTGTGGTCCGTATGTAGTGAAGAGACTGTGGTCCTTATGAATTGAAGACACTGTGGTCCGAATATAGTGGAGAGACTGTGGTCCGTATGTAGTTAAGAGACTGCGGTCCGTATGAATTGAAAACACTGTGGTCCGAATATAGTGGAGAGACTGTGGTCCGTATGTAGTGGAGAGAATGTGGTCCGTATGAATTGAAGACACTGTGGTAATAATATAGTGGAGAGACTGTGGTCCGTATGCAGTGGAGAGAATGTGGTCCGTATGAATTGAAGACACTGTGGTCCGAATATAGTGGAGAGACTCTGGTCCGTATGTAGTGGAGAGAATGTGGTCCGTATGTAGTGATGAGACTGTGGTCCTTATGTAGTGGAGAGAATGTGGTCCGTATGTAGTGGAGAGAATGTGGTCCGTATGAATTGAAGACACTGTGATCCGTATGTAGTGGAGAGACGGTGGTCCATATATAGTGAAGAGACTGCGGTCCGTATGAATTGAAGACACTGTAGTCCGTATGTCGTGGAGAGACTGTGGTCCGTATGTGGTGGAAAGACTGTGGTCCGTATGTAGTGAAGAGACTGTGATCCGTATGAATTGAAGACACTGTGGTCCGTATGTAGTGGAGAGACTGTGGTCCATATATAGTGAAGAGACTGCGGTCCGTATGAATTGAAGAGACTGCGGTCCGTATGAATTGAAGACACTGTAGTCCGTATGTGGTGGAGAGACTGTGGTCCGTATGTGGTGGAGAGACTGTGGTCCGTATGTAGTGGAGAAAATGTGGTCCGTATGAATTGAAGACACTGTGGTCCGTATGTAGTGGAGAGACTGTGGTCCATATATAGTTAAGAGACTGCGGTCGGTATGAATTGAAGACACTGTAGTCCGTATGTGGTGGAGAGACTGTGGTCCGTATGTGGTGGAGAGACTGTGGTCCGTATGTAGTGAAGAGAATGTGATCCGTATGAATTGAAGACACTGTAGTCCGTATGTAGTGGAGAGACTGTGGTCTATATATAGTGAAGAGACTGCGGTCCGTATGAATTGAAGACACTGTAGTCCGTATGTGGTGGAGAGACTGGTCCGTATGTAATGAAGAGACGGTGATCCGTATGTAGTGGAGAGACTGTGGTCCGTATGTGGTGGAGAGACTGTGGTCCGTATGTAGTGAAGAGACTGTGATCCGTATGTAGTGAAGAGACTGTGGTTCGTATGTAGTGAAGAGACTGTGGTCCGTATGTCGTGGAGAGATTGGGGTCCGTATGTAGTGGAGAGACTGTGGTCCGTATGTAATGAAGAGACTGTGATCCGTATGTAGTGGAGAGACTGTGGTCCGTATGTAGTGGAGAGACTGTGGTCCGTATGTAATGAAGAGACTGTGGTCCGTATGTGGTGGAGAGACTGTGGTCCGTATATATTAAAGTGAAGAGATTGCGGTCTGTGTGAAATGAAGAGATTGTGGTCCGTATGTAGTGGAGAGAATGTAGTCGGTATGTAGTTGCTAAAAATCTTTACATATTATATCCATTTGACTTATCATGGTAATGTTCAAGTCACTGAACACTCGCGGATTATCTCACAGGACTGACACCCATCGATGTGACTGATATTGATGTTGATAGATTCTTTGAGTCTAAGGCTACAATTAGGTGATGTTGATATAATCTATGGCTCCAAGTCGGTAATGTCGCTATAGACTGTAGGCTACTGCGCCTATTCGGTAATGTTACTCTAGGCTACCGCTCCTATTCGGTAATGTTGCTGTAGGCTACTGCCACCGAGTTGGTGATGTTTATGTAGTTTAGATCTCTAATTTCGCGACGTTTATGTAATCATAATGTATCTTTGGTGATGCTGATGTATTATGCATGGTGCTCCCATCTGAAATGCTAAAGTAATATTTTCTCTGTTACTGTTCTAATTTTTTTGTCTCCTTAAAAATCCTCTGTAATTTCGAAGGCATGCGTTTCAATAGATGCCCTGACTTTAAGGCATAAATCACGGTAAGCAGATCTCACAGACGGGATTTCGGGGGGTTTTATGATGACGGGACGCTCAAAGACTACCAGTTTGGGAGATAACAAAAATATCGTCTCACCTCTTCCAAAAGGCCAAGATATGAATGGCGTGGGGCGTGCTGGTTTGGGACCTGCTCAAGCGGCCACGGTCTTAATGTCGGTGGGTAGGGGGCGGGCGGGGGCGGCATTGTGAATAGAGGGAGAGAGAGAGAGAGAGAGACCTGCTTTTGTAGCGGCGCGAATGCCAATCTTAATCGCGTCCATTGTGCCCGTGGCAGAAATGCTGGTTATAAACATATAATTTCAGTCATTAACATCGCTTTCCGGTCGGATGGATTATACGGCGTGGAGTGGGGTAATTGCAAACAGGGCGGGGGCAGTTTTTTAAACCGTCAAAAATCGTGTTGTAATTAGACAGCGCGGTGGAGTTGAAGTCGGTGTGTGTCCGCTCGGTGGAGAAATTGAGGGTTATGGCGGAAAATACCGAAGATAAATTTAAATATTAATTATACTGGCGCGTCAGGGTCGTATCCCATAATGTCAGGCCCGGATCGACGACCGAAAGGTTAACATTGCTCCATTAGGAATGAAAAACGACAGTGTCGGCCCCTAATTTAACCTTGTCACTGATACTGTTTACGTGCAGGGCCAGAGTCGGCGTTTTAAGAGGCGGGACCAGATTCAATACTATTTGTAAAATGGGTTTTTTACATATTTATACATATATATAAAACGCCCATGTAAAATGTATTCAATATTGCAGTATCCGACTGAGAGTATGTTCCACTGTTTTATCAATCCTAGAAATGAGCATAAAAAATAATTTAAAAAAGGAAAAAAAAGAAAAGAAAGAATAAAAAAAAGAAGATCAGTGATGTATCTCTGTCCCCTCCCCCATGTGTGACATGGGTAGAAGAAATACGCTGGTAACAGATTTAGCTAACTTGTTTCAAATAGATTAGTTCCCTTACATCATACAGTCGTGACACGGCAAATGTAATTTATGGGCAATATACACAGTATATATTTCATAATATTCATGCCAGTCTTGAGTGATGATTAACCTGTTAACATAGTCGTTAATGCATACACCACGAACAATCTTCTTCTTATATGACTGTAAGGGGAAACAATGACCATTTCATAGGCCAATCATTATTCATAATCATTCGTTTTATCACAAATGGATTTCTTCACTTCCTGCATTTAAAAGGTTACCTTGCCCGAATGATTTTGTTTGTTATTTTCTATGAACACGCAGGAAACGGACATTTCATGGAATAATAGTGGTTTAAATGTTTTAAAAAAGATAAATACAATCGTTGGATTGTTAGTTTCTAGAGAAATCAAAGGATGGTTAGGCCTAACGTTAAACACTGCAATTATTTTTAATCTTTATCTTTTGATATCATCGTATGATTATTAGTAGTCGTTAGCTTCCCAGCATGAATGAATTCCAAGGAAATTATAGACTGGACTGCAGTTGGGAAAAAAAAAGTTTGAATTTGTCTTCACAGTTTTTCATTAATTGTAAAATTGTAAGACATTTCTCCTCTAATAAAAACCAAGTGTTCCTGTTCTGTTATTTATAAAATTTTTAAAAAAATAAAAAAAAGAGATGAAAAAAAAGATTCTAACTTATGACAGGGAGCTAATCCTATAAGTGCTCTGCAACTAACTCTGCGTAATGTTAACCTAGTCTTGGCCAGGAACCCATCATCATAAGATGATCATAATATGTGGTTTGCACAAACAGCTTTCACAGTAGAACTGTTTATTATTTTTTGTAAAAAATGAATCCAAGCTTGGGGGTGGGGGCAGTAGAGGAGTATATGGTTACCGTATATCGCTGGTGTCGGGCAACCCGCGGCCTTTTTCGTCATATACTGCGGCCCATGAACACGTTTGTCATTCGGTCCCTCGGTAGAGAGCTGGATGTTACAGAGAGAAGCGATGAAAATGACAGCACACACGTTTTCTTTTCCCTTTTTTTAAAAAAAAACGTTATTTAGAATTTTTTTGTTGGTATCACGTGTAGATAAACGATTCTTAAGGACTATAAAAATTAAAATAGAAAAACAATTTAAACTTAAAAAATTAATAATTAATAGCAGGTGTCAAGTCTTGCGGCCTTATCACATTGTACTAAAAACGCTGGGCTGGTGTTTGGTATAAGAATTAAAGATTTATAATTTAGAAGGCAAAAGAGAGATCTATAAGTGAGAGAATGACTGAACTGCATATGTAGAACCTCATAAGCGCCCGCCCCAAGTTTTTAGTCATATTAAATCAAAGTACTTGGACTTATAACTTTTAACTTTTTTTCTTCTTTTTAGTTCACTTATGAAAACGTGTTTTTTTAAAAATCTTTTTTAAAAACTCTATTTATTAAAGAGTTTTTATATGTTTAGTATCCCTTAGCTCTTTTTATTTATATCTCTATATTCTATATATTTAAAATATGTATTTATTTGTTTGACGTGTGATCTAAGAAAACGCCAATCTTAGTTAGAAACGTACAAGTAAATTTCCCATAGTGTCTAACTAATGAAATTAATAATAACAGTATTATGGCACATTTAAATATATATATGCGTTGGTTTTGACAGAGCAAAGATAATCTTAAATTTAAAAAAATGAATTTAAAAAATTGAAATAAAAATGGAGAATTGTTACAATTTATTGTTCCGAAAACATCAAAATATGTATTCGATATTTTCCCCTTTGAGTGGCATTTTTTCTATCCTTAAAAAATGATTCCTTTAAAAATTCTTTCTTTTAAAAAATCTTTTATTATAACTTGTATTATTTGCGTTTGCCATTATCTCTGTTTCAATACGCCGCGGTATCATAGCTCGCAGCGCGTTCTTATTCTGTTATCTCTTGTCACTTTATCTTTTTACCTAACTCTACGATTTCCCTAATCTAAATCTACCTTTTCGTGTCTTCTAATATTAAAAAAATATCTTTTAAAACTGAATTTTAGTATTATTTCATATCGACGTTTCAGTTTCACCGTGTCTCGTGAGAAACTTCAGTCTTTAATTCCGTGATTACTCCCCCTCCCCCCCATTTTTCATGTAACTCCACCCTTCTCCCTTCACCTCGTCTCCTTCTATTCTTTCAATCCGTGTTGCCATCCTATCCGGGCCCAGTTTTCTCATCTTATCCCTCCCCCCTCTTCCCACAACCCTTCCCCCACCCCAACCCCTCTTCTAAAACCCCTTCTAAATTGTCGTGTATCTGGTTCCCCCTATGGCGTATATCTCGAATTATCTGTTTGTGCAAACGTATTTAACCTAATCGCCCTGGCCATTAGTGAATCTATTTCCCGCCGCTCTCACTGGCTCTAATAACTTGGCTTTTTGAAAGATGCTGCTCAAAGGAAACCTTCCGTCCGACGCTCCAACTCCCCCTCCCCCCCCTTTCCTTCCCTTAAGCTCCACCAAAACCGTCCGTTCCGTTTAGACCAGACTCATGTATCTACGTTACGTGTTGAAACTTATCTCAACGAAGAGCGAATTCCTCCATGATCAAGTTTTCCTATTCACTCCAGGCGGTTAATGTTTTGTTGGGTTTGTGTGTGCTGATGTCTAGATGGTGACTGCAGGGGTACAACCCCGGGATAAGCATACTACCACATATCTTGATGGTAACCACAGCAAACATTGTGGTAGTAGATCTTAGTAACCACAACAAACATTGTGGTAGTAGATCTTAGTAATTACAACAAACATTGTTGTTGTAGATCTTAGTTACCACAACAAACATTGTGGTAGTAGATCTTAGTAACCACAACAAACATTGTGGTAGTAGATCTTAGTTACCACAACAAACATTGTGGTAGTAGATCTTAGTAACCACAACAAACATTGTGGTAGTAGATCTTAGTAACCACAACAAACATTGTGGTAGTAGATCTTAGTAATTACAACAAACATTGTGGTAGTAGATCTTAGTAACCACAACAAACATTGTGGTAGTAGATCTTAGTAACCACAGCAAACATTGTGGTAGTAGATCTTAGCAACCACAACAAACATTGTGGTTGTAGATCTTAGTTACCACAGCAAACATTGTGGTAGTAGATCTTAGTAATTGCAACAAACATTGTGGTAGTAGATCTTAGTAATTGCAACAAACATTGTGGTAGTAGATCTTAGTAACCACAACAAACATTGTGGTAGTAGATCTTAGTAACCACAACAAACATTGTGGTAGTAGATCTTAGTAACCACAGCAAACATTGTGGTAGTAGATCTTAGTAACCACAACAAACATTGTGGTAGTAGATCTTAGTAACCACAACAAACATTGTGGTAGTAGATCTTAGTAACCACAACCAACATTGTGGTAGTAGATCTTAGTAACCACAACAAACATTGTGGTAGTAGATCTTAGTAACCACAACAAACATTGTGGTAGTAGATCTTAGTAACCACAACAAACATTGTGGTAGTAGATCTTAGTAACCACAACCAACATTGTGGTAGTAGATCTTAGTAACCACAACAAACATTGTGGTAGTAGATCTTAGTTACCACAACAAACATTGTGGTAGTAGATCTTAGCAATTACAACAAACATTGTGGTTGTAGATCTTAGTAACCACAACCAACATTGTGGTAGTAGATCTTAGTTACCACAACAAACATTGTGGTAGTAGATCTTAGTAACCACAACAAACATTGTGGTAGTAGATCTTAGTAACCACAGCAAACATTGTGGTAGTAGATCTTAGTTACCACAACAAACATTGTGGTAGTAGATCTTAGTAACCACAACAAACATTGTGGTAGTAGATCTTAGTAACCACAACAAACATTGTGGTAGTAGATCTTAGTAACCACAACAAACATTGTGGTAGTAGATCTTAGTAACCACAACAAACATTGTGGTAGTAGATCTTAGTAACCACAGCAAACATTGTGGTAGTAGATCTTAGTAACCACAACAAACATTGTGGTAGTAGATCTTAGTAATTGCAACAAACATTGTGGTAGTAGATCTTAGTAATTGCAACAAACATTGTGGTAGTAGATCTTAGTAACCACAACAAACATTGTGGTAGTAGATCTTAGTTACCACAACAAACATTGTGGTAGTAGATCTTAGTAACCACAACAAACATTGTGGTAGTAGATCTTAGTAACCACAGCAAACATTGTGGTAGTAGATCTTAGTTACCACAACAAACATTGTGGTAGTAGATCTTAGTAACCACAACAAACATTGTGGTAGTAGATCTTAGTAACCACAGCAAACATTGTGGTAGTAGATCTTAGTAACCACAACAAACATTGTGGTAGTAGATCTTAGTAATTGCAACAAACATTGTGGTAGTAGATCTTAGTAATTGCAACAAACATTGTGGTAGTAGATCTTAGTAACCACAACAAACATTGTGGTAGTAGATCTTAGTTACCACAACAAACATTGTGGTAGTAGATCTTAGCAATTACAACAAACATTGTGGTTGTAGATCTTAGTAACCACAACCAACATTGTGGTAGTAGATCTTAGTAACCACAACAAACATTGTGGTTGTAGATCTTAGTTACCACAGCAAACATTGTGGTAGTAGATCTTAGTAACCACAACCAACATTGTGGTAGTAGATCTTAGTAACCACAACAAACATTGTGGTAGTAGATCTTAGTAACCACAACAAACATTGTGGTAGTAGATCTTAGTTACCACAACAAACATTGTGGTAGTAGATCTTAGTAACCACAACAAACATTGTGGTAGTAGATCTTAGTAATTGCAACAAACATTGTGGTAGTAGATCTTAGTAACCACAACAAACATTGTGGTAGTAGATCTTAGTAACCACAACAAACATTGTGGTAGTAGATCTTAGTAACCACAACAAACATTGTGGTAGTAGATCTTAGTTACCACAACAAACATTGTGGTAGTAGATCTTAGTAACCACAACCAACATTGTGGTAGTAGATCTTAGTAATTACAACAAACATTGTGGTAGTAGATCTTAGTAATTGCAACAAACATTGTGGTAGTAGATCTTAGTAATTACAACAAACATTGTTGTTGTAGATCTTAGTAACCACAACCAACATTGTGGTAGTAGATCTTAGTAATTACAACAAACATTGTGGTAGTAGATCTTAGTAACCACAACAAACATTGTGGTAGTAGATCTTAGTAACCACAACCAACATTGTGGTAGTAGATCTTAGTAATTACAACAAACATTGTGGTAGTAGATCTTAGTAATTGCAACAAACATTGTGGTAGTAGATCTTAGTAACCACAACCAACATTGTGGTAGTAGATCTTAGTAATTGCAACAAACATTGTGGTAGTAGATCTTAGTAATTACAACAAACATTGTGGTAGTAGATCTTAGCAATTACAACAAACATTGTGGTTGTAGATCTTAGTTACCACAACAAACATTGTGGTAGTAGATCTTAGTAACCACAACAAACATTGTGGTAGTAGATCTTAGTTACCACAACAAACATTGTGGTAGTAGATCTTAGTTACCACAACAAACATTGTGGTAGTAGATCTTAGTAACCACAACAAACATTGTGGTAGTAGATCTTAGTAATTACAACAAACATTGTGGTTGTAGATCTTAGTTACCACAACAAACATTGTGGTAGTAGATCTTAGTAACCACAACAAACATTGTGGTAGTAGATCTTAGTTACCACAACAAACATTGTGGTAGTAGATCTTAGTAACCACAACAAACATTGTGGTAGTAGATCTTAGTTACCACAACAAACATTGTGGTAGTAGATCTTAGTTACCACAACAAACATTGTGGTAGTAGATCTTAGTAACCACAACAAACATTGTGGTAGTAGATCTTAGTAACCACAACAAACATTGTGGTAGTAGATCTTAGTTACCACAACAAACATTGTGGTAGTAGATCTTAGTAACCACAACAAACATTGTGGTAGTAGATCTTAGTAATTACAACAAACATTGTGGTTGTAGATCTTAGTTACCACAACAAACATTGTGGTAGTAGATCTTAGTAACCACAACAAACATTGTGGTAGTAGATCTTAGTTACCACAACAAACATTGTGGTAGTAGATCTTAGTAACCACAACAAACATTGTGGTAGTAGATCTTAGCAACCACAAAACACATAATACTAAATATAAAACAAACGACAAACATATGACGATAGTAAATATTGTTAGCAGCCACAACGAATACATAGTGATAGTATATGTCAACGAACACAATAAAACATATACTAATAGTAAATTTTGGGTTGTCTGACCCAATGAATATAATCCTATCTAAATATTTTAGATCATTAAGACTATTCAACTATGTGGTGTGTAAATGGCTCGCACTGTCACAAGACGACCAGTAGTAAAAGATCATTGTAAGTCGTCGGCATTAGAACCGATATGTTTTTTTTTCGATGCTGTTTATTCTGGAAATAGATATTATTCTTACAAGGCGACCACCCTGCCTAGGCCTCTAACAGACCCCTAGGCTCCCCAACAGACCCCTAGACGCTAACATACCCCTAGCCCCTAACAGACCCCTTGCCTCTAACAGACCCCTAGACCCCTAACAGACCCTTAGCCTCTAACAGACCCCTAGGCCCCCAACAGACCCCTAGACCCTAACATACCCCTAGCCCTCCAACAGAGCCCATAGTCTCAAATGACCCCTAGCCCCTAACAGACCCCTAGACCCCTAACAGACCCCTAGACCCCTTACAGAGCCGCTAATCTCGTCAACATCACTGTAATCACCCACCAAAAGGCATCAGACGCCCGGCCGTACTTTGCCTTTCTTACCGGGATGTGATCGCCGTAGTTTAATGAGCTCACCACTCTCCCATTCTCCCCTCCCCCTCCTATTGTTGACCTGCTGGTGAGTTCGTGTGCGCATGTTGAATGACAAGATCCCGGGCCAGGCTGGGGCCTCGGCCTTTTTTTTATACAGATGATTACGCACGCGCAGTCAGGGCCGGGCAATCGGCCGCTGCGGGGAGAGCCGTCTAAAATAAATCGTTTATATCGACGTCGTGTAATTCCATTAAGTGCGGTGTTTCAGATAGCGCCGATAGATGGCATTTGTGTACCGGGCGGTGTACGTGCGGAGGAGGAGTTGGGAGAGAGAGAGAGAGAGAGAGTCATGGGAAAGAACGGTTGCTCTCATGCAAGGTGTGTGTTTGAGCCCCCCCACCCCTTGTCCCCACCCCCGCGATGTTTATTTATTGTGTATTTTTATTGGGCTTAGGAGTTTTAAATAGAGGATCATACATGTTATTTAATGTGGAGAACATTGTCGGCGTGGCCTCATGCCTCCAGTAGAAATCGCAGGATCATTGTTCAGTCGATCTTTGCTCATGTTTCATCTAGACAAGTCTTGATGATATGCAGCGATGAATGACTTCTCTCTCTTCACCCGCCAGATTAGATAGAAGGGCATTTAATGGGGCTTCTTTTAAATGGTTGAATCTTTCAGAAAGCTGAATTTACCCTTATTTTTTTATTTTTTATTTGATAATTTTAATTTATAGTGTTGTCACGATCGTATATGTGTTTATTTATGTATTTATTTACGTAACAAAACTAAGTATGTGCATTGTCACCAAAATCGTTTTCACTTTTTTCCGGATCGATTACAGAATTGTATCTAGTCTCAAATAAGAAGAAGTTTAGATAATGAATGTTATCTTATCTTATCTTATCTGTTTACAGACGCTCCTTCTATACAGAAGATTATTGCGTCCTACGCTTATCTATGGTTTGTGTTTAGTCCTGCATTTTTATTAGAGATTTAAATGTTGATAAAGTGTTGGTTTTCCTGGATTCTTCAGGCAACCCATTCCACGCCCGAATTCCGGACGGGAAGAAGGAAAACTTGTATGTGTTTGTTCTTGCATACGGAATAAGAAAGGTGTTTTTATCCTTATGTCTATCTGAGGGTTGTATTAAGTTATCTTTGTGTTGTATTTCTAAATTAGAATTAATTGCTTTATGTATGATTACTACTTTGCTCTTGGTTCTTCTATCCTCTAGTGTTTCAAGGTTTAATGATTTAACTAATGGTGTTATTCTTGTCAGTTTTCGAATATTCTCCAGTAATGAATCTGGCAGCTCTTTTTTGAATTTGTTCTAGTTTATCAATGTTTTCTTTGGTGGATGGGTCCCATACAGAAGATGCATATTCTAGTACAGGTCTCACCAAAGTGAGGTAGCATTTTAGTTTTATATCTCTATTACATTTGTTAAAGTTCCTTTTTATAAAGCCTAAGGTTTTGTTTGATTTTTTAATAACTTCATTGACATGGGGATTCCATGATAGTTTCTCATTTATTAAGACTCCTAAGTATTTTGCATCTTTAGTTTGGGTCAGTTCTTTTCCATGAATGTAATATTTTGAATTTATTTGTTTCTTTTTCTTTGTTACTCTTAACAGTTGACACTTTTCTGGGTGGAAAGACATACTCCAGTTAGTTTCCCATTTTATCAATTCATCTAAGTCTTTTTGTAAAATTTTGCTATCTTGTTCTGATTTAATTGTTCTATAGATTATACAATCATCAGCAAATAACCTAACTTTTGTACCTGTTGAGATGTTGTTGGGTAAATCATTTATATAAATTAAAAAGAGTAAGGGACCTAGCACAGTTCCTTGTGGAACTCCTGAGTTAACCTTTATTGGTGCAGATTTAGATCCATTAATTATTACAGTTTGCTCCCTGCCCAAAAGGAAGTCTTGGATCCAGTGATGTAAGGAACCTGAGATTCCAAAGTAGTTAAGTTTTTTAAGTAAACTAAGGTGGTGAACTTTGTCAAATGCTTTTGAGAAGTCTAGTAATATTGTATCTATTTGATCATTTTTGTCCAAGCCTTTTGATAGTTCATCTATTAAACCTATTAATTGTGTTTCACATGATCTGTTTTTTCTAAAGCCGTGTTGATGTGGGCATAGGGCATTATATTTGTCAAGGTGGTTAACTATTCTACTATATATTATGTGTTCTAGTAATTTACAGGTGATACTAGTAAGTGATACAGGCCTGTAATTACCAGGGTCTGATTTATCCCCTTTCTTAAAGAGTGGAGTTACGTTAGCTAATTTCCAATCCTGGGGCACTTTACCCTGGTTTAGAGAGGCTTGAAAGAGAACTACAAGGATTGGGGACAGTTCATTGCTTAGTTCTTTTAATAATCTTGCAGGCAAATCATCTGGGCCAGTAGCTTTGTTTATTTTTAAGTTTTTTAGGAGTGAATGTATACCTATCTCATCTACAGTTATGTTACCTATTTCCTCCATTTTATTTAAATTTATTAAAACTTCCTTGTCGCCTGAGGCAGAAAAAGATGATGCAAAATATGTGTTAAGGATATTAGCTTTAGTTTCATTATCATTATAGGTTTTATTATTTGAGCCTTTTAGTGTGGCTATTCCTGAAGGTTCCATTTTTTTAGATTTGATAAAGGACCATAAGTTTTTATTGTTATCTTTGGTAATTACATTGTTTATATATTCATTTTGGAGGTTTCGACTAAGTTTTTGTGTCAAGTGTTTAATCTTTAAGTATTTTTTGTGTATCCTATATGAATAGGTAGCTTTATATTTCTTAAATAAGTTCTCTTTTTGTTTGCATAGCTTTTTCAATCTAGAATTGAACCAGCATTTGTTAATTTTATTTGATGTTAGTTTTGTTGGAACATTCTCATCCATTATAGTTTTTAGATTTGTTTTTATATCTTTCCAAATTTCTTCTACTGGGCTATTTGTGTTAAATTTACTTAGGAAAGTTTGTTGGAAGTTAGCCGCTGATTGGTGTAGTATTGAGCTATGCATCGTTGCGACATTTCTTGTATTTAGAATTGAAGCTGTATCTTACAAGCGCTTACATATTTTGGAGGATTCAAGCATAAATTTCGTTTCGTCTCCGTATATAGTACAAGGTTTGGAGTGCATCAAATAGACCACTGTAATATGATCCAATGGTATTCAGAACACAGTTATTCCGACAACTGCTATATTATTGGTCCACTGTTACCGGCCAGTTCTATTCATGGTGTTCGGTTTCAAGTGTTGGCTCCCTGGCTCCTTTACGGTCGTCCCGTCTTTCTTATTTGTTTTTTCTTTATCGCTTCCTCTGATGCACCACATTTCCAGTATCACCCATTTGTCTCCTAGATGTTTCTTATTCTTTTTTCTTCTTAGATATTTGGTCATTGGTCATATTCTAAACCAATTTTATGTGTCTTTGACCATCAAATTGCTGCTCAGTGCTCTTATCTTATCAGCGTTGCTAGCCTTAATTCAGTCATTTTTTTGGACATGGATAAGCTCGTGATAATTTTTCAATCCTTAATTAATGCTCATAAAACAATCAAACGCAAATTAGAAAGTTTCTGGCGGTATTTTGTTATTTAAATCTTGTCAAACGGGGTCCATCCAGACAGAAATTGGATGATAATTGGAACTCTCTGCGCTGCGAATTAACCTTCTTAAGACGATAACGACTTGTTGTCACGTTTAGTGCTTTTGTTTTGATTTGAGAATAATTGTAGGGAAACAGAAGTAAATAAGAAATAAATATATATTTAATATAATTTATTATTTAAAAAAATAAAACATTTAAATCTCTATAAGAAATATCCGAAATGACACAGGCATCATTGGTAGCAATTAATTTAGAATCGAAAACAAACAACGTAGCCTCTTGATCTATTTAAATGTAATGTTGAATCTTAACTATTTTTTTTTAGAATTACTGACTTAATCTTCAAACGTAACGTGGTAAGAAAGGTGCAGATGTTTAGGTCCCTGGAATCAACTTTATTCATTCAACGGGTTATAGTGATAGCCGACGTGGTATTTATAAAAGTTTATCAAAGATATCTCCCTATATAGAAAACAGCGCTCATGACTGCAGTTTTTGGAAGCATATTTCAGCGAGTCTCTTGAAAGGAATCCAGTTTTGGAATTTCCGCGAGGACGGCGTGCTCTTTTCATGCAGCATTACCAAGCTTCGAGAATCTAAGGTGTCTACATGTGCAATAACATGGCATCTCTTGGGTCACCTTGACCTCGTGTGACCGATTTACCCACTCACGCCAGCTGATCTTGGATTTTTATTTTAATCTTTTTTTTATAATTTAAAAAAAATAAAAATAAAATTATTTTTATTTTTTAAATGATAAATTTTTGACTCCGGTCAAATTTTATGAACCGTATTAAGAATTCTATATCAGTCGAGAAAGATAAAATCGAGCGATAATGACGCTAAAATAAAACTTTAAAAGGCGCTAATTTAACAAACAAAGTCCTAAACATACACATCAAATGCATAGCTAGGCAAAATAAAGCGAAAAAAAAATATATATTGGATCATAGTATATCCGATCCGAATCATTAATCCAGTGCAAAAAATAGACGGTTGGTCGATTTTCGCTATTAACAGGAAAACTCTTTTATGACTGACTACTGTAACTGGATATAATGAACAACAACAGCGGCGGCATGAGTCAACCACGCGCCTGCTGAAGCTTACTGACAGCTTTATGCAAGCATGTAACCAACCTTATAAGAACCTTAATTAAAGCAGACTTCTGAACATTTTATTTTGCGCGCTTATTGAAAAAATCGTTACAACTCACATTGCAATGTTATTTAGGACTTTTTGTTTAATTAGCGCCTTTTAAATGCGACACTTTCAAACGCGACACTGCGGCTTGGCGCCAGTAGTTGTGCATCGTGCCCTCTATTCTGTCGTATGTCGTCTTTGCTGTATCGCTTCCTGGCGAGAATTAAAAAAAAATACAACTGAACAAACGATCAGTTTTTCTCATATTTTAAAAAATTATTTAATAGTTGATAACTCCTCGGACTTGATCGTAAGAGGCCTTATGAGCAACATCATAGCACGTCGAAATGGCATTGGACTGAGACACACATCTTTCCTTCGTCTCTCTCCTCCCGTCTTTCTCCCTCCCCTCACCGCCACGGACAAGACATCAAGAAACCAATAAAACTCAAAGCCACAATAAAACTTAATGAGTTAAAGTTAAAATGTTTGTTTCTTTAAAAGATGTAAACCAACATTTTAATGCTAGTCAATCAGATTATTTATTTATAATCAATTTTCAGCCATAACGGCGACTGAATGATAATATGCCTCTAATAAAGTGTTATGACTAAAGTGTTGTAGCTGAAGTGTTGTGAATCAGTGCTTCTCAAAGTGGTGGTCAGCGGGCTGGTGCCGGTCCGTGGGCCATCCGATGCTGGTCCACAGAAGTTACCAAGAAAGGACATTTCGCTACCATGTCAGTAAAGGGAAAATAGTTCACCGGTCCCTGGTGCAGTGGAAAGTACACCTGCCGGTCCGCAATACTAAAAAGTTTGAGAAGCACTGTTGTAGATTATTACTTTTTTTTCGTTTTTCTTCTTATGACTTTATGGACGGAATAGCCTCCTCCTGAACTGCAACCCTTCCCCCCCCCTTTTCCCGCACTCTTCTGCGCCTATGGCCTCTTGATATCATCATTTTATGTTAACTTTGGAATTGATCGACAACTCAATCAAACATTATCATTAACAAATAAACAAAAACATTGCCTAGACAGATTCCTGCCATATTTGGGAGGGAACTTTCCTGTTGTCGCCATCTCTCTTGGCCCACGTACAGATTCCTGCCATATTTGGGAGGGACTTTCCTGTTGTCGCCATCTCTCTTGGCCCACGTACAGATTCCTGCCATATTTGGGAGGAACTTTCCTGTTGTCGCCATCTTTCTTGGCCCACGTACAGATTCCTGCCATATTTGGAAGGAACTTTCCTGTTGTCGCCATCTCTCTTGGCCCACGTACAGATTCCTGCCATATTTGGGAGGAACTTTCCTGTTGTCGCCATCTCTCTTGGCTCACGTACATTAGATTAAAAAATTAAAAGAAATATTAAAAAAACATATTCGTCCTTCCATATGACGAAACTCTAAGACCGGTCTGTGGGGGCTCTATGTTGGCGCGAATACACCCCGAGCTGCGGCGCCCCACTCCGGATGTGGAGTCGCCATCCCGACCCGGCCAAATGTGGATTACATGTTTTTATGCTGTTATTTCAACATCTCGCGCAATCTCTCGGCTCAATGCTGGCGTTGTCACTCAAAGCCCTCGGCTCGGTAATTACGCTTGGATATGTGAAGTGGTTTGAGATAACGGGAGGGGGTGGGGTGGGGAAGGGGGTGAGGTGAGTGAGTAAATAAATAAATGAACATGCAAGATATGATCCTTGAATGTATTGAGGTGAACACGTGTATCAGAGTACATCTTATAAAAGCAATGTTTATGATAATCTGAGGATGTAATTATCTGTAATATATAAGATAAGACAAGATAGAATAATATTGGCTATCCAGAAAGAAAAAAAAATGTAGTTTAAGTGATTTTGTGTAAAAATTAAATTTAGTTTTGAAGCATAATTTTAAGGGATATAACTGAATAGTGGTGACTAATTTTTCTGGTTTTGTCCCTTTGCAGTGTTACTGTAGCCTGCCTCGCTTTGTGTTTCTTGGTTCCCAATAAAATAGAATCTGGCCAGTGTCGTAGGAAAAGGCTTTGGCGTGGCAAAGGGGATAGACAGCAGAGCAGGCCTGATAGTTGATAGGACCTTTCTAATTAATAATTAATTAAACACAAAACAAACATAAAATTTTTTTAAGGTTGGGGGGGGGGTATATATTGACAAATTCCATTTTTTTACAGTCTGAAACCAGTTGAAAATCTATAAAAACTAAAAGTGATCAAATTAATTTAGTTCCGTTTGTACCACATCTTAACGCCTAAATACCACATCCCTTGGTCAAACTACCAAATTCTAATATCTCACCACCACAGTCTAACTACCACATTCTTAACTCACACTAACACCTGGGCAAAGTGGTACATCTGCTGGGCAGTGCCCTAGAGCATCGTGTGGGCGAAGGGCTCACTTGCCGCCCTGCCGCACCCCCTCCCCATTTTCGAGGCTATGTCCATCGAAGGGCACGAAGCCAAACGGAGGTCTACTGTTTCAGGGCTTTGGCTGCAATGCGGCCAGTTAAAAGTCCTGTTCTGGTCTAGCTTCTGGTAGTACGAGTTGGTGATATCCTTTGGTCATCCTTTGGACATCACCGGAACCTGACATGTACTTTTTTTTAAAAAATATCTTTTTAAAAGGTGGGGGCAAGAATATTTGTTGTTAGTTTTAGTTCGACGTTACAGTCTTTATTGCCTATATTTAAGCTGAATCATGAAATGCAGATTTCTCCCCTCTTCAAGCAAACAATCATCAAATCGACCCAGCAGGGCTTCGGAAATTAACCTTTAATTTCTCGATTAATCGTTAAATTTTTTTATCGATTAAATTTTTTTTAACGATTAATCGACCCACCACTTATAAATGTACTGAAAGTCAAAAAGTAAAATATTTCGGCCAGAAATATAAACTAATTTCCGGACGATTACACGAACATTTTGGTTTTAAACTATTGATTGACATGAATGTTCAAAATGTTGATGAATGTTATTGTGTCCTTTGAGTGAAATCGTTTGCCTAACATGCAATGTTCCCGCTAAGTCTAAGCTTCGTTGGTCCGTGTGCAAAGTTTTAAAAAAAACAACAACTCGTGTGCAAAGTTGCACAGCGTCCATTTTTTGTGCAATATTTTACAAAATTTGCTGCGCGGTGATTCTAAACTCCTGCGTGGCGTCGGTCAAATATTAGCGAAGCAGCGCTGCTTAAAGGGAACATTGCTACCATGGTTATAACATTTCGCTTACATATCACCTGCAAACCAAACATCCACTACAGTATCAGAAACTTCAGCTGAGACAATCTAGAGCTATGTGAATTGTTCAGCTCGGCTGGTTATATTGTAATCAGACTCGCTCATCACTTATGTCATCATAAATAATGTCAACACACTTGTCTTTTTGCGTTGTTGGTTAAAAGATGACATATAAAGGAGACATTCCAGTGTTATTTAGATTTTCATCAAGAACATTTAATAAGCGTTACTTATGACGTCATAATTTTAATCGAAATTAACGATTAATTAATCGTTAATTTTTCTAAAGTTAACGATTAAATTTAAATTAATCGTTAACAGCCCTACGCCCCAGTAACCCAGGTCGGGGCAAACCTTCGGACTGCCACCGGAATTCGAAGAAAACTTTCAAGTCCAACCCGACCACGTGACTCGGCGTTGATGAGTTTTTAAACGCACCTTGCCCTGACCTCACCCACCTTCTCTGCTTCAAATCATCTCAACGAAGAAAGCCGTGGCCCCCGGAGGGGTGGGGTGGGGAAGGGGGCAAGGTGGTGCAAAGCCATAGGTCCATGTCGAAAACATGGTGCCCGTTTTTATACAACGCCTCTGCTAAAGTCATTATATTCTGTATGAAACAGATCGCGGTCATGGAGCTCCAAGCTGCTGTAGCGCCGTGTGTGTGTGTATATATATATATATATGTGTGTGCGCGCGTGTGTGTGTGCGTGCGTGCGTGTGTGTTGGAATGCGATGCTCAGAAGAAAACCTTGTGTGGGAGTCATATTTCACTTTGGGGGAAAATAAAAAAATGAAAAAAATAAATAAAATCACCCCAAAAATGGAAGATCGTTAAATTGGGTTCGATAAATTGTAAATATTGAGATATAAACAAGTGCAAGGTATTGGGAATGCGCCAGTGTAAATAAATAAATATACACAGCATAAAATAAATAAATAATAATAACAAAAGTATTAATGAAGTTATTGGAAAAAAATTAATACATAAAAACAATTACGTAAATGCTCATGTTTAGGTTTCCTTTTCCCCAATATTTTAGATGTAGTCAGAAAAAATATATGCATTCAAAACTCACCTTGTTCGTGAATCCAAATAAAATGATTTTTAAAAATGTTTTGTGTGGGGAGGGGGGGCTGGGGGAGATGGGACAGGCACGTTTTTAAATCCCTTATATTAACTTCGCGGCCGTCTCTCTCTGTCTTGGTCGGGCGGAAAAACAAAAGTCAAAAATGACCCACTTACCGTGATCTGATCGAGCTGAAATTTGGCACACGGGCCCGTCTCACCTAACAATGCATCGTATCAAAATTTCAGATCGATCGAACGTACCGTAATTAAATTAATGCATTTTTAGTTTATCCTTATATGGGGTATGTAATTTAAATTCACTGTTTGTTATTGTTTTTTTCCCACGTGAAATTTTGAGCTGACGCATTGAGGCGACCCAACGAAGCGACGGGCGCTTTTGTTTACATTTTACGTGTCACGCTGAGCTCGGTCAAGCGAATTGGTGACCAGACTTTTCCCCTCTCCCCCTCCCACCCGCCCCTCTCCCCCTCCCACCCCTCTCCCCCTCCCACCCACCCCTCCCCCCTTAGGGTTATGAAGCAAACTTGAGTTAAGACAGATTCAGTCTGTAAATGTTTGAAAATAATCAATACTGTTAGCTTTGTCTCATATATAAGGGATTTATAGTCAAAAACTTTGTTTTTACGGGTTTGTTTTATTAAAACACGCTCACACTGCGAGCCACCCTTAACATTTCTAGTCAAAAGACAATGTTCATTTCATCTCCATAGCGTCATACGATGGCTATTGGTCCGTGCAATGACTATCCACAATCTACAGCAGCCAAATTAGAGCACCAAACAACAACAACACTTTCTTGCCCCCCCCCCGACCCCTTCCCCCCCCCGTCCCCTTCCCCCCCTCCCCCCCCCGAACTTAAACTTCTTTTTTTTTATATTTCTCTTTATTTCAACTCCCCCCCAAACGTTATTTAAGTACATGCCTCGCACCTCTAGTAACTTGATCGCCGTTGCGTCACGCTACACCTCGCAGCTCATGCGTAAAAGACTCGTTTAAAACAAGTCATCTAGCCCCCATCTAATTACCATCAGCCTGGGCCCCTGCTCGTTCGGGGGTACATGGTTGATCGGCGTTTGTTTAGGAGGTGCGTAGTTGATCGGTTTCTTTAAAAAAAATAATTAAGTAGAGATTTCTCTCTCACCCCGAGCCTAGAGATCTCTCTCTCTCTCTCACACACTCACCCCGAGCCTAGAGATATCTCTCTCTCACACTCACCCCGAGCCCGGGGGGGGGGATGAAACCGTACAACTTTGCTCGCCAAATTTGTCTTCTTCCTTCCTCGCATGGTTTAAGTCAGCAACGTTGTTTAAGCTCTTCTTATCTCCTTCCCATGGTTAGTTTAGTTAGTGACTTTGTATCATCGTCATATCCACATTCCCATGGTTAGTTTAGTTAGTGACTTTGTATCATCTTCATATCCACATTCCCATGGTTAGTTTAGTTAGTGACTTTGTATCATCGTCATATCCACATTCCCATGGTTAGTTTAGTTAGTGACTTTGTATCATCTTCATATCCACATTCCCATGGTTAGTTTAGTTAGTGACTTTGTATCATCGTCATATCCACATTCCCATGGTTAGTTTAGTTAGTGACTTTGTATCATCGTCATATCCACATTCCCATGGTTAGTTTAGTTAGTGACTTTGTATCATCGTCATATCCACATTCCCATGGTTAGTTTAGTTAGTGACTTTGTATCATCGTCATATCCACATTCCCATGGTTAGTTTAGTTAGTGACTTTGTATCATCTTCATATCCACATTCCCATGGTTAGTTTAGTTAGTGACTTTGTATCATCGTCATATCCACATTCCCATGGTTAGTTTAGTTAGTGACTTTGTATCATCGTCATATCCACATTCCCATGGTTAGTTTAGTTAGTGACTTTGTATCATCTTCATATCCACATTCCCATGGTTAGTTTAGTTAGTGACTTTGTATCATCGTCATATCCACATTCCCATGGTTAGTTTAGTTAGTGACTTTGTATCATCTTCATATCCACATTCCCATGGTTAGTTTAGTTAGTGACTTTGTATCATCGTCATATCCACATTCCCATGGTTAGTTTAGTTAGTGACTTTGTATCATCTTCATATCCACATTCCCATGGTTAGTTTAGTTAGTGACTTTGTATCATCTTCATATCCACATTCCCATGGTTAGTTTAGTTAGTGACTTTGTATCATCTTCATATCCACATTCCCATGGTTAGTTTAGTTAGTGACTTTGTATCATCTTCATATCCACATTCCCATGGTTAGTTTAGTTAGTACTTTGTATCATCGTCATATCCACTTCCCATGGTTAGTTTAGTTAGTACTTTGTATCATCGTCATATCACTTCCCTGGTTATTTAGTTATGACTTTGTATCATCTTCATATCCACATTCCCATGGTTAGTTTAGTTAGTAACTATGTATCATCGTCATATCTTTCTTCTCTGGTTAGTTTATCAATGCAGTAGCATTGAAGCACTTCGTATCTTCTTTCCGGGATTAGTTTAGCCAGTAACTTGGAGCATTTTCTTTTCTTCGTGTCCTGGTTAGTTTGGCTAATAGCTTGGTATCATCGTCCTTTCTTCCTTCCCATCGTTTGGGATGGGAATCAAAGAAAAACACGAAGTCTGTACTTGTTTATTGCATGTACTTGATCCGCTGTGTTGCCACCAGTCTACAAGGTATCTGATGAAAGTCAGTTGAATGACGAAATTGAAAGTAGGGTTCGAATCAGAAAATGATGTACTTGTTAAAACTTGTTACTTTTTTCTTTTCCTCATAAAATCTTAGATTCCGTCTCCTAAATAATCATATNATCATATTGATTAGCATTATATAAATATATACGTTTTTAAAAATCATGCTAAATTCTTTGATTTATTTTATAACAATGCGATCGGTAAGTCATAGGCGGGGTAGTTCAGTACATATTTTAACAACACTAGCCGATGAAGAATATATGAGAGGCATTCTTTCGATCTCACGACCAAATATTTTAATCAGCTTCGACGGAGCATGGCTTGAGAATCCCCGAGCTGGTTCGTTATAAATTAAGTTAGCCAGATTCATCTTACACTTTATATCGTTACACTGTTTGTTTTCACTTTTTCCCCCTCGCTCTCTTGCTCCACTTTTCCCGCGGGTTCTCGTTTTTCTCGGGTTTCCTGGATCAACAAAATTCACCTTTTTAAAAATTTTTTTAAAAAAATGCTGATACAAATCCAATGTGATCCCATTCGCTATGTTCAACCGCAGGCGTTTACTCCACTTGGGCTCCGAATCATTATCTCTTGCCTTGGCGCGATATCAGCGCAGCCATCGCTTCTTAATTATCGCTGTAGATCCTCGGTAATGCGTTAGCTTTTCGATTGTGTAGACTGGCTTCCCGCGTAACGTCCCGAAGTGATCCTCGGGCCGGTCGAGGACGCCTGGCACTTGAGCCAGTCTGGCTCTCGCGTGTCGCTCACCCTTGTAACGTTTCATTAGGAGCTTCGAGTCCTGTTATTAGAGGGGTAGTAGCGTCGGACTGGGAACACCGTAATGAGTTTTATATATAACTGTTAACTATATATGTGTAAAGCGTCTTTTCGTTTGTAGCTTTTGTTAGCTCACAGATAATTCTCCAACGCGACCTATGATATCCACAAATGTACACATACAAATTGTTGCTCTTCCCAGCGTCTGGAATTCGGACGTGGAATGGGTAGGGGGCCGTCCATAAAGTACGTCATGCTATTTTTGACCATTTTAAACTCCCCCCTCCCCCTGTCACAAACTGTCACAAATCTCGGAACCCCCCCCCCAGCCTAATCTAACCAAGAAAACAAACTCAATTTCAACATTGAAAACTCTAATAAATTGCAAGTCTATAAAAAATATATATATAAAAAATAAATAAAAAAATAAATAAAAAAACATGGATAAGCGTTGGACGCAATAATCTTCTGTACAGAAGGATAAGTTAAGATAAATTTAAAAGCAGATAATTACACCGCTCCCTTGCCATTGATGTATTCTCTTTCTTCCTCCCCAAAAAAGAAGGACCCCCTTCCGTGTAATTCCAAAAGCTTGCCATAATAAAATAAATGAGATGGTGCCAACATAAAACAAATTTTTGATTGGGGGTGAGCGAATGCTGGTGTTTCATCGCTAATCTGCCACACCCTTATAATCAGTGCCACCTGTAAATGCTGGTGTTTCATCGCTAATCTGCCACACCCTTATAATCAGTGCCACCTGTAAATGCTGGTGTTTCATCGCTAATCTGCCACACCCTTATAATCAGTGCCACCTGTAAATGCTGGTGTTTCATCGCTAATCTGCCACACCCTTATAATCAGTGCCACCTGTAAATGCTGGTGTTTCATCGCTAATCTGCCACACCCTTATAATCAGTGCCACCTGTAAATGAGAACGAAACATTGCCACCTTTCATTGAGTTAGTTTGTTTCATACTGGAGTAATCCTTCTTGGCTACTTTATTCCTTTTAGTGCTTTACGCTTACTGCATAATTTCCAATAGTGTTTTCCCCCTACCCTATTCCCACGAATGCATTTGATTTCTCACAATTTATAGGCAGACAATTTTCAAACAATAAATGTCCCATTTGAAAGATACCCACGTATCTACTTCTCCAGTTGACATTTAACTTATAAAGCATGGTTTCTACTTCTATTGACTCTTGAAAAATTGTTGGTGAATCACTCTATACTCCATCGGACTAACGAAGGTTGAAGAAGGTGGTCTAGATCAGTGCTTCTCAAAGTGGTGGTCCGCGGACCGGTGCCGGTCCGTGGGCCATCCGCCGCCGGTCCGCAGAAGGTCTTTAAAAAAAAGGACATTCAAAGTTGTCAGTGCAGGGAAAATAGTGCACCGGTCCTTGGTGGAATGGAAAAATCCCTGCCGGTCCGCCATACTTAAAAGTTTGAGAAGCACTGGTCTAGATTTGAAATAGATTATGTAGTCATGATTTATATGTTTAACATTAGTAAATCACTTGTCCATTTCTTTGGAGCATTTTAAAAAAAAACATGTATCTGCTCATAAAAGTCTAATCTCAGCATCCAAAGGAACCATAATCGTCAGCCCATTTATCGTGGGCCTTTGAGAAAGAGAACTTTAACAATGTTGCATGTGACCTGCATTAGACTTCAATGCAGAGCAGAAATTAATTTAATTTCCTGACTTGTTGACTAAACTTAATGACTGTCAAATATTAAATAGGTGAAATAGAACCCGAAGATTATCGCAGGTAATGTGCATCATCAGGAACTGAGTCGGCGGCATCTGCGGTTTGGGAAGGGCGTGGTTGTATAGTACGGGCCGCCGCTGGAACCCTTCTTTGTTGCTCCCCCGTTGCAGATGTTGAGTACCGGGAGAGAACTCTTGAGAGTGATCATCGGCTGAAATGAATTAAAAGTGGGCTGGAAACCCGAGGAGCTCTCTGCAGCGTGACCTCTGACCCCTTGTACATGGCACTCATACCCTCTGCTCGTCGCCGAGGCTCGGCCCCAAAAAATGCGAGACTTACCTTTACATGTTAACTGTTTTTTTTCTTCCTTTAAAACAAACGTAATATAATTTTTTTACTGGCGAAAATTATATTCGAGAGCGTCTTGAAATTCGTCCTTCGTGTTATACCAGGGTGGGCAAACTACGGCCCGTGGGCCGCATTCGACCCGCGACGGAGTTCTTTGAGGCCCGTGGAAGCCTGCTTTAATATCGAAAATCAATAAATTTATGTTGAAGATGGATGTGTGTACTTAAACTGAGGATAAGTTTTAGTTAGGTGCGGCCCCTGGCTTTTCAAATCTTGCTAAATACGGCCCTCGCCCTAATATGTTTGCCCACCCCTGTTAGGCGATGCTCGATTATTGTGTCTTATGTGAATATTGTACTGTTATTTTATGTATGTGTTATTTGAAATATAATTAAAAAGCAAAAAATATACAAATCCACTCAAGGTACTATAAATGTATGTGTATATATACACACAAAAACGGGTGTATGTTTGTTAAGTTAGTTTCACATTCGAAGTCAGAAATTGTATGGTCTGAAATCGGAGTGCAAACAATTTTCCCGTAACTCCATGCATCGCAGGTCATGTTTTCAACCATTCCTTCATAAAAGGACACCCCAGGCTAGTAATACTAGTAGCATATTTATTGAGCACTGCACCTCCCTCTACAAAACACAGACGCACTCTTCTCACGTGCGCACGAACCCGCAATGAGCTGGAAAAAAATCTATGCTCGCGCCGGAGCCTCTTTTGATCCTTTCAAATAACGAAAACTGCCGTTCCGGTCCCACAACCCTGACATAAGTAAAATCCTGATTCTTATTAAACGGGAGAACCTCTGTCGTTCGCCCAGACAACAGGCCCCGCGTTGAATCAATTCTCTGCACGTGTAGTACGCACGAAAACATTCTGCAACATCCGTTTGTGTGCTGCCTGCTAGACCTGGTCACGTCCAACATGTTTGTATTGTATTCTTTCGGCCAAAGATAGCGCCTTGTATCACACCTCACGCCCTCCAAACTTCCGCACCGGTCGAGGACGAAAAAAAAGACAACAACAACCGAAATCAACGTGCGTTCGGGAATTTCCAAAGCGCGTCAAGTGCGCATGATTATAGCCACACATTTCTCGGGTTAATGTCACAATATTGCACCCGACACCCACTCGTACAAAAATGTCTTTCCCATTCCTGGTTATTTCTCCGCTCGCGCTTGGTTTTGCGGTTCCCGTCAGGAACTAGGATGCTTCGCAGGTGAACTGACTGTACGGGTTTTGGGACTTCTACCCGAACATTAATTGATGCTGGCAACTTTCACGTTTGTTTGAGAGTCTGTATCGTTTCGATGTTACTGCGAATAGAGAAGATGACTGGTGTCTTCAACGGTGTGGTGAAATAGTGTCTGTAACAGAGCCACATGGTGATGTCTACAGAAATACAATGAAATAGTCTTTGGCAATTGACGATGCAGCAGTGTCTTAAATATGACTATTACATCGCGTCTTCGAAAAACTAACAAATCGGGTTCTTTACAGTGTAAATGACCTAATGTCTTCATCGCGACAATGAAGTAATGTCTTCATTGTAACAATGAAATAATATCTTTATCGGAACAATGAAATAATATCTTAATCGTGATAATGAAATAATGTATTCATTGTGACAATTAAATAATGTTTTCAAAGCGGCATTGAAATATCTTCTTCAACTGGGCAATTACACAGTGTTCGGTAAATTTAATTGCACAAGGCTTATTGCATAAAACTTAAACAATACAAAAGTAATATTTTAATGAGTGTCTCCAGGAAGTAATTTAATTTATTTCAAGGATTCCGTAAAATATCGAGGTAAAAAAAACCTTCTATGTTGTTACACGTGTTGCAATAAGAATCACGTAGATTAAAGGTCGAGCCAAAAGCTTTCAGCTCCTTTAACAGCAAGATGAAATGTTCAGTTTCTCCATTTGTTGTGTGCTGAAAACCACAACAAACACTCGTTAAACCTTAATGGTCGCGATATGTCCATCTACATACTCCAGGTTCGCCCGGGAGTAACCCGACCAACGGGATAATTCCACGTGTCACCTGGACGCCATCTTGTTTCTGACCTTAGAATGACCCTTCACTCCCGTGCAGACATCTGTCATTTACCCTGACCCCCGTACGATTCCCCGTCAACTTGTAAACCATCATCTGGATCCCGGACCATTTGGCCGTCGCACCGAGACCCGCAGCCCTGCACCTAACGTAACGAGTTCACTAATTGCTGGGTCGCCTTGTAGCGTTGCAAGGTAATGGACGCGGTGTTTATCTTCAATCAAATAAATAATAGAAGGAAAAAGAAAGAAAAAAAAAGAACGTGACGCTTTATGGCTAATAAAACCTGGCCATAATGTGCGTTCACGGAACGCGGAGCGCGAAAAACGCCGTTGTGTTTCGCTAACAACAGCGTGTGCCCCGGGAAACTATTAGCCAAATTGGCAACTGCGTTTGTTATGAGTTTTAGCAAAAAACGGGATCATAATGGTTTGCCCGGATTTTTTTTTAAATGTGGTGTTTGGAGTCTGGAGGATAAGTGACTATGGGAGTCGTAATAATATGCCACGAAAATCGTCATCAGACCTAATGCAGCCACGTAAATGGTAACATGCTGTTGTTTATTTGTTTTGAACTTGAAATTCTTAGCGGGACGAGCAGACTTAAGGTTTTGAATATCGGAGAAAGTGGGCTTGGTATATGAATTTATAAGTATGATTTCGCGCATTACGTTCTCTGTTCTCTTTGTTGCATAAACTTTCTTAGATTAAAACCCAAAATTATCCCTAATTGTGCGTCCCCGCGCTGGTTGTGTTGTTGGACTATGGTACCGGTAAATATAAACCAGATCAAAAGGCGGGGAATGTGAGCGCGCCAAGACCTGGGATGCAGCTCTTAAGCCGCGCCACGTCTCACTGGATACCAGCCGACAAATCCCTGGTGCCATCACGACTAGGAAAACACCCGTTTGAGTTTCGAGTTTTGGATTGAAGCGAAACTTTTGGACGATTCTCCGCCCCCCCTCCTCCCCACTGCGCCCCCACCCAATACCCTCCAAAATTTTGTTAGTTTTAATTTAAAACGTAAAGTTGAATAACTCTTCCAGCTTCTGTGTAATTAAAGCTTTCACATGCAGGTGAACTTTCTGTTTCATTCAGTTCGACTGATCCCCATTGTATCCCTACTTTTAGCTCTTTCTCTCTGCGTCTACGTTTTTAAAAAAAATGTATGTTTGAGCTAAATAATCTGTTGTATATATGTAGGCGCGTAGACCTTGCTCAATGGAAGTTAAGAGTAGTTTGGTAAAGATGAGACGGGAGGAAGAAACAGTGAAAGATTGCCATATGGAGGATGGGGAGCAAAGATATGATTTTCAATTAGAGAAAAAGGAGGGAAGAGCAGTTGGAGAGAGAGAGAGAGAGTTTGGGGGAGAAAAAGAAGAAGATAGAGGGAGAGAGAGGGCTCTGGTAAAACGAACGGTGGAAAAGCAAAAAAGACGAAAACCCAGGCCCCCAGCACAAGATGGCAAATGCATTTCTAACAGCCCCCGATGCAAGCAGTCTATTATGAAACTATTACCGTGACTCTCTTTCTCTAAGATAAACTAAGGCGCTCGTTTAGAAGACGTTACTGGGACTGCAGGGAAAAATGATATTAAACGGCAATGCGAGGCGCCCTGGATGCGCCGAGAGAGCCGAAGCCAAAACTAAACACACGGTGATTGGTTAAGAATTGCGGAACGGGCGACGCAAAAGTTGCTCATTTTAAACGAGTAAAGGAAGAAAAGAAAAAAAGTTGTGCTTTCGAAATCTGGGCATAGCTTTCAAGTTGCATGTACTTCTTTCTCCTCACGATAGCGAGTTTACCACAAATGAATATAAATCTAATTTTAAATTGGGAGGACAGACAACTTGAAATGAGAGCGCCTAAAAAGATTTTCCCCTCCCTTGATATCTATGTTTTTTTTCTTCTCTAAAGCATTCTTTTGAAAAGTTTAGAGAAAGCATTTGTCTAAGTGTGTATGTATTTGAATGTGTATGTATTTGAATGTGAATGTCATAATGCTATTTGGATATTTCCGGGGAGAAATGGATTATCTTTTCTTTCTCTTTGTTTTGAACCCACCCCCCTCCACCGCACACACACACACGATGCTTTACATCTCATCTCCGTTTTCACCTTTTTAAATCGGGGGGATAATGCTGAAATCCTGGTCCGCCTTTAATCTGGCGTAACTCTGTTTTAGTGGGCAAGCCGTTGCGACTGTCAGAATGATAGATACATTTCATCTGTTGTTTTAGCCGGTTTGAAAAAAAAACAACAGAAATGAGAATTGTGCCTATTTAAATTCTTTACATTAACTCGTGGTGTCTGGTTCATTGCTTGCTTGTTTGCTTGCTTGTCGAAAAAACTTCGGATCGATTTTTAACCCACTTCCTCCTAAGGTAGCGAGCTGAAATTTTGCAGGCAGGCTCGTGCCGATGATAAAAATGAAAAATTAAAATTCCAGATCGATCGCATGTGCTGTAATGAAATTATTGAATTTTTAGTTTATTTTATTTATCTATGTGTATCATGTTAAATTTTTGAGATAGAGTGTCGCGGTGCGTATTATATTGAACAACCTTTCCTGTCGCGCAATAAGTCAATAAGGTGCGTATTTTATTGACAACACTTTTTATAAACTACTAGCGTATCACCCGTCAAAAATGACGGAAGTTTTCAGCTGAAAATCTATTGCTTTTATAAAAAATGCACTTTTTTTTAGGGCGCCTGCGGCGCCGACCTTTTCAAAAGCCCAACTAACTTGTCCTTGTTTGATAAATACGAAATATTAAACTTTCTGAAATGTACACAAAGTATTTTATAATAGGGGTTGTAGGGCGCCTACGCGCGCCCCCTTTGTTTTTTTGTTTTATAATTAACCATCATCAAATCCTCTTTTTACATTGATCCCTTTTCCAAAATTAAAATACATGTATGAGCGAAAACAATGACGTCATATAATATTTTTTACAGCGCATCTTTAATTTGAAAACCTTTTGATGCATTGGTGCAGTAATTTGGTTTTCCCTGCATTCTAAAATTAGTAGCGTCACGGACAGACATTGCAAGTTATATTGTTTTATTCCTGATCGGTGCGCATTATATTAAACATGTTTTACGACACTACTACAATTTTGTATTTTGGGATGGTCTTGAGCTGCGTATTATAATGAACATTCTTTTAGTTACGTCTCGTACATAAAGGATTTATAGTGAAAATTTTGTTTTTTTACGGGTTCTTTTCATTTAGAGTTTTTGGTGCCTTTTCCTTTGACGACGGTGTTTAAGGGGGGAAAAAAGGGGGTGGTGACAAGATTCATAGTGGAACCTTCGCGTGATAGTGCCAGGGCTGTGAACGGGCATCATTTGAAACAGCGACCGGAAGTCGTTCTTCTCGACGCATATCCGCTGGGTCTAGAGTGCGATATCGACAGTGACTGGAGGATAACAACCTTACGTGACCTGTCAATAGCGCGAGGACCTTTTGAAATCAACAGACCACCGACCCACTCCCGCGCGAGATTAAGGGATTTTATTTTTAAAATTATAATTTAATGCCTAATACTGAAACTGCATCATCGTTTACTTTTCAGATTGTTGAGCTATTCTGACTTTTCTAGCGTCTACACTCCACTGAGCTATTCTGACTGTTCTTATCGTCTACACTCCACTGGTCAATCAAAGACACATCCTTTGGCTTTACTTTTTATTGGTGGGATCCAGTAACAAGTGAGTTGAATCTCTGAATGAATTTATAACTTTTTTGTTGTTGCTTGTTTGTGTTTCAGGGTACATGATTTCAAGACTCGAACATTTAAAAATATCAGCTGAAGTTCTTGGAATGAAGATCTTGTTGCTGGCTCTGATTGCAAAAAAAACAAACAAAAAAAAACATACGGATAAATGCCTCAAGCAATATTTGGTTCTTGTTTCGATAAGAATACTTTGAGCGATTGCGGTGGTGTTGAGGGGGTAAAGTAATAGTAACAGCATCGTTTCTTAGCCTTAATGTTGGACAAATTTCACAATGATCTTGGGCTGGTCATTCACTACAAGTCTTTTCTTTACCTGGATTAATGATTCCATAGTAGCTTAAACTTCAACAAGCTCCAATGTCCATTTCATCCGCAGCCATAACTAATTTTGTGAAATCTTTGTGTTTAAGGAAGAAGTTCACTTTGTTGGTGTTGTTGTTAAATACATTCAACATGCTGGATCACCCTTTAAAATTTATTTTGGACACGTTCGGTTTCAGTATTACTGACTCTGCCCCGGACTGCGATGCCCCCCCCCGGAGCCCTCTTTTGTTTTCCGTTTCGAGTTCTGCCCTTTTGGGATTGAACCATTTTTTTAATGTCTTGGATTTATTTCTCCCATCTCATCATGCCGCGTAGTTGATGTACAGGAAGTAAGGGCTCCTGACACACACATGTGCGTTTCTTGTCTCTCCATTGGTCACAAGAGGTGTAACTGGGTTTTTGACGCCCTTGGCTAATTTATTTTTGGCGCCCTTTATTTAAAAAATAAAAAATAAAAAATTATGGATCTAGCGGTGCCCTTTTGAAGTAGCGCAGGCCGGCGCCCTTGGCAATAGCCACAATGCCGAGCCGTTGTTACGCCACTGTTCGTCACCCTCATATTTTTCTGCTATTCTCCGGACGAGACTGTTATTTTAGTTATAAAATACTGTATGTTTAAATTTAAGCAAAACCTTCAAAAATGTGTTTGTTTAATGCGATTTTCTTGTTGTATACAAGTAGGTCGTTTCTCTTACTGGTCAAGGGGTGGTGGTGGCGTTTAGGTATTTTAAGGGCGTTGATGTACATGCTCGTGAGATCCAGGGGGATGTACTCACGACAAATTCAGGCTCACGTTCGTCTTCAATTACCCGTCACCGCGGGATGAAAAGGAAGCGGAAAAGATGAAAGAGTTACTGCCCCTAACGACTGCATCTTTTTTTTACTTTTAAAAAATGGAATCGTACCACGAGAGCGAAAAGACGTTATCTGTGTTTGCTTTTAAATTTAAAATAATAAATAAATAAACAAACGGATGTTGCAGCGCTTCTCGGAATATCTGAAGCCAGAAGACTTGTGGATAGGCTTAACTTATTCCTTCTCTCAAGTTCATGCACTGAGAGGCCATATGGTGAGATTTCCACTCCGAAGTTTTGAGTGGGAGTATTTTGAACTTACTGAATCCAACTTATATATATATATATATATATATATATATATATATATATATATATATATATATATATATATATATACATACACTCACACATTTAACAATTTAACTACACACTGTGACTTTGACCATTCGCAAATGTGTGTAGGCAAGGAACAAACATGATTTTTTTTTATGGTCATGGGATTACGATGTGTCAATAATACAAGTTTGAGAAACACATCCGTGACTAACACATTTTATACGTGCCGTTGGCATCAGGTACCCGCTAATACGGTTCAAGTTTCGTTTCACCAGAAGAAATATTCGTTTTAAAATATCGAAATACGCACATTTTAAATGAATTTACTTGAACACAGAATTTGAAATATATTCGGGTGATAAGAATTAAGAAAAAAAAAGATTCACTTAAAGCGTAACGGCTTCATTCCTTGGCTATGAGACGTGAGGTGACTAGGGTCGATTCGTGTTGGCCTCTAGTTGTCTGAATGTTAGGACCGTAAAACTTAAGCAACGCGTAGAGTTGAGATGTTTTGTTGTAAACTTCATGGTTAGTTTATTAAATAGAGGACGACCCCGAAATGGTGTCCTAAGCTGCGGCTAGGGTAGCAGGAGTATTCGGGGGGGGGGATGAGGCATCTCCGCTGTATTCTGAAATGGAGACGTTTTTTTAAAAAATATTTTTTTAAATAGTTTTTTTCTTTTTAATAAAACAAATTAAATAATAATAAAGTGCCTCTTGTGCTTACCGGAAATAGAAGATGCGGTAAATCAGGCCACTTCCTCTTGTTTCTTGGAAGGGGGAAATAATTACATGGAAGCGAAGCGGATGAAATTACTGTCAACGAAGCCACGCCACTGTTGGCCTTTTAAAAAAATACGTATGAAGTTGAACCAGATGAGCATACGAGTCCTCATATATTTGTGCATTAACCAGCGAGACACTATAGAGCGATATTTGTTTCGTTCGTTTTCAGTGATGCTTATGTTGTATTTTAAAACTTTTCATCGATTGTTTTAAATAGTGGCTTCATTATTTGTTTAAAATCATTTGATAAATAAATGGTTAGACCCACATACCCCAAAGTGCACAATTGCTTTACCCTAATAGCATCAAACACACTCCAATGGCCAAAGCGTGCGAATATATACTTTTTGTTCAACTTTCTGAAAACTAAAACACGGAGTTTGCGGGGAAATGAAAGGGGCGCTGGGAGACGAAACGAAACAACAAACACCCGCACTACCACCGCCACAAACACCCGCACTACCACCGCCACAAACACCCGCACTACCACCGCCACAAACACCCGCACTACCACCGCCACAAACACCCGCACTACCACCGCCACAAACACGCACTACCACCGCCACAAACACCCGCACTACCACCGCCACAAACCACCAAGAAATCGTATACCAGGAATAGAACGTTACAAATAGTTGGGACATACTTTTGTGTAGTCTATGTAGGAGCCATGCTGCTTCATTTTGATAGCGATCTCTTTCGGCATAGGAATCAATATTATATCAGTCGCGTAGCTTTAGTGTTATTGGCGCTAGTACTACACTGAGCGGGCCAGCATCTTAGCTGATGTTATCCCTCCATCCATATCTTCCCCATTAAAAATAGTTATGGAACAAAAAAACGCCGCCTCTCTAAATTAACGAGAAAGTTTCATCTCTTTGGATTCCACCCCTTGTCTTTCTTTCCCCGTACTTAGCCTGCACAATGTAATTTGATAGACGAGGAGTTTCGAACTTGAAGATCAGTGAAGATGAAGCACATGGTTAAACTTTTTGTACTTATTTACTCTCTCATTCTCATGCTACTTCCATGTTCCGGCATATAATTAACATATCGTACTCAGATTTGCAAAGCTAATTTTTTTGTGTGTGCGTTGTTCAAGACGAACGAAGGGGCGCTCGCTGTTCACACACAGGTAGATCCCACCTGTAGTACCCAGACCCTGGAGTAGATACGAAGTCCTTGAGCAGACGTTTGCCCGTGGATTATAGACCGTTGGTCCAGTCTCTCTGTCGGTAAGCTCAGAGTCAACAGCGCCCTCAAACGGCCGGGCCGCTTTCATGGTGCCCTGAATCGGGCGGCTCAAGTTGCGACAGATTGGCTGGTGAATTACCTCGGCGTGCTGGCCGCGGCGACCGACGGAGCGAGTCCGTCCACGAAACTTAAAGGTAGTAGACGGCTTAGCTTTTCCTTGTTGACATTAGGTAGCGAGCTAACGGGGACAGCTCCGTGGCAACGACTATTTTGTTTTAAGAAAGTGTTTACACTGCTGTGTGAAAGCGAGAAGTGAGTCTGAAAAGTTAGGTCTAGGGGGGGGGGTTACTTATTCAGCGGTATAAGGGACAGGTAGTGATGAATCATTAGAGGTTTTCGTATTAAGAATGTAAGAGGAAAAAAAATGAACTATGTATAAATTACATATATAATGGGGAAAATTGCTACTTAAGTCACCTTTAGCAATAAACCTCTCCCCCCCCCTCCCCCTTCCCGAACACACTCACACATCAACGGTTGTTTTGGTGAACTTTTTTTCACGAGGACATAGGATGGCGCCCCTGTTGACATGAGATAGCGCCCCTGCTGACATGGGATGACGCCCCTGTTGACATGATATAGCGCTCCTGGTGACATGGGATAGCGCCCCTGTTTACATGATATAGCGCCCCAGTGGACAATGATGGCGCCCTTCTTGAATTGAGATGACACCCCTGTTGACATGGGATGTCACCGCTGTTGACATGGGAGGGCGCCCCTTCTGACTGGGAATGGCGCCTTATGTTTGGAAACGTTCTTAGAGCTCCTGACTACAGAGTACCAAAATGACAGTTCCACAGTCACCAAGACGTATGTCCCGAGCCCAGAGTTGAGATTCACCTGCTTCGCGAATCTCCCTCCTCAGTGTCAGACAGTGCGGGGGGGGAACACAATGCAACTCTCTGTGGCCAAGACACCGTGGTTTGTTTGAGTTATGTTTGCTTTTCGCGAATGTACCTACAACCGGCAGCTTCTCTCTTACACAAATGTAGAACCGTCGGCATCACTTCCCCCCCTCCCATGTATAGAGGGATTTCGCCGGCATCACATGCCTCTTAAGCGTTGTTAAAGCCCTGCTTGAAATGCAGCTACTTATCCCCTAACAAAACGACACAGGTTGTAATTAGGGGTGAAATCCCCATTCGTCAATGGCAAGGATCCATTTCAGGTCATTTTCTAGGATAATCCAAGTGCACCGACGGTGTCTGCACGGGGTAAGCCTTACATTCGGGGGAATTCAGTATTCGTCAGCACGCACGCAGGAAGCCGGCCCGTGTACATGACGAGATTGAATTTGTTGACATTTCGTCGGTATGTCTCAGATGAAGCGAGTTATCACCAACGGTTTAATCCACCGAGAACATGGCCCCATCTATAACATAAAATAACACAAAGAAAAAGCCCTCGCAGCAGCCTCGTTGTACCACGGTGCGTTCAAACAAGATATCCTTCCGCCGCGAGGCGGTTTGTTTGAGTAGGACTCGGACAATTGGTCTACTTTTTAAAGGAAACAGATTTATTATCACCAGGCTCAATTTTACCCCTTTCCCCTTTTCTCCTCATAGGTTTAAAAAAAAATACAACAGTTTGTCTGTTGTGAGAGGGAGAGAAGAGTGGTTGGGGCTTTAAAGGGAGATAATTGAGTGGTATTGACTGCCGCGTCTAGAGTTACTCCCAGCCTGTGATCGCTCTCGAACATTGGGATTTGCACTGTGGCATGAACTGCTGGGGGAATACGTTTCAGTGTCAACAAACCGATCATGTGGAACTCACGAGCCCCAAGCTTAAACTCTGGTACAGTACGGGACAAACCAGTCGCATGTTGGTCTCCAGGACAACACGTCCTACTTGTGCACACGGAGAGCATTGGTACACTTTAAATCCCGTTGGCATTTCAATATAATATGGTACATATTCTTGATTACGAATTTTCAACACGGTACAACGTTTGATTAGGGTACAGCTTTACAATACGGGTACAATATTTCTAATCGGATACAATATTTCAGTTCTGGTGGAACTTTTTGCACCATGTAGAAATTTTCCAATGTTCCCTCTAAGGTGTGTTGGTTCACGTGCAAAGTGAAAAAAACAACAACTCGTGTGCAAAGTTGCACAGCCTCGATATTTTGTGAAATATTTTATAAAAATTCACTGCGTGGTCATTCTAAACTGCTGCGCGGCGTCTGTAAAAAAATATCTGCGCAGCCGAGCAGGTTAAAGGTGAACATTGATTTTGACCCGGCTACACATGTTCAGTTTTTGTGTAACTTTTTCGACTCCATCACATGTTCAATGGAGCGTAAAATGTTAAACCGCAATACGTGTTCAGTTCGTAACTTTAAAAAAAAACTATTACACACAATGTGTGACCTAAACAGCATGCTTATCTATGGAATAAGGTAGTCAGCCATGGGTATCTATATTCAACTTGGTTGGGCTTGATATTTTCAACCGGGGTGTAAAAAATAAATAAATTTTAATTATTTTTTTAAATTCAGGGACATTCGTTTAATTATAAAGCCGTTAAATAAACAACGATCGTGCTGTCCATAGACCCTTGCGTGAGGTTTAAACAGCTAATGTGGACCAGGGGGGGATTTAAATGGAATTTCATATTTTTCAAAATCGATGTTAGATTTTAGAACGGTTAAATTAGGTTGCATTTTTCTCTCTTGTGAACATAACACGCTTCCCGGCTTCCCCATCAGTTTAAATCAGCGGTTCCCAAACTTTTTCGACCCACAGACCCCTTTTATAGTCAAAACTTGCCCACGGACCCCAAGTGAAAAAACTATATAAATGCATAGTACAAAAACTACAAATCCAAAAAAGGAAATATTTTAATGAAGAAGTTTTTATTGAAATTATAACTTTTGTTTAAAATTAAAATAAAATTGAAAACAAATAATAACTTTGTTGAACGTGATGAGATTTTATGAGTGTTTTTATGATGTGAGTAGCAACCGCAAATCCCCACGAGCACTAATTTCTAGTCGGTTTCTATTTTTTATGATGTTCATAACGGCACTGAATCTTTTTTCTACCAAATAGAAAGACTGGGAAGCAATCAACAATTTCTGTACAATAACCCAGAATGCAGGATATAAAGTTGGGATCTGTTTTAGTAACCAGAATTCGTGTTATCCTAGTTCAAACATTGGTTCATTATTTCAATAAGTCGTGAATATCCAAGTGAAGAATGTCTTCAATTCTTTGGTTCAGGTCTGCATGAAGAGCCGTTAAGTGTTGACAGCAAGCCATCAAATCGGTATCTCTATTTTGCAATTTCGAAAGATTTGGAAACTGAAAACATTCTCATTTTCCCAAGTTTTGTTCGTGCATCAAAAGGTTTGAAACAAACGCACATATTACGCTTTTAGTTTTGATACAATTTAATTGGTCACCTTGTAGTCTCAAATTAGTTTAGTTAAAGTTGGTAAATAAATCATTTTTAAAGGATATGCCATTTTTTTAGTTAATTGTGTCGCAAATCATTGTCTTTGTTTTCCAGGAATGCCAACTCAAAGAGAGGATGAAATCGATTTAAATATGTAATTTGTTATAACCAACGTACTTCTGTGTTAATAAGCATACGACTAAAGCCTTCTTCATTTTCCAAACAATGTTGAGTGAATAATGTCTGATTGAATGCATTCCTTTTGATTTTATTAATTGCTCTAATGACATAATCTAGTGATCCATGCAAACTTTTACTAAAATTTTTTGCGAATAAATGATGTCGATAAATGAAACAATGTACTGAAAATACCTGTGGTACAGCTTGTTTTAAGTATGCCAAAAAGTCAAGGGTATTGCTTTAACTTCAAAAAATCTTTGTTTCAGCAAATAACGTTTCACCTTTCGTATCTATTTCCAAACATTTAGCCATACTTCAAATATTCAACAACACTGTATTTTCTGCATTGTTTCTTCAGTTCACTCATTCTCTTATGTGTTGTAACAAACCACTGTTATTAATTATTAACTTTTTCAACGGAATGCTACAGTAAAGCACTATTGAAAAAATTAGTTGATGATAGGATACAATTTAGGTAAATATAACTCCCCGTCACATCGAAAATTACCCAACCTTGCAACCCTCGTAGATTGACTTTAAAAACTTTTATTTTTCTTACCTACTTGTAGTTGTAGGAATTCCGCATTTCTTACGGATCAAACTTTACCTTTCAACAAACCAAGTATTTTGATTGGTTATAGCTGTGAAAATTACCATAGTTCTACTACTTTTCTAGGTAAAACAAGATTGTATCCATGAATGAAAGCACCTAAGATGGTAATTAATTAGTAGAAAAGGCATTCAGATACTATTTTATTTGCTGTTATTTATTTTATTTTCCATAATATAAAAAAAAATTGATCACAATTTTATTATTATATATTAAACCTTGCGCGGACGTTGTTCAGGGACCCCCAAATCAATTTTAAATTTCCTCGGACCCCCTGAATGGTAGCGGGGACCCCTGGGGGTCCGTACGGACCACTTTGGGAACCAGTGGTTTAAATGAACCTGCCAGTTGGCCGTTTTAGAATTGATGACAACATTGATCCGTGGACCTTTTTGCTTATATAACAAAACATAAACCAAATGTTTGAACCAGGGCCCTCTTAACGCATAGGCCCGTTGGGCATTTACCAACGAGCATAGGGGCCCCATAGGAATATGTTTATTTATATATATATTATGTATATTTATTTTTTATTCCTGCGGGGGAGGGGCCCAATACTATTTCTTTGCCCGGGGCCCAACCTGCTGTAAAGACGGCTCTGGTTTGCACTGGCAAAACAAACAATTTTTAAAAAGAACACACACACACACCCACGAGTCTACAACCCACAATCGTACGACCGTACGAGGCTTTAAATAGGAGGGTTTTATACCATAAGTTTGTGCCAAAAAACAGGTTGGCTTATTTTTATAAACTTTGAACTATTTAAAAAAAAGAAGATAAAAAAAGTTAAAGTAAAGTTATCATGAGCCTCACAAAATACGCTGTGGCCTAAATAGGCGGCATAATATGGCCGCGAATGATAAACACAGCGCCATATTATCAAATGTCGTAAACTAGCAAACGTAAAATGCTATCTGATTTAAGTAGTTGTAGCCACCAAGGCACTTTATGTAGTTGGTATAAGATCATGTGAAGTACGGCAGAGAAATAGTTGGGTTGGCTTGGGTTTAAATTGCTCTTATCGGTAAATGTGTTGTCTTTGTTTAAACATATACGCTTGCGTTGTCTTTAGGGGTGAGAATGAAGACACAAGGTGAAGTGCCACAACACCGGCTGTTCCATAAAGCCACAGATCTTTCTTTTCGTATCGTATTGTTATTATCTTCGGTATTGACCCTTGTTACAGGCATATGAGAAATGAGTTTTAAGGTTGCACCTTACTTAACACATTTCCTCTGTCCGCTAACTTGGGTCTGCAATACTTGCCCGGCTGACGGGCCGCAATCCTACATGACCAGCTCTTTCGTTACTTATCCATCAGTTTCTAACACTTCTGACCATGTCTGAACTCTGACGTGCAGAGACCGGACCTTCTCCATCACTCTGGCATCATTAACATTTTCAGGTGACCTGTGAAGGACTAAAAGCAACGAGCGACTCACATTTCTGGAAAAAAAAACATTCATCGCCCATTTTAAGAATTTTTTTTGGTAATAATTATCGTGTGTCACTATTGTGATATATACACCAAAGACTCAAGGACAACCAAAAGAAAGTAATACATTTATGACAGTTCCCCTCCTACACCCCACAGCCTCGATGTGGAAAGCTGATATTTGGTAGACAGGTTGCCCTTAGTGTTATACCATGGTGTGCAAATATAGTAATGGGGGTGAGACTGCAATCAGGCTTTTAAATAGGTAAATTTATAATATAAAAAAACAGGGTATTAGTAGGCCTGACAGGACGTAACACAACAGCGAACGTTTCGGCAAAGAGCCTTCCTCAACGGACAAATAGTACACACATGAAACGAATAACACGAAATAATAATTTAAAAAAAAACACACTTAGCTGCGGTGAAATCCAAGCAGTCCAGTAGGGATGCAAATATAGATGCGTGGGGCCTGTTTATCGATTGCAAAATGAAGCTTCAACACACTCGTTATTTCTTTATTGTTTCAAGTATCCACCTCCAATTTGAAACGTACAACTATTTGAGATGAACCCCATCTTGGTGGCTTTAAATGAAAGAGAAAACAAGAAGAAGAAAAAAAGCTTACTCGGTTTAAAATAAAAGGAAAACAAACACCATAACACATACATAATGATTATTTATTACGTTGTAAGCATGTTGGCTAAGAAAATTTAGATACTTTGGGATATGACTTGGAGAGAAAATCATATATATATTTACGCTCAATTATGTATGATGCCTAACGCTAAGAGACATCACTCTGCTTTTTTTAAAAAATCCTTTATATTAACTCGTGGTGGCTGTTTGTTTGAACCCTTGATTGCTTGCTTGATTGTCGGTCGCCAAAACTTTGGATCGATTTTAACCCTTGTTCCTCGTAAGCTAGCGAGCTGAAATTTAGCAAGCAGTTTCGTGGCAATGATAAAAACTATGTATCAAAATTGCAGATCGATCGCATGTACTGTAATTAAATTATTGAATTTTTTAGATTATTTTATTTATTCCTATCCTATGTATCATATTATTTTTTGAGATAGAGTGTCGCGGTGCGTATTATATTGAACAACCTTTCTGTCACGCAATAAGGTGCGTATTTTATTGACAACACTTTTTATAAACATATTCGTGATCGGTGCGCATTATGTTAAACATGTTTTACGAATTTACGACACAACTGCAATTTTGTATTTTTGGATGGTCTTGCGCTGCGTATTATAATGAACATTCTTTTAGTTACGTCTAGTACATAAAGGATTTATAATGAAACACTTGTTTTTTTACGGTTTTTTTAAATTTTAAATTGAAAATATAGACTTCATATTTTTTGGTGCAGTAATTTTGGTGCGCTGCTTTCTAAAATTTCTCGCAATAAAAAGATATTATATGACGTCATTGTTTTAGCTCATATTTTAATTTTGGAAAACGAACGATGTAAACAGAGGATTTGAGGATTGTTAATTATAAAATACTTTGTGTACGTTTCAGGAATATTTCTTATTTATCATACAAGGATAACTTATTGGGCTTTTCACAACCCCCATCTATTATATAAACATCCTCAATTATCACTGAGTTAGTTGGACTTTTGAAAAAAGTGAGCGCCCTAGGCACCCTAAAAAAAAACGTGTTCGCCGCAGCACAACCTAGTAATAATATATTTGCAGAGGTGACAAGGCTTATATTCACGTTATAACCACTTTCTTATCATTCGTCGTTGCCAAGATTTTTCCGTTAAGAGGTGGGCCGCGTGACATTACCTTGAATACATAAAAGCTGCACTATTGAATCCCTTTTAATTAACAGAAATCAACTCGCCGGAATCAAGTTTTCAAATAACGTACGGGCATTTTGGAAGCCGACCAAATGGGAGAAAACATGTAGTCGAGCATCAAGTGCAGACTACTCTTTGAAATACATTAGGATGCACTCTATCTCGTTAAATACAAACGGTATAGTTTAAAATGGATTTTGCAAGACATATATTATAACAAGAACCGTGAAAATACACACACACTAGACAACCAACTTAAATATGAAACGAACGATCTTGTTGCAAATGACCCCTATCTATGTCAAGACCGGCGGCATCTGAAGTGACTAATGAATAGCCGCGTGTCGTCCCGGCTCCGTGTTACAGGCCATGCAGAGCCACCGGCTCGGTGTCCGGTTATCCCATGGGTCACTGGAGGGTCAGGGTCTGTGATGGACATGGGGGTTATCAATCAGCCCTTTGTTCTAGCGACACCTCTGGCCCCCCCAATAGGATTTCGTTAATGTTTCTTCTTCTTCCCTCGGCCTGGTGCCCCATTCTCCTCCTCGTACTCCATCTCCCTTACCCCCCCCCCACCTACGGGCTGTCTTATCGAAACGTTTCCCCTCCGCACCTGTTTCTTGAACATCAACTCGACTTTCTTTATGAAACAGGATCAGCGTTTTGAATTTCTGAGATACTTCAAACACGACCCCTCGCTTGCAAGTGATCAAGTCAACACAAGCTGGGAAGTTTAAATTAAAAAAAAATATTTTTAAAGTTAATTTTAAAAAAAGTTTTTAGGATAAGAAGAAAATACTTTAGTTTCAATATATTTCAAATTCTCTTGTAAATGTTAAGTTGGTATTCGTTCGACCCCGGCCCCCTCCCGCGTATCTTCGTCCTAATCTTCTTCCACTGCCCCTTGATCTGCCACCTTGATTTGTGATTGCCCCCTTTGACCCGTCACCCCGATCTTGACCTTCCACGTTGACCTTGATCTCACAACACGTCCTTGACCTGTCACATTCCCGTGATCGTCGCCATGCGACGTGACTTTCAGACTTTGCGATGACGTGTGGCATCACGCTTAGCTGTCTTCTCTGGTATGGCCGTCACCTCGAACTTTGGATCTTTACGTGACCCTGTGTTGCTCTTCTTGACCCGAAGCACGTGTATGTCGTGTGTGCTTTTTGTGTTCAGTGAACTTAGTGCGTTTATTATTATTTTTTTTTAAAGAATTCAAATGCATGTTTAAAAACACGTTATAGCAATTGCACATGTCTCTGCGATCGGCGGATATTTCCGCACTGAGCACACATTCCCAAAGTTATCGCATGCACAGTGCATGTACACTCTCCTGTGTATTCTAAATTTGTGCGTGTTCTCCTCCACAAACTATTCCACCCCCCCCCCGGGCCGATCTATTATCATGAGGTAAATGAAAGTATGAAACGTCTTCAATGGAAAAAAAAATATATCGTTCTTCAACAAATTTTGAGTAATAACCACAAAAATATTTAATATGGCCTGCCAAACGTAAAACAATCAGCGATGTTTAAGCTTTTTGAAACTCGGAGTCGAAGGTTAGTTCCGTTGTTTGCAGTCGGCTAACCTTTAAGAAAAGCAAAGTTTACATTTATGTTTTACCAAGAAATGAGTTATCCATTTCGCAGCATTTAAACAAGAAAAAAAAATAGTTTGTTTGAGCCCTATACAAAAATCTGGAATTTGTGTCAAACATCATATTCGACTACTCTCAGTCGACTGTTGTAAAATAAATATTCGATTATATACGCTCAGAGAGTACATTTACGACTCCCGATCTCGGTGAAAGGCCAACTACGCTGTGGAGGTTTTTACGACCAGGCGGTGCCGGGTAGTTGACACTGTCGAAAATAGCGCGCCTCAATTTTCCACTTCAGATACGTTCTTAATAACGGGCGCATGACGTCGCTATAAATACTTCAGCCCATCCCTCGTCGGGGCTTCGACTGGCTCGTCCCGAAGATGAACGGATATGTCGATGAGTGGCTTTGTGTTTAACTATGGAACTTTTGTTTTGGCAAAGGCAATAAAAGCTGCAACTGGCACACCGTAGACATTTTGTATTAACAAACTGTTTATGGGGGAAAGATGATTTTTTTAAAAAGAAGAATGTTCAAGGGATCGAAATAAGGATCTTATCTTATCTATACAGACGCTCCTTCTATGCATAAGATAGTTGCGTCCACAGACCATGACAGATGATCTGTTGGCAAGTGATGCAGCGTTCACAGGCCACGGCTTTGTGGGTTCCACGCATTACCCAGCCGCCTAACTACATGTAGTGTTAGGTACCCATTCGGAGCGGGGTGACTCAGGGACGCCTAGGCCCCGGGAACAAACCCTTGCCTTCACACGGATTCGAACCCGTGACCATAGGTACGACAGTCCTATGCGCTGCCACTCGACCACCGTGAAGAGAAATAAGCAAATACATTTTCTGACATTTTTAATTTTTTTTTAAACTATCAATTACTTTATTAATAAAAAAATAAATCATAATTAGTTATTAATCTTAACTGACAAATTTTAAAGTTTAATTTTAGATTATCTTTGCTAAGTCTCGACATCACATATTTATTTAAATGTGCTATAATACTGTTATTAATAGTATTAATTTGAAACTATGAGAAATTTACTTGAATATATCATATAGAATAGGGCTGTGATATAGCTTTTAATCAATATACATAATGCCCGTTGTCTGTATGTATGGATGTAACTAGGTGGCGCTGCTAAATTTGTAAGTCTGTTAGGTGGCGCTGCGATCGATTTTTGTTTTATAGTGCGGCACCAAAAATAACACTCTTCGAACGTTCCGCACAAAATTGTTCAATATGATAATAAATGAATCAAATAAAAATAAATAAAATAAATGAAAGTTCTGTATTACGTTATTTTTTAATCTGATGTGTATATATTTTGAAAACTTCCGTCATTTTTGACGGGTGATACGCTAGTTTTTAAATAAAATACAAAATACACACAAATTGTGTAATGAAAACAATCAATTTAAGCTGTATTATTTTACTAATACAAGAGAAAACAGTTTCGACTGCCTTCGTCAGTACAGTTAACATACAGTACTTACATAAGTATTAAAATTATATTTAAATTATTGAGACATACTACATCAACAAAAAAAGTTACGTAAATATAAAAATAAAGGAATTGAAAAAACAACGGCAAACAAACAATGACACGGGATATAAGAGTGATTTTTACTTCTATTTTATTGCTGCTGCTTATGACTCATGAAATTGACTCCCAAACAGCATACCATACTTCTATCTGAAACCATGAAACCAAGGACCTTCTCAGATATTTACTGATACAAATACAATACTAATAGATCTGAAGTTCTCAATTCCAGCGTTACGGGTTTGTATCTCGTTGTACAATTCTTCTCAGGCGCCGCTGTACTTACATAGACAACACAGTTTTACTGCAGCTTTCATTTTCTTCAGCTGTCTGTGATTTCCTTTGAAAGCCCCGGCTTATGGACCTCAGCTCACTATCTTGTCGTTCGATCTTAGTCTCGGAGGAGAGATGTCTAGCCTCTGTTGAAATCGTTGAAAGGATTAGTAGTAAAATTTCGTACAACGTATCTTTTTTTCTTCTTTTTTTTTCCTTTTCTTTGATGAATATCTTGGTTTGAGACGCCATTTGCCAATCAAAGAGTCTTCTTGTTATGATTATGAGACGAGTTGGAACTTTAGTTTCAAGATGAGTTGGAATTCTAGTTATGAGTGGAGCTAGAATTCTAGTTACAAGAGGAGTTGGAACACTAGTTACAAGATGAGTTGGAACTCTAGTTAAGAGAGGAGTTGGAACTGAAGTTATGATATGATTTGGAACTATACTAAATCACAAAGGACAGGTGGTGTTGACATAAATGAGGTACTTGGGGGGGGAGCTTTACACATCATGCAGTGTGTATGTGACTGTAAAAAGGATTTCAAAGTCGTTGCTACCTCACGTCCTAACAGAATTCTGTCCTTCGTCAACAAGTCTCAGCTAGGTGTAAAGGATCTAAGCAAAGTCACCTAAATGAAAATGACTAAGATATAACAAGCTTTAATGTTGAGTAATGCTAGACCAATACCTCGTCCCTGTCCAGGATATATTAGGCAATACGTCACCGCGTTGAGTTAATATAATATTGCAACGCCCTTATGCTCCTCTTATATAAGACCACAACGTCACCATGTTCAGGTTTTTACTAGACCCAAACGTCATTCATTACGCGTATCAGATATTAGACCGCAACGTCATCATATTGAGCGGGAGTATAGACCACGATTGCACCATGCACTCGTAATGTTATTCGATTCTCTCAGGGGTAGATGAAAAGAGTTGACTCCTCTCCTCCACCTCGACTCCCGGCTTTTAATCTACCACCTCGTCTTTCGTCGGTGGCTTTAGCTCCGTGGTGCTACGTCTTGGAAGCCGTCACGATAAAAGACGCCAACGGAAGTCCTAATCAAAGGCGTTGCCACACACCTTTAGAACCCCACCTGCCGCCTCCTAAGTTCTACAATGCCGCACATTTCCCCTCCTCCCCCCCCTGTTCGCCGACAGCTGTGCCCTCCCCCCTAATAAAATCATAAATTAATCAACGTGTCCGCGTAAATGATCGCCCCCAGGCACCACGTGCGAATGCAGCCCTCGAATTGCCACCGCGTGTTACTGTATAGATCAAAATTTCAGCATTGCCCTCTCTCTCGTGGTGAGTAACTCGCCCCCCGATACGCTGTCCGATTGTGTCAAGGAAGCGGCTCATCGTGGAACTTCGAGAACGGAAGTTCAAGGGAAACATTTACTTCATTAAAAGAGACCCATCGCATAAACTGCACGAGAAAACGCATCATGTTCCGTCGTTTTGGACGCTCATCATGCACATCACTTTGTTAGCCGCTGTTATAGAAACATGTTTTTTGTCCTCATTTTTTTTCAGAGGGCGTTTTATGCACCTCAGAAAGCAATAGATTAAAAATTAAACATGTTGCCTCATTATTTCCAGATAAATTAATGCTATTTTGTGAAAATTAATTATTTTCTTCAAGCCAAATAGCACGTCATAATACACCCATTTATTTTATTCGCCGCCTATCGGACACGTGTATGTTTTGGCCCTCGTGTCTATATAGGTGTCGTCTCATTTTTAATCGGTGGTCAATATGTTGGCTATAGTATTTCTCCGGAGCCGCATAGCTTTACAATAGCTATGGTGCATAGAGCGTGTACACTAACATAAAAAGAAATTGTTTAAATTCTAACAGAATGAAACTCCCTGCTATACTTAACAATATCATGACCGGTTCCCTGATATACTCAATAATATCATGACCGTTTCCTGCTATACTTAACCATATCATGGTCCGTTCCCCGTTACACTTAACCATATCATGACCGGTTCCCTGCAATACTCAACGATACAATGACCGGTTCCCTGCTATACGTAACCATATCATGGTCCGTCCTTCCCGTCCCTGTACACTTAACCATATCGTGACCGGTTCCCTGCTACACTTAACCATATCATACTCAACATTTCATCGCCAACGTTTCGGTGATTTAATCATCCCCCACCCCCCCGGTCACCCTCACCTGTTGACTCGCGTTATCTCACCATCAGTATATATGCAGTGTCTATTACCTCGGCGCATCGTCAGCTGACACTCACTATAAATACACCGCCGACTCCCTTCCGTCGGAGCTCGGTGTTCCTTACCTCTCGATATCTTTCGTTTACAGAACCCATTACCTTTCACCGTCACCCCTTCGCTGATGGGATCCATTATCTATCGGTCTGGTATCTGCGGTGTCTATGACGCCTCACCGTCCATCGGGTGCCGTATTCATTACTTCTCAGCATCCGTCACGAAGAGCTCACCCTTACCTATGACAGACTACACATCAAACCAAATTCCCCCCCCCCTTTGGGTCCGCCCCCCCCCTCACCCAGTAGGTAAACCACGACATCCCGTGAGGAATTATAGCCGAAGTTCCTATAGTCTTTATTTTCGTCCTATGTTTATTGCGGTTCCATGACAAAACAAGTGACTAAACGACATGGTGACGAAACGACTAGGTGACAAAACGACAAGGTCTCATAGAAACAACGTAGATTACTGTAGAACCCCCTAATGAAGATCCCGCGACTAGGTCACTTTGAACATAGACTAGGGGTGTCAGACTCAATAGCTCTGCGGCCAAAACTAAAAACACTCTTCAGTTAAAATCATTGCGTTTTTTTTTCGTTTGTCTATTTTGAAATATTTTTGTCGAAATGTCATTTTGTCACCATGTCGTTTTGTCACTGGTCGTTTTGTCGTTTCGTTACTTGTCGCTTGTCGTTTTGTCTGGTTACCGTTTATCGCCACCTACGATGGAACAATGCAACTGACTCGAGAAAGATATGTCTTGACCTTCATTGTAAATCTTTTTCGGCCGAGAAATCACTTAACGATGCTGTGTGGTACAACAAAGATGGTCGGTATTAAAATGAGCTACCCATTGGGGCACGATAATTTTGGACGACGTTGGGCGTAATGATAACTTTTTTCCCCCTAGGGAGCCGTAAACGATATTCTGCTGTGATCGCCGTCTCTGTATTGCAGGAGTGTGCAAACTGCGGCCCGCGGGACGCATGCCGCCCGCTACTGAGTTTTTGGCGGCCCTCGGAAGCCTGTGATAATATCGAAAAAAAATCAATACATTTATGCTAAAGTTAAAGGTTTGTACTTGAATCGAGATTAAATTTTTGTTAAGTGCGGCCCCTTGATGTTTCATTTCTCACTAATGCGGCCCTTGACTTAAAAAGTTTGCCCACCACTGTTGAAATGCAACCCATGCAGTAAAGAACAACTAACTCTGAACATGGGAAGTAATAACACCACTTGCGGTGTCCCATATGCTCTTTGCCTATATATCTTAACACAGTAGCCCAGGTATTTACTGCCCTGGATATGAAGCCATCTGCGCTTAACCCGCCACGCTCTGTATCATGCAAAATTTATCAAGCTCTTGGCGTATCTTGTATCGGTAGACTAATTCCATTCTCCCCTGACTAATATAGCTGTCCCCAAGCCAAGCCATAATTTCTTGATCTATACCGCCAACTCCCTTCGCCCCCACCACAACCCCCACCCCCCACAAGCTACATGCACTTAGCTTATCATGCACACAGAAGTCCGAGCATCTCAAGATGTGTGCTCTATTTTCTGTTGTGGTTTGGGGGGGGGGTGAGGGTTGGAGGGAGGGTTGTCACGTGATCTTCAGAGTTTGATTGGTGATGATGAGCCGTGTTTCCTCCCCGCGCCTCAACCGATGAATTATTCATGCGCCTGCCCCAACCTGACAACGACATCATTTATTTGACATCATTTTTTTTTACATTCATATTTCCCCGCCATGTGCCAGCCGAGCACTGTTACAAGTGATCATCAGAGATAAGTGTGTACGATAGCAATGAAAGAATAGCGCTAAATCCTTAACCCCTGTTCTTTCATTACTGTCTTTTAATTTCTTGGAACGCCGACCTGGTGAGGGAAAAGGAGTGAGGAGTGGATGCCTCTGCGTTAAATTTTTAATATGTTGCTGCTGCCACCTGACCCGTTTAACGTCTGCTTCTTCTCACCGTACGTTCGCTCGCTGTTGTCTCCAATTATGGATATTATTTATTATGAGCTGCCCGGATGCTGGTTGAAAGGTGCCGTATCTGCTACCGGATATTGCCGCAGAAGAGGCAAGGGACCGGATTGTGAGATAAGTGCTGGAGAGGGAGGGGGGATGAATGTGTCCAACGTGAGCAATGTTCAAGGTGACTCTGATGGTGATTGATGTGATTTGCCGGGGCGCCGGGGGAGGGGGTGTGAGTTTGAAGGGATGGGGGTGTGGTGATTACGCGGTCGTTTTTGCAGTTTCCTTTTACTGTCCATTAGTCGACCGGTGGTAATCAAAGATTTTTTTGGTAACAGTTTTGACTGATGAGGCATATTAGAAAGACTTGTATAGGCAATAGAAGATCATGTGTGAGATGGGCCAAGGGAGTTGGAGTTACCAATGGAAGACTTAAGTCTTATGAAGAAAAAAAATCGATGGGGCTTGGGGTTGTTTCATAGACCGCGCTTTATTATAAATAATTTATTTTATCTTTTAATTATCGTGGAAATCGTCAGTTGGAAGACCGAAGACCTCTATATACATGGGGTAGACTGGATAATGATAAACCGCCTCTGATTCTAGAAGTCACTAAATGGAAGGGTCGAGACTTGTGAAAACGTGGAAAGAGACATTTCAAAATACATTTGAAAAATAATCTTTGTAACGCCACAAAGTTTATGCTCCAATTTTGTACGCAGTGTGACGACCCTGAAATCGACGTCGTCTCTCACATAAAATCTAACAAATCTAACACAATCTCGGCACCATCATAATTGTAGCCCGCGGTTGAACTAGTATTCACTCAGTAATACGCCGTTGTGCTCTTGTTCTTATTTAATTAATACGAATGAACATCCATTGTTTAGAATTAGAATGTATGCGATCGTATTTTTGTTTTACCTCCTGTTATTTAATTAGCATGCCATCCTATATAATAAAAGGCAATTTTCTGTCCGTTCCGTCCGGTCATCTATGGCGATTGGTCCCTCAAACACATATGACTCCTACAACCAATCATATTGAACACGTTTACGCCATTTACGCGGACGTTCAAAACGAGTTATTTTTGGTGCAGCATTTCTTCCAAGAATTTATTTTGAGTTATGCGCCTTGGGATTTATAGCAAAAAGCTCTGTTTTTACGAGTTATTTATGTTAACTGTAATGAATAGTATTTTTGACGTGATGCACATGTAATGCCGGTCGAGACGGCTGTTGAAGGGGAGTTACAACATGCCACCGAACGGTGGCGGAACGTCCTTGGACGGGCTTTGTTGCTCGTATAATTATAATGTGCATTAAGAATTAATTAAACCTTCAGCACACCATTTAGCGTTTTTTAAAAATAGATTAAATTTACTATCTATTTCTGAAGTTAGTGTCACGTAATTAATTTCCTCGCTAAAAAAGTGGACCGGGACGTCGTTTTGGCCATCTTCAGACTGAAGATATCTAATACAGGTCTTCGACATAAATGTATTTCTGATCCTGGCCAATTGGATAATCCCCTCCCCCCTATCCCCCACTCACGTGCCCACACATTTTTTTTTGTTTGATGGGGGTGCGGTGTGTGGGAATAAAACTTGGTGCACGTGATGTAGTACCACACGGCCCATGGCCGATCATTCAGATATCAAGGGAGGCAACATTGCCGTATGTAACCAACCATCTTCAATGTTAACTAAACTCACACAATCTTATCCACACACAAGCCCGAATTGCTGATATATTGATAGTTTGAGAACATAACACAATAAAGATGACCTGAGAGTTGGGCAACACAAGAAATAGAGCACAGCTCGACGGAAATTTCTCGAAACGTTAAAAAGGAAATGAGCTTTAGAAAAAGGAAAAACAAAAATAGTACACCGGCCTTGGTTGGGGGCGGGGAGGTATGTGAAGGGTAAAGGGGAGGGGAGGGGAGGGTGGCGGGTTGTAGCGCGTGAAGGAAGAGCTTAAAGTGAAGTGAATATCGTGAGATTAATTCTAACGAAGACTCGCCGTGACAAGATAAATAGCCTCACTGGAACCTGACGCTGGCGAACCAGCGAGTGGCGGTGACAAGAGGGGGGCCGGCTTGGTGAACTGATGAATGCAATTTTCGGCGAATTTGAGGACTGTCTTTGTCCCTACCCGAGATGGCTTTCGTGTAATAAGATGTTTAAGTCCCAGTCAGTGTTTCGACCAAGTCACGTGCTCGACATTGTCTAGATTTGTATTTAACTCACTGCTGTTTCCAAACCATTATTAATTAAATCCTTTATATTAACTCGTGGTGTCTGCTTGCGCTCTTGCTTGCTTGTCGCCAAAACTTTGGATCGCTTATAACCCACTTTCTCGTACGCTAGCGAGCTGAAATTTTGCAGGCAGCTTTGTACCAATGATAAAAACAATGTATCAAAATTTCAGATCGATCGCATATACTGTTATTAAATTATTTAATTTTTAGAGTATTTTATTTATCTCTATGTATCATGTTATTTTTTGAGATAGAGTGTCGAGGTGCGTATTATATTGAACGACCTTTCCTGTCGCGCAGTAAGGTGCGTATTTTATTGACAACACTTTTTATAAACATATTCCTGATCGGTGCGCATTATATTAAACACGTTTTACGACACAACTGCAATTTTGTATTTTTGGATGGTCTTGCGCTGCGTATTATAATGAACATTCTTTTAGTTACGTCTCGTACATAAAGGATTTATAGTCAAAAACTTGGTTTTTTACTGTTTTTTTAATATTTCTAGTGTCTAGCTCGCTAATTTTTTTTATTTTTTTTAACGAACAATATTTCTAATAAAAGTCGTCGATTTTCCTAGTGAGGCTGGTGGCCTCGTCACTGTCCAAAAAGAGCCATTGTTTCGGAAATCCACAGTAAATGCTCTGTTCATGTTGAGCGCAATGAAACTCTAGTGTCTGTGACATGCCACGTCGTACCAACTGACAGGCCGAAATAAACACCTCAAATAAAGTGTTGTTTCCCCGTTTGAGTTGAAAGTTATGGCATTAGAAAACTTGGATATTTAAAGATGTAAAATCATTTTTGAATATATAGTCTAATATCGCATCAATATACCGGAAGTGAAGTTGGTGATTGGGGGGGGGAGGTGGAAAGGGATAGAATCTGGCGTGATGGTAAAGCAACATCTAGTGATGGTTACATCACTCGTCTGGACGAGCTGATTTGTGAGCTTGTTTAGATAGCCAGAAATGATGAAGTGCAAGAAGTCGCCATTTAGTGAACTTCAATATGACCACTGGATTAAAGAAACACGGGTATCTTAGTGACGAAACATTGTCACCTTACTAAGGATCCCCCCTTGAGCATAGTTCAACTAAAAATAAATTTAAAAGGTCATATTTGATAGCTATACACATCATGATGCCGGGCCTTACTACAATTTGAGAACTCCTCAAGTTTGGGGTATACAGACTTGTGTGGCTTGGGGGTGGTTGGATATATCTAAGTCGCACTTCTCGAATACAAGACTTCAGCAGCCACGACGCATCGCCGCAACATATTTTAGAGTTTTGTTTTGTTTTAATAGTTCAAATTTCTTGGAGGAATTGCCGAATTTCGCCGTAGTTTAAATGGTGTCTCCCGTCCTGCCAACTCACCTCACCGCCCTCTCCCCCACCCCCTCAAACCTTGACATCTCTCTGGCTGATAATGCCAGCTTGATTTAATGTCAGTAGAACCCCCGCCCCCTTCTCCCACCTTCTCTTTTCGCACTTAAAGAAGAAAAAAAAGATTAAGAATCCTTATGTAGGGGTTTACGGTAAGATAAGAGGTGGTGGTGGTGGGGGCGTGGGCTCATGTTGGGTAAATGTATGGCTCGACGTTGTGGACCGGGTGTTTTATTGTTCCAATCAAACATAATTTTACCGCAAATTACCGTAAACCAACTGCAGCCTGCTCTGGGCGCACGACTGTCTCTGTGTTGTATGTGTCATAGACAGAGATGAACCGCGCATCAAGTGGAAAGGAGGAAGAAATAGAAAAATTCGGAAAGGGCTAAATAATATTTATGACAATATTCGACGACGCCCCTGGTTTGAGTGTCATTGTTGATTTCGTTTCTCTCCTCTCTTGGTTTTTTCCTCTTATGTTGGTGGGGGAAGGGAATTCGGAGACATTATACTTGAATGTTTGTCACGCAGACAATGTTGTATCACATGAGCGCATATGTCGCTTTGCTGGTGTTCACATAAAACATAGTCATGATGTGTTTGTTTGCAGTTCCCATTTGACTTGACATGGGAAGTCCTATTACTATTACCCGCTTTAGACCCACCCCCCCTCTCTCCACTTGAAAAATGAACTACAGCTGATTAAATATGACATATATATGTGTTTGTGTTAAAACATCCGACTTTTATTTTTATAAGCATTTCTGTCGGCTGCAGAGATACTTGTTACAGTTCGAAAATTGTACCTTGGACATCATGGGAAATCCAATTGCCTCCCTATTCAGGTAGGACTTGGAAGGTAGACATGATAAAAGAATCGGAATTCATCTTGTTACTTGAACGCTTTGAGGCTTTGCAAAATCATACAAATAAACCGCTTCCTCTCTTTGTTAAATTTTGCCAAGGTATCAATGCTTGACAGAGCTATGAGTGATGTCCCTAGAAAAGATGCTTTAAGTCTCACCGAGTCCACATTCAAGGTCACAACAAGTAAATCCTACCCGAACCGAATTTCGTTCCAGCCCTAAAAGCGGGGATCGGAAATTAAAGATTATAAATATCGCTACGTCACGAGCTTCAACCCTGATAACACCCTCCAAATTTACATCCGTCCCTAAACCCAACCAACGGATTGCATTTAAAGGTCATTTAAAATAAATGTTCATGAAAACCAAGTTATATAACTAGAATAGTGACGCCCGCGTTGCCTATCAGTTGCAACGCTATGTCTAGATCGCTTGATGACCGGGTAAATTTATTTTAATAAAACGCAGTGCAATAAAGTAACCGGTCTTTATCTCCAACCGATGCTCTAGCAGCACATTTTTAAATACTGCTGGCCTGATTATCTCCGAGGCTTCCTTCCCCCCCCCCGGGGGCTGGTTTACGGCCCTCTGGTGGCAACGCCGGAGACAGCTACTATTCATTTTCCATTATGGACGCAGCGAGAGGTAGAACAATGAATCATCATCTAGACCCCAGTAATCGCTGTCCAATTTATTTCCGCAAGGGCGCTTTCTGAGGACGATGACAGCTTTGATTTAAGCAGGCTACCTACTTATCCATTTCCACGTAACTATTCTCCACCGGCCGACCCGATGGCTCTAGTCGGCCCCGACCAAAGGGAAATCTGAATGTCTGCCGCCATGAGTCCCAAGTTGTCTCCCTTTGACTGTTTTTTTTAAAAAGCCATATTCTCTTGGATTTGAAGAAGAACGTTTCAAATGAACTAAACTATTTGAGGTTGACGAATGCTGCGAGTAGACAAAAAAAAAGGGGGGGGGGCAGTTGGACTAATACCCCTGGCGTAAAACTATCAGGGATAGCAAAATGGGATTTCGGGGCACTTTTATGGAGGAGAAAAAAGAAAAAGATTCTTGAGTTGAGATGGGTTTCAAATATGTTCTTTTGTCACCGGGCGCCAAACATTGTGGCAACACACCTGGGTCGGAACTTACACAAAAGTAAAAACTGGAAGAAACAAATCTGCAGTTTTTACGAATAATGCGACTTTGCTAAAACTCTGTACCCTAAAGAACTGCTCTAAACCTAGCATGATTGCTACTGAAGAACATGGCTGGCATTTTTTCCCCCTTCTTACTAATTAACATTTAAATATGGGGAATATTTGATATATTATATTAGATTCACAATAAACAAAGCCGTGTTTAATATAAACCTTATATGACACTATGTAACTCGATGAACGGAAATGTAAAACAGAAATGGTCCGTTGAAGCATTGAACTCTTTAGATTAAATGAAACTAAACATCTCTTGGTATTCCATGAGTGCTTTGCCTTGGTTGGCGGAGAAGAATTTCTACTTATATATTAATTGTTATGCGGGTTTACTGAAAATCCAGTGGCGTAGCTAGGGATTTGGGGTCCCGGAGGGCTTGGCCTCTTTGGGGAGCCCTGCATTTAGAGATTCGACATCATGACATGAGATAATGATAATGTACACTCCTTTGGAGGCCCTTCTCAAGTGGGGGCCCGGGGGGGGGGCTTTCGAATTTGGACCCCTCTCCCTTCCCTAGCTACGCCACTGCGCAAATCCTATCTGTGGCCCATTATCAACGAATGGCTCCATTGCCTATGTCTCACGTGATCCACGGTCACGTGACTCGGTATCGGACGCCTAAAGGGGGGAGGGTCACAATCAAGATCGGCCAGTTCCCCAATTACAGGCGGCAGCTCCCCAGCGGGGACTCAGTCCCGTCTCCGATTTGAGTTATGGGCCTGCAAGAAACGCTTTGATGTCGCGGCTCTCGGTGACCACTCCGGGCGCATGAAGATGATATTTTAGAGTTATCATTTGCTCTGAGATAAGTGGTGGTGGTCGTCGTGACGTCAGTGTGATACGGGCCAGTTTGGAGCGGCGTTATGACCGCCGTCGCCCGGACGATGGATTCCTAGTTGATATTCAAACGGGCGAAAACTGAGCCGGGCGTTTATCTGAACAGATTAGGATGCGTCAGGGTAATCATGCAGTGAAACATGTGTGTTAGATGGGAACAGTTTTATATAATCTGCCACTTTATCACTTACATTGGATAAAATATATAGTGCATGATGGACTTGGTCTCCCTTTATATACCTACTAGTGCATTACCCGTCAAAATTGACGGAATTTTTCAAAATAAATGCATTTCAGCTGAAATCTATTTATTTTGAAAAAATACACATCAGAATAAAAATTAATGTAATACATAACTTTCATTTATTTTATTCATTTATTTTTCATATTTGACAATTTTATGTAGAACGTTCGAAGATAGTTATTTTTGGTGCTGTAATTTGGTGCGCTGCTTTCTAAAATTAGTAGCGTCACGGACAGGACAACCGGGACGTGACATACATTGCAAATATGTATGTTGATATGTACAAACTTTAGTAAAGTAGTTAATAGCCCAGACCATGACAGTTTAAAGAATCAATTTGAATTTGACCAACAACGAGGCCCGGGTTTACAGCTAGTATGCCAGTCGTTAACATTCCATAGGCCTCTAAAATAGTCTGCATCAGTAGGACGTTTATCTGTGTGACTCAGTCTTCATTGCTCTCTGTTGGATATTTCCCTTGGCCTCTTTACTATTTTACACTCTGAACCGCCAAACTTTAAAAGAAATTTTTTTTAAAATATCTGCCAGTGCCTTCTTTATCTAAATATCTTTAAAGTCTACAAAATTCCACAGTAACAACTGGCAACAGGTTTATAAGTTTTTTTTTATGAAAGCCGTTACGTCAGGCATTACCTTCACTTTTAAATGTCCGCCATCAAAACCCCATGGAATGGTTTTATGTCATACACCTTTAGCCCTCCCCACGTCCTCGGATTTTGGTACGTAACGTACGAACTACAATTATTATGCTGTTATCATCCACGGAACAGGACTCGTGCTCGGGTCGGGCCTTATTTAAGGGGACGTGGCTGTCTAACCGGGGGGAGATAATGAAGAGTTAAAGGAGAAGTGGAAGGGTTAATGAGCGGGGCAGGCCAGATTTTTGTGTAGATTTAATTATTTTAATGAGCGTTGTTTATGCCCGTTTGGGGGTGTCGCCGTCATAATCTGACGGCCGAGCTTAACTAATGCCCCACTGCGGCCACGCCCCATTCTCGCACCGCGGGTTAAAGAACATGGCACCCGCGCTATCTGGGCGACAGGGCGGCGATAAATCACATCGATATTTTTGTTGGTGGTGTTCTGGTTGTGGGGTGGGGGTGGGGGGGGGACGTTGGGCCTACGGCAAAGTATCAGGCCGTTTTAACATATGTTGTTCTACAGTCAACATTTTCAGTTGCAAACCCATTTCTTCAACTGGAAAAAATAGAAAACTTGTACGCGCCATTAACAAGTTTTTGAAGTCGTTTTCAACCCCCCCCCCTAAAAAAAAACAAAAAAAAACCAACAACAACAACAGTACAACTACAAAAGTAAATAATTAAAAAATAATAATACGGCTTTTTCTTTGATTAATAAAGAATATATAAAGTTCGAGTCACTTTAAATTAGGTTTTTATTTGAATTAAGTGTATTGAGTTGTTTTGAAAGATGTTTGAAAGAATCTGGACTCATGTTCCAGCTGTTCTGATTTTAAGTGTGCTAGTTTTGAACCCCTAATTATTAACCTTTAATTGTTTCGTCTCCTATTCTTTTTTTTTCCTCTTTTCTAAAATCCTTTTTTGTTTATTGATTTATATACTGTAATTATCTATTATTTCTAATATTATGTTTGATATCTCTCTAATTAGGATTTTTGTGATAACGCAAGCATTGTTTTGAGTTTGAGGTATATATTTTATTTTTATTTTTGGAACATAGTCCATGGCGTGCTTTTTGAGAATAAAGAAGTTGAAAAATAAAACCAGAAAAAAAAATTATGTCAACAAACGCTGGTGACTAATTTAGGTTAAGTGAACGATCGGAATTTCCCGTTAACGTTGCGCACCACCAATGAAACAATGAACATTTTTTCCCCCCACCGATTCTTCTCAGCTGTGTTCGTGTTTGGTTTGAGACGAGCAGAGAAGTGTTTACCAGCGTCGTTCCAGACTTGGCGGTGTTGACACAAGTTGTTCCACTGTTCCTGGAGAGCTTGATTATCCCATGCCAACTCAATATTCTGACGATTAGAATGTAACTTTTGAAAGCCCGAATTATACCGTCCTGGGTTGGGGATAAGGGGAGGTGGTTTAGGGGGGTAGGCGATGGGATGGAGGGGTCGGGCGAACAATTAATGCCGCGGGGCGGTCGTCATAGCTGGAGGCTAATGCTGGAGGTTGTCCTCATGGTTAAAGACAAAAGAGTCGACGATTACGACGGGATCAGGCCGGGATTAGACGAGCGAAAGGGGACCGTATCGAACGGTTAATCCGTCTTAATGCCTTCGTGATTGGGACGCGGCGACTCCCCCGATAGTCGAATGTTGACGCAATTAACGGAGGAGTTGGCCGGGGATTTGAGGGTGTAATACCAGGCTGGTGATTGTGTCAGTTGGGGGGTGGTGCAGGGTGGTGGCCAGACTGCATGTTCGAATGCTATGGTTTCTGGGCATAAGGAGTGGGAGGGAGGGGGGGTATACACAACGTCTTTGGAAATCACTACAACATGGGGGTCTTAAGCTTTATTTGCAGTGCCCCGCGCCCTGATGATCTCAAACCAATGTCAGCAGCCCATGCCGATATCAATTTAAAATTCATTTTATATTTTAAAAAAAAACTGTGATTAAAAATGCAACTTAAAAATTGCAAATAAAAGAGTTCTCCAGAGCGGAATGTTTTTCTGGGTCGTTCAGGACCCCTTTCCATTTCCTCTGGCACCCCCATGGGGTTCAGGCACCCCTGATTACAAACTCCTGCTCCATGTTCTCTCGTTTTTGTTTTTGATTTTTCCCCTCTCCAATTCTTTTATTTTGATTTCCTCATTTAATGACAGCGATAACATTAACGTGGCGTTATCAAAGTCAAAATAAAATTAACGCTCAAAAACATTTATAATCTTCTATCTATATATATATATAATTATCTTCATGGGACCGTGCGAAACACCACGTCGCAAACATGTATGATGAATGACCCTCGCTGGGGTCAAATAAACACAGTTAGCGGTAGTGGAGGGGTGACCAACAATGGTCCTTGCGTTTCACTTGCATTGTTCCTTCACGGAAAACGTGAGATTCGTAGTGTACTGGTTATGACGTCCGCCTCATGCGGGGAAGGTCCTGGGTTCAAGCCCCAGCGAATACATTTTTAAAAAAATATATATATGTTCCCGTTCTTTTACCCCTTTATTGCATAGCATACGCCGCAGACTTGCTCATCATAGACAGTGCAAAGAACGGTTGAGTGAGAGTACAGACACAAAAAGCAGCACCAAGTAAATAAAAAAATAGCGAGTGAACGTGAAGACATGCACACTGAGGTTGTTGTTACCCGCCTCCCATTTAATACTACCATCCCTTAAACATAAACTGTGATTGGTCGACCCTATCTAGGGTTAATCCTATTTAGGGTTGTTAATTGCGTGTTTTTTTTAAACCGATTATCCATATGTAAGTCCGATTTTAAACCGATTATCGTTTTATACCTGACTTCATAGAAGGTAGGGGTGTACCGCATTTCGCCTGCTAATTTCTCGAAACCAACAATGAGTTGGCAGTCCCATAAACGTTCACTCAAGTTGTTTTGATTTCTTCGTGCTGTAGTTTGTGTCCGTTCTTTCTCCACTTTTTTGCATTCTCCATGAGCAAGTATGCGGCGTATGCTACACCACGGGGCGTCTAGTTTATTTTTAAAAAAACTGTTTACTTCGCTGGCATATCGCAATTATGTGCGGGGTACTTAATAGTCTATAGAGGAAACGACAAATGAGCTTATTAGAAATAAATTTATTAAATGTATTTTAAAGATTTTTCTTCTTACCTTTACACTATATTTGTACAATGATTAAACAAAAACAAAATTCTTCATGTAGAGTTGCTTATGACTGTGTAAATGCCTCGGCTATATGTTTTTAAGCCGTTACCCTTTATTTCCAGCGTTTTATTTGGCGGAAACGCTAAAGCACTCTGTAAAGAAATGGCCAGTCGCTATGGTTTTACTCTTTTCCACCAACCCAAATAGGGTTCATCAGTACAATAGACCCGGCGCGTTTGATCGCACCCGTGAGTGGTCAACAGGCAGTGTGTGTAGGACAGGAACATTATCTGCCCTTTGTGGGAACTGGTTTCCATTTATTTATTTTTAGCATCAGTCTCCGTACTGTCTGCAAGGTTGCCATTTTTTTCCTTTGTTTTCGCGTTTGCCAGATGAGATGGGTTGGTGAATGGTAGGTAGGACGTCACAAGGGTCATTAGGTAGGACGTCACAAGTGTTATTTTCATAAACAGCTATAACGTCCCGGGTCGGTAAATGATAGGTAGGACGTCACAAGGGTTATTTTCTTAAACAGCTATACTACAACGTCCCGGGCCCAGAAGGTGATATCAGTAGGACCATCGGGGAGGTAAATTGGTAAAACTCGCCAATGGGATAAAGTTGAAAAGAACTAAAGTAAGTTAAATGATAATTTTCCAAGAAATAATTTTCAATGGTGAGAAAAAATGGCATTTAAAGGGAAATACGCCAAATGAATTCGTTGACTTTTTAAAACCTATTTTTCCATAATATTAAAATTTGACTTTCAATTAGTAATAATAACTACTTAAAATTTATAGCTAGTAAATTCTTATCCTGTATTTGAATTTATCTTTGATCTTTCACACGAACTCCTAGTTATTTAAATTTGCAACAATAGTATTAGTTTATAACATGCAATGGTTATTTCCAGTTTAAAGTAAGGTTGACGTTAGCCTGGGTCGCATGTGAATTAAGAACATGCTTCGATGTAAGTAACGATTACTGAACACACAAAATATTTAAAACCAAGTATAAATAGCATTTTGGACCTACGCACATCAAGCTATAAAATCAGAAGTTTTGACTCACTCAATGTTAATTCTATGAAAACACAAGACTTCACTTAAGTGTCTTGTCGGGTGAACAGACCCGATAGGCTTAAGAAGAGTGTTTTGATGATTCTTTGATTGTTCAAGAAATTATTTTGTTTCCCGTTTCTGGTCGTGCGGTGCTTCTAAGAAGCTCTTCAACAATTCCAGAACCCCCTTCAGCTCGTGTATTGACCAATATTTTGTCTCGCGGCTGACGAATAGGATCGTTGGATGGCTAAGTTTGTCGGGACTGGTTCCTTCCTTTCTCCGATGGCACTCAGTGTTTCTGAAGAGAGATGCCCATTGTCCTCGAGGTTATATATATATATATATATATTTTTTTTTATTTTTTTTTGTTTTTTTTTGCGTTTCTGAAGTTTATAGGATTTAAAGTGTGGGCTGTAAGAATCGGTATTGTAGTTACATCAACGATGACGATACTCTGTAACTTCGTCCCCTTTTGTTTTGTTGGCCTTGGTAGTCGTTTGGAGATCGGAGGTGTAGGTTTCTTTCTTCAGCTGTTACGATAACGGCGGTTAATCACTTCCTGCATATTTAACCGCCTCTATAATTAATGAGAGAAGTTACGAAATTCAGTCTCCAAAATAGGTTCCGAAATCGAAATCCAACAAGGTACGAACTCCTGATATAGATTTCATTCATTCATTTATTTTTTTCATCATCATTATTATTATTATTATTATTATTATATTTTGCAACCTTTGATTTTTTCCCGCCATTAAGTGGGAGTGGGGGGGGGGAGACCTTCTCCAATCATCCGCTTCAAGTCCACCCTCTGGCCCCCTCCCACACCCCCACACCCCGGGTTGGTCTGTATGTGATCAATAGCCAAGGACGGCGTTCTCGGTGAACCTCACAAATTATAGACCAGGGAAGTCGCGCAGACCAACGAGAAAAACCGAGATCGTTGTACGCTGACTTCTAATTAACCGACGTTTTGGGGGGGGACGGCCTGGTTATGTGATAACTGCTGGATTTACTGTGTGTGGAGCGATGGCGTCTAAATGCTGACTGTGTGTGTGTGGGGGGGGGGAAGCAGGGGGTGAATCACACAAAGGTATGAACTTATGTTTAAAATAAACTTTCAGGCTTGAGTCGGTTTGTGGCGACACAAGAAGGATTTTTAAAAATATTTTGTTTTTATTTTAAGAAGGAAATAAAACGAATAAGAAAGAAAAGACATTAAGTCATGTTGTTTTTTTCCGGTGTTGTGGGGGCGTGCTGGTTGCTTTGAATGATTTAGGAGACTGGTGGTGAAAGAAAACAAAACATTTTTTACTCAATCAAATACATTTTTTAAAAAAAATATTTAAAAAAAAAGAATTTTCAAGACAGAGAAAACATGACATTACGATGAAAAGAGGGAATGAAATTTTTTGGAATAAATTCGTCAAACTGTTAATTATAGTTATTTTATTATTATTTTTAATGATTAATCATAAATAATTATTATTTATAGCTCAAAAATTCAAATTTATTTTAGTATATGTTTGCTCTTTAACACGAGGGCATAATTACTTAGATACGTGTAAAAATAGTATTAGTGAGAACTCGTGCTAAATGTGCCATCACTTTTTATCTGCGTTTGACATTTGCTTGGATCGCACTACAAATAAAACAACCCGTAAAAAAAAAGTTTTTTTACTAAAAATCCCTTATATATGAGACATAACTAAAAGTATTGATTATGTTGAAACGCGACAAACATTTACAGACTTACACCGAGTGATATCCCCTGGCTTTAAAACCGGTGGAAGGGACGGGAGGGGGTGTGGACATCGACGGGTGGCGTCAACGCTTGATGTCAACTGCCACGTGAAAGAAAAACAATAACAATCCGTGAATTTAAATTACAAATGTTTTATAGAGATAAACTAAAAATGCATTAACTTAATTACGGTACGTTCGATCGATCGGAAATTTTGATACGATGCATGCTTAGGTGACACGAGTCTATGTGCCAAATTTCAGCTCGGGTGGCATCACGGGAAGTGGGTCATTATTTACTTTTGCTTTTCCGCCTGCCCGACGACGAACGACAGAGACGGCGTTGAAGTTAATATAAGGGATTTAATAAATCAATATACAGTAGCTCAGAGTTACTAAAAATATACCAATTATTTTAAAAAAGTTAAAAATATAATTAATTAAATCTAAGATAATTTTTGAAGAAGAAAAAATAAAAAGATGGCAGATGTTTGTAAGAACCACGAACAGCGCCACCAGGCATGCTAGTCCATCATGGATATTATAGTGTTAGTTTAGCGCTTTAGGCGAAAGCATTCATTCACTCACCAATAACTATGATTAATCAGTAACCCATTCTCGGCTACTTCGGGCCAAACGAAAATTATCATTTTCATCAAACAAATTTTATTATCATGATATTTAATGATCCTTTGAGTGATTTATTGCTGACGATAATCATAAAATGAATGACTTGGCTGTGATCTCGCTCACACCACCAACGGGTTAAGTGCACGAGTTCCGTGTGATCCCAGCCTGACAGGGTCGACAACCGATGACCGGAGAAACGATGACGTTATCAAAATGTCATATGACCTTTGTATAATCTCCTTTGTTGACTTGGGGGGGTGTTTTGAATCCTTGACAGAAGGCGTGCGATGCGTCACAGAACTGGTGGTGATCTAGTCGGGCTGATATCAGCAATAGGAGTCGATTTTGGTTTATTTCTTATATGGGCGCGCAAATAGGCAATAGGTGATTAAAACAATAGGTTTGTGGGAAACCAGGGTTTGTATCGCCGGGCGCCCCAAGACCCCTGCATTTCACGATGTGAAATTGACGGCCGCCCATTCCATGCAAAGGCAAAAGTTCCCCCCCCCCTTTTTTTTTGGCTGGCTGTCTCTCCCGGCTCCGCTACCAATGTTCCCTTTAACGTTGGTTTGTCCGTGTGCAAAGTGAACAAACTCGTGTGCAAAGTTGCGCATCATCCATTTTGTGTGCAATATTTTACAAAATTATTCGCGCGGTAATTCTAAACTGCTGCGCGGCGTCGTTCACATATCTGTGCGGCCGCGCAGCTTAAAGGGAACATTGTCTACTATCCACCTTTTCTAAGTTCTTTACGATATGTGAATATTATTTTCAGGGGCTTTATATAGTTTGCGTAAAGGACGGTGATAACAAAAAACTGTGTACCTTCTAATTTTGTTGTAAATTAATTTTTATTAACTTTATTATTATTATTTTTGAGAAGACAGTGTGTAACAGAGAGGTGTTACAAGTTTAAAGCATAAAATTTTGTTTTTTTAAAAATGTTTTTCTGTCAAGCTATTTTGCTGTCGAGATTAACGATCATTTATCCCCCCCCCCAGACCGCTTAATGGCATACCGAGGACGACGCACATGAAAAGCCCCATGCGGTCTTGTGGTCGTGGATTGAATTCCACAGTTACGCCGCAAAAGAGCCGGGATTCACCTTATACTCCCCTTGTCTAACCCTGTTTTTTTTTCTGCCCTCCCTTTGTACCTATATTTGTGTGTGTGTGTGTGTGTGAGCGGGTTTTTTTCTTCTTTTGTCTGTAGTCTTTATTTTATTTTTTATTTCGTTTGTCGCCACCCCCTACGATTCAATCTGAATTTGACGAAACGGCCAACGTTTTGGGCGTCAAAAGATCGGCCATCGCCTGGGACAAACGCATAGGAAATTTTTAATATTTATGGCAGTGGTGCACTTTCTGGCCCCCGCGTGTCGCTGCCGTGGGTGTGTGTTTGTGAGGGGCTGGGGTGGGGAAAAGTTTTATTCGGCGCCACTGCTGTGGGTGGAGCTGTCGTTTGGGAAAAAAAAATGAAGACAACAGCAGCAGCCACTTAATAAAGGGCGTGATTTACAACAGCGGTGCTAAAGGGTGTCATTATACATTCGTTTGTGGGGGTGATATTGGACGATGTCTTCAAAGAAAACCCCTCGCGCCGTCGTCGTGATGCGATTAACATAACACATCAAGACATGCACTCGTGTCGACGGTGATCAACGACTTTATATCCCAATGAACGAATGCAGTGAGGACAATGAGATTAATAGCAATGGAATTAAGTGCGGGGGGGGGGCAGTTCAGATATCGAATAGCCACCACTGCAAGCCCTTGGGTGGTTTTATTTTTCATTGCCTGCTTTGTTGTGGCGATATGTCAATATTTGTGAAGATGCGGTAAAACCTTATACAGCTGCCTGGGGGGGGGGATCCGGGTGTGGAGGCGGACGACAATTGATCGGTCGGAATGGAGGAGGGCGACTGATGAGGCCAATGGCCTACATGGGAAGTAGCGCCAAAGATGACTCTGAGGATGATGGTAAAATAAATCCGTAAACTTTTCTACCAGGCATCCTATCGCCATTAAATGGTTTTGATTAAAGCACCCAGACGAACATCGAATTCTCCTGAAAACTTGAGAGCCACAATATAATTAAATTCTTACTTGAGGCACTTAACAATTATTCAATTAATTTTGTGCTCACAAGAATATTATAATAATAATGGAAATGTCCAAATGAACAAGAGGATATGGTCGGAGGCAGATGTTCATAAACTCACCTCTTACTGTTGGTGGTGATGATGGTTGTTTCCTTTGGAGCGTTATTTTTCCACGAGCTACAAAGCCCGTCCAAGGTCGTTCCGCCACCGTTCGGTGGCATGTTGTAACTCCCCTCCAACAGCCGTCTCGACCGGCATACATGTGCATCACGTCAAAAATACTATTCATTATAGATAAAATAAATAACTCTGGAAAAAAAAACCAGAGCTTTTTACTATAAATCCCAAGGCGCATAACTCAAAATAAAGTCTTGGAAGAAATACTGCACCAAAAAATAACTCGTTTTGAACGTCCGCGTAAGCGTATTCAATATGATTGGCTTTAGGAGTCGTATGTGTGTGAGGGACCAATCGCTATCGATGACCGCATGGAACATATCCTTTTATTATATAGGAGGATACTCCAGCATGTTCACCACGCTCTGATCTTCAAAACGTCGCTTAAATGAATAGTTTTTTTTATATTCGCTATTAAATGTTTCTTTTGTTGTTGCGTTCTCTCAATTATTTGGGAAGGCCATTCCATAACTCTGGTGCCGTTGTTGCTTCTTAAGAACGCACTCAATGCACGGGACTTCTGTCTGGGTCCATCTATAATACACTTCGGGAACTCTCCGAAGGGACCGTGTAGCGTAACGCTGCCCGCTTGGAGATAGTTTTGAATTCAGTTCTGTCCAACGATGCGGGGCCGCTCCAACAACACAGCCGGACGTCAGTAACAGGATTTTGTGGCATTGTTGGCATGTATAAGAAGTAAAAACGTACATAATTTCGATGACATTCAACAGCCTTGAAGGAGAGTAGTCAAAACCTTGCAAGGACGAGCGTCTGAGTCAGGATTTATGGTGGACCCTACTCCAAAAAACTCGCTTCGCCCTCTTTCTGCCATTTACCAGTCCCTCTTATCCCACTTTGTCATCTTTCATGTGCCTTTGTCCTACATCTACATTAACCAGCCGCTCTGAACCCCCACACCCCCTTGAACCAGCCTACCACGCCACCCCATTTTGTCCCAATGCACACATAAATTCTCATCCTATTTTGACATAACGCACAGATGGCTTAGGAGATTAACGACACGGAAGACAAAATAATGCAGCCTAACTTTATGTCCATAATTCAGGGGCGCCTTTTACCCCCTGCCCTCCTCCCACGCCCAAAGTTTCAAATGCAACATTGTTCACGATTTGGCATAGGAGTTTCCTTGGAAGAGCTGTTCAGACTCAGGCAACATATTTTGAGACAAGTTGCCAGGACAACACTCTACGACACTTGCTTCCATCAGAAGACAAGCAAGCGCATCATTTGAATTTAAAAGAATAAATCAATCTTGATCCGTTTGGTTTTTATTTCATTATTTATAATGCCATTTTTTTCTTTTTGAATCGCAAATATTGAAGTTATTATATTAATATATAGATATACTTTTTAAGACAAGTATAAGTAATAAAAACTCGAACGAGTATTTAAATGCAATTTCCAACAAAGAATTTCCGATTTTTTTATTCAAGGGAAATCATTCTAGAGTCACACCAAGAATGTGTCAATATAATGCGCACCGTATTACAATTCGCAAAGCGGGAAAACCCCATTAACTATCATTCTAGATTACATTAAAAGTCATATCAAATCAATAAATGTGAAACTAAACAAAACAATTTCTATCTACAAATTGCTGCTAAAATTACCGGAGTCGAACCAAAAGAGATTTGTCAAAAATTCCGTCTCCAACATTGTTCTAAAAATTGTTAGCTATCGTTTAGCGTTTTTTTCCACCCGATAGATGTTATGGTTGGCGGGAAATTGACAAAATACTGATATTTTTCGTGTTTTTTTTTATTTTCTAGGAAATCCAGTAAACCTTTTCTGTAATTTCTTTGGCCCGTGCATATCATTAGGGCCTCCTAAACATATTTTCAAAAAGACCCGAACCCTCTATCTTGTATGGTTCAGGAGAAGTTGCCGTTCAACGCTCGAAAACAAAGGCCGGACATTTCAAATATATAAACGCAATTCCCAAGGGAAATTGCGTTAAAAAATATTGTTAAGCAGGTTTGTGGTACTTTACGTTTGAATGGTTGGTTCTTATTAGCATAAATTACCTTTTTATTTATTAGATGTATAGATATATGTCTGTAATTTAGTGCAATAGAGGTGTACAGGATTTTGGCTCCGGCAAATCCGGAATCCGGCCATTTTTACTAATCCGGCCCCGACTCCGGCCGGATTTTACTTTGTAAATCCGGCCAAATCCGGCGGACGGATTTAAAAAATTTGAATCCGGTACATCCCTAGTCTTTAGTTATTAATGAGTTACACCTTCAAATCTACAAACGGGTATTAAAAATCGTTCCCTTTAGATTAATGTTCCCTTAAGCTTTTTAAGCAGTTCAGAATTATCGTGCAGCAAATGTTGATACGGACAATATCTGTTATGGATGCTGGATAACTTTTCACACGAGTTTTTTTTTAATTTTGCACACGGACCAACGAACCTGAGAAAAAATAAACATTGATGGAAGTTGGAAGATAAACGCCTTTGCAATGAGACCCCAGATAAAAGAGTGATCTCTCCTTATTTATGCGTCAACATTTTCCGTTAATTTCCAGACAAGCTCCATCCCCTGTTGGTCGTCAATGGAGGCATGCAGAGGATCATTGGCACGTGACTCATGACGCCCGCATAACGATATGTTTGTTCGTTGGTGGGGTGGTGTATTTCAGTGCTTCTCCGTGGGCCATCCGCTGCCGGTCCGCAGATGTTATCAGGACGGATAAAATCATCAGTGCAGGGAAAATAGTGCACCGGTCCCTGGTGCAATGGAACAAATTCCTGCCGGTCCACCATACTAAAAAGTTTGAGAAGCACTGGTGTATTTGATAGTGGATTTTTGAAGAGGCGGAGGGCGGTGTTGCTTGGTGACATTGTTTTGCTCGTCAGAGAATTTTTTTTTATAGGTTGGCGATATCGTGTCTTATCTTTTACATGTATTAAAAAAAACGCTCACTCTTTATTCTTTACAGAAGATTATTGCGTCCTACATTTATCCATGGTTTACGTCTAGTATTACATTTAATTTTAGTTTTGAATGTTGATAATTTTTTTTGGTATTCATTGTTTGTTCAGGCAACCTTTTAGACACCCATTTTCTAGACGGGAAGAAGTATTTGAGTGTTCTTGCTGACGGAACTAGAAAGGTGTTTCTGTGCCTATCTTTATCTGAGTGTTGTCTTAGATTGTCATTCTGTTGTATTTCCAAGTGATAATGAATATCCGTATGGATTATTACCATTTTGATATTTGTTATTCTTTCCTCTGGTGTTTCTAGGTTCATCGATTTGACTGATAGTGTCACTCTTACTCTTGTCAGTTTTGAATATTGACCGGTTGAGAATCTTGCAGCTTTTAACGTGTTCTAGTTTATCAATGTCTTTCTTTGGTGCGTTGTCAAAGACAGGATGGTCATGATTATGATTATTAATTTTTTTGATTCCTGTTCATTGTTGTTCACAGCCCGTGCCCTAATTCCCCAGCAGCTTTCAGGAATCTTTGTTATGACGCGCCAACAGGCTTCTTAGCAATCAGGCCAAAGTTGTCCCCCCCCCACTTTTCCCGATCATTGGGTCGGTGTTATCAGGTGTGCTAATTGTCATTGTTTTCGTTCACCTGGTCGGCAAGGCGCGTGATTGTCACAGGCGGAGGGTGGGGGCGGTGGGATGCGGTGGCGGGTTGCTGTTGATAAGAGATAGTTGACCAGGTGACCTGGTCGGTTGGTGTGGGCGGTGACTCACTGCCGACACGTGCTAAACTAATTTTCCCCCCCCCACCACCACCCACCCCCTGGTGTAATCTCATGTCGTAAGGTTGGCGAACTTGCGGGCCGTTGCGTGGGGACTAACGAGGCGGCTCCCTTTTCAGGAAGTTGTGGCTCTATGGCTTGTGGGAGAGATATTTGTGCGGGTTGATTGAAGGGATATCAGTGTCCACAGGGGATTGTGTGAGACGCTAAGCCAATTGGTAATTTTGTTTAGGGATCAAAGGGGGATTAGAAAGTGAGGGATGGTGGATTTTGTGACGAGGCCGCTCCAGTTTATGTTGCGAGCATTGAATGATGAATATTTAATCAGGCGCGGATGTTGAAGCCGTTCTCTGGTGATACTCTTTTTGTTCTCAAGTTTGTTCCTGTTGTTATTCTTGTTAACGTCGGTGTTGCTGTTGTGTGTCTTAATGGCGGGGTGAGCGCATCGCAGTGAGCCGTCCTTGAGTTTCTCTGTTATTTGTACTAAGCAATTTCCCTTTAATATTAAATCGAGGACTTTTGGGGGGAAAATGTGCTGCAAAATTATCACCCAGTCGATCTTTTTTTCTTTCTGGTGAAGTGGTCGTCTGGAAGGTCTTTTGTTGACATCGTCTGAAAGGTCCTTTGTGAGCATCACGTGGGTCGTGGTGCTCATGTACAATGCTGTAGAATTTTGGGATTTGAGAAAGATGAAAGAAAGAATATTTCATTTGTCCGCTAAAAGTATTAAAGGCTTTTTAAAATTTTTAAATTTTTTTTAAATTTATTTTTTTAAGTTAAGGAGTTTTCTAAACCAATAGGTTAAATGCAGTATATCAGAAAACAATTGACTATTTTGAAAAATGCAAAAGACAAAGTAAGCGTTAGCAGCATTTATCAAACCATTAAAAAAAAATTATGTGAGTTCTGTAAACTCATATGTAATTCCTTTTGGTTACAAAAAGTGCAAATCTTCAAGTCTACACAACCAAATGCATTGTTTTAACATTTGAACTATTCTCTACTATTTACTGTGCTTGAACTCGTATTGGAAAGAGAGTAGTATTTTATTTTAAAAAATATTGCTTGCTGCAATTACTTCCCTATTTAAGTGAGCGAGGTATTGCATGCAGGAAGACATTGTTATGTTCTCAACTGTCACTGTAACTAATTCATTAGTGGGATACAGTATAGGCCTGGTGTCAAATTATCACCGTTCACTCGTGTACCGCGGTCTGACTGTGAATAAATGCTCGATGTGGATACAATCATGCGATGACACCATTTTAACAACCGCTTATAAAATGATGTCGTCTGCTTCAACTAATTGTGTCACGCCCCCCACCCCACCCCCACCCCCCCCAAAAAAAGTGTAATGCGTCATACATCTTCGCTGCTGAGTTAATAAACAGAACTCTCTGATATTATTTTTAGCTTTGGTTCGTCTCAAGTCTCAAGAAATATATACGATCGGTCTAGAAATAAATTTTTAAAAAAACAAGGTAGGTTCAACTCCATGATTATGGTAAGGCCCATTCACTCCAATGAAAATATGGAACTCTCAAGGTAACTGTCGAAATAAAGGAATGTTTCAATCTATAATCGATCCTACCCTTGTCTTCGGACAAATAAGCCTGCTCGTGAATTTCAAAGCTGGCATTGAATGTCTGATTGGGTCGATACCACTTAGTGACGATACCACCTATTGACGAGATACCACTTAGTGACGATACCACCTAGTGACGATACCACCTAGTGGCGATAACACTTAGTGACGATACCACTAATTGACGATACCACTTAGTGACGATACCACTTAGTGACGATACGACTTAGTGACGATACCACTTAGTGACGGTACCACTGCAGATATCAGTCGTGCCCTAATATACGTGTGATCTCCAGACGATATAGTCATCCTGCTAATTGTTTTACCATCGGTCAATAAATTTAATTGCCTATCCAAGAACAGGATTTTCACTACTAATGAAACGTAATTATTTGAACAATACCGTTCAACACCGTTTGCAGTCATTTATGAAGCGATGTATTGGAATGGGTTGCCTGAAGAAACCAGGAAAGCCAACACTTTATCAACATTTAAAACTCTAAAAAGAATGCAGGACTAAACACAAACCATAGATAAGCGTAGGGCGCAATACTCTTCTGTATAGAAGGATCGTCTGAAACAGATAAGATAACATGTATTCGCTTAACATGTATTGCGTATTTGATTCATTTCCGCGTAGACTGAGAACGCAAAACATTCATTTATTACACAAACTCCGACCTATTGTCCACTTAGTTTGTGCTTGTAAATTTAACGAATAAGAAATCAAAATAATAAAAGTGACACTTGAGACATTATCATTGAATTCATTCAGTTATAAAAAAAAAGAAGAATTTATGAAAGTAATTTTTATTTCAAACAGTAGACGAGAACAAACATAAATAATTTAATAGCTAACTCAAATCTAGTCTAAAATCTAATACTGGCAGATTTTCACTGATGAAAGTTTATACATTAATATGTTTAAATATATCAGTTGTCCCCTGCCCTCCCCACTTATACACACTTCTTTCCACCCATTTTTGGATCTTCTTTTGAAGCTGAAATCGTCTGCCGTGTCTGTACCCACCTTATCAGCGCGTGAATATCTCGGCTCCCTTCCACAGTGGCCGTGGTCTCGTCCAGCCCCCTTTTCAGTATGCCGAAGGCTGGATTCCGGCTCAGTACGTCCGTAGACCGGTCCTCCACGCCTGGGTGCACAAAGTCAGAACTGATCGAGTGAGCCGATGGCAGGGCCAGGCGCCACGTCCATCCAAACCGACAGTTGGGCTACTCGACTGTGGTCATCGAGAGCTCGGCCGTGACGCGCGCTTTCTTCCTATGGAGATTTTTGGCCTGACCCTCGTGTCAGTCAGACAACGGGGAAAGGAAAAGGAAGAAAGAAAAAAAGTCATATCATAAAGAAAGGCAACAATATGAGATCCAGGCTCATAGATCAGTTTAGAGTTTAGAGTTTGAAAAATGTAGCGTTTTTGAAATCCGTCTCTCAGAAATATTAACAAATCGAAATCAACTTAGTTTAATAAGTGATTTTAATACACGAAATATTTTAGGAAACTTATTTCAATACACGAAATATTTTAGGGAGTTGACGTTTGAAAGTGTACAGAGATACACTTTTTAAGTCACGTGGTAATATAAGCTATCTATTGTTTATGTTTGTATGGATAGTTTTATTGGATAAGATGACAAGGGCCCTGCTTAGACATAAATAAAAACACACATACTTGTTTACATTGAACATATAGAGGTTTAGGCTATGTTTGACATTCAAATGTAATTGTGCCCTTTTTAACCAAAATATTTTTTCTAAAATCCCTGTTGGGGAGGGGTGGGTGTGTCTAAAAAAGATGGGGAACAAATGAACCACCTTGTCATATTGTCCAAAGATCACACTGGCTCCATTGAGTCTTCATCATTAAACTGGCACCGCAGTGTATCGCGCCCGGGCTCCCCCTCCCCCATATTATGTGAAACTGGGGTGGGGGAGATTAGACTCTAATCTAAACCACTAAATTTGGTGTTAGATTCTCTTAAACCCAAACCAAACAGACACACTTCAAAACAAAACATCCAGTTCCAGATAACCTCGCCGAGTAGCCCCTGCGATCAGTGATGTTTCCTCCTGTTTCAACAATCCCTTCAGCAATATGCAGTTGCGCGCATTATAAATAAAATACTGGGTCTGTAAAATATAGAAGGAGAGGGAAATTTAAAGCAAATGTTGAAACACAAAGCAAGAAAGAAACACGATCGCCGGTATTCACTAGATTCTGTTCTGGTCCGATAAGCCAGATTTCTATGGACTTAAATAATAGCAATTAATAGATGATACTAGATTCAACAATAACACAATCGAAATTATTCTTCACATGTTTTGCGAATTTTTCTAGGACCTTTTTAATGACAATCTGCTCGGTCATCTCAAGATATATACGTATATATTTGTGTTTGAAGGCTTGCAGTAAACTGTTGGAATAAAATTTCTAAAGTCGTTCCTTACTTTCTTTGTATCAGAGCTAAGAAAGGGTTTCCAAATGCTGAATGCAAAAACAACTACATTTTGTAAAATTTTAACCATTCATATCTGGCTTTCCCTATATATAAATATGTATTGGGGCGCGATGGTCTAAGTGGTAGCGCACTGGACTATCGATCTGAGGCAGATCCCGTGTCGTGGGCTCGAGCCCAGGTACTGGCAAAGCCCCTGGGGCATTGTGCTGGCCACACATTACCCTGCTCGTTAGTGGTGGCCAAATACTTGTGAATGCTACATCTCTTGCCCCATAGTGTTAGGTCACCGATACTCTTTGTGCCGATATTACAGATACCGATATTACCGCGATTTTTTGTGGCCGATCTGAGTGCCGATATGAGTATGTGTTCGGGACAAAAACCAGCGGTATTATTTGATACGTCATTTCTTAAATTATCACTCGAAATTATTTATCTTTTAATAGGTGACTACCGATATCATTTTTCGCCGATGTTACAGATATTTTTTCGAATGAATATTTGTTAGGACAAAAACCCATCGTCTTATTTGAATGACATCATTCTGTAGAGTTATCACGCCTAATTATTTAATCTTTTTAGATTATGGGTCTACCATTATAAGCATTTTGCCCGATATGACCGAATATCTTTTTCCGATACTGAGTGGGCCGATATTAGTTTTTGTTAGGACAGAAAAAACAGCGTCATATTTGATGACGTCAATACTTTTTTGTTAAATTTATACGCGTAGTTTATTTATATTTGATAATTAAGGGTCTACCGATATCCAGTTTTGCCCATATTTACAGTGTGTTGTTTCCCAAACGAAGTTTCAGATGTTTTACAAGTTCCTACATGACTACATAGACTCAAACAAAACTATCCGTCCATTATAAAAATTTTGGGGTTACAAGAAAATTAGGAATTTCCTTTTGAAACTCAACCTTGACACATAATTATATATCTAACCGAATAAGTTTAATGGCTTTTGCACCACGGCCACCTTTATGAATGAAACAATGAAACAAAGGCATATAATATAGTAAAAATGAGGTTGAATGTATTGTCAAAGACAACAAGTCTTCACACGGTACATTTGTTTATACGAAACGAAATGTTGTAGACATCTGCGATGCTGCGTGCATCTTGCGATTAACAATTTACGTGAACAATAATGTTTACATGTTATACAAGTTGATTAGAGCAATTACGTATACTTGGGCATCGGCACGATTACACAGTATATGTCTAGCAACGAATATCGACCGATAGCCTAAACAATATCAACGCACATGGCACACTGTAGCGGGGCTGCACTTTTTAATAACTAGGACTCTTTGACTAATTCAAATTACCGTATCGGGTCGATAATGATTTTGTCCGAGATATGTAAATCAAATGATAGTTTTTTTGTTTCCGTTGTGTTTTTGGTGAAAATGTTCACTTATTATGAAATAGCGGTACGTCAATATCGGGACCGTTAAAGGGACCGATACCGATATTGCGATATCCGAATATCGGTGGCCGATATATCCCAGCCGATATATCGTAGACCCCTACCCATAGTCCGTCAGTACTGGAAAGGGGGTCATCATCATTATATATATATATATATATATATATATATATAGTATTATAGTCTACATACCACAACTCTATATTTCCTTTTCTTTTTATTTCTGTCTCCTTTCCTCTCCTTATGCCTTAACAGTAAGTACTGTTCATTGTTCCTCTATTAAAATTTCTCGTCAGCCCAACAAGGCGGTGTCTATAAGACCCGAGAACACACCGTGGGTTTTCTGCTGGCAGTTAAAGCAAGCGGGTGAAGTTTTATTGCCGAGGTAGGAGGTGCGAACCTATTTCCTCCAGCTCACGGCGTCGGCTTTACTCGTCCTCCTATGCAAATGTGACACCCGATAACTGTAAGGGTTGTTTATCGGCCGTCGTTTTTTCCCTTCTATTTTTATTTTTTGGTTGGGCTTCCACGCCTACAGCTTGATCCCGAGATGAAGCCGTTCTCTTGTTCTTGTTTGGCTGGAAGGGATCTATCTCTATGCAGATGTCTGTGTTATTTACCTAATACTTTTTATATCGGCCCGGAGATATAGGCTGTTGGGGTGACAAGGTGCTCACAAAATCTGAATATTTTTTTGTTTTGTTTTTAATTTCAATGGTGCCTTCTTGGGAGCACAGGATGTGTAAGATGCTGTCTGCATAGTTGATGACTTCAGGGAGTTTACATTCCCGACAGTGCAGTGTCTGATCATTTTATTTTCTGGTTAATTTTTTGTTGTTGCCATTTAGCCTGAGAAGACTTCTTTCCGACACGTTCCTTGGTGTATTGTCAAACATACACGCACACCCTTTCCTTAATTTTCTTGCCTTGTTAGATGAACATCTGCAGACTAGAGTCAGAGTTAAACTGATTTTGCAAGATTAGGTACAATAGTTAAATTATTCTGATATCTTATTTTTGTAGAAGTGCATTTGTGTTCACTCAACACAGACATACGCAAGAACACACACACACACTTATGTATGTAGTAGCGTTACACTACTTCGTGTATATTAGCGTTCGTGTTATCTGGTTGGATTTAGCAATATGATAATTAGCGCGCAGACTTGCAAAGGGCACAAATGTCACGACGGCTGCAGGGCGCTACCTCAACATGAGATAGCCGTCGGCCCCCGCCCAATGGCACGGGAACTCTTCCAATTTTTAAACCTTCGCTCATTTTAAAAGACCAGAAAAAAAAAGTTTTTTTTTGGCAAGTTTACTTTGATGTCATTTGCTTGCTTGTAACAAGTGGTTAGTTAAGTTTCTCTGTTGCGTCTCGTGGGGCCTCTGACCCATTTGGCAATCGCAAAGAGCTGCGGGAAGGATATTAATTAGTTTAATAAGCTGTTTGGGTGGGATGCTTGGAGAGTTCGATGCCCTTTAAATTTTTTTTTAAAAATCCACGACGTCCCGTTCAAAACCGCGACCAAATGAGCCAATAGAACGCTGTAAGCTGTAGTCTTGGAACACTGGCATTTGGCAAAGTCTTCAAAACCGACATGTCTGTCGATGTTTTTAATAATGTTGATGTCTGTGTATGTCTATGTTGTTCAAGTCGATGTCTGTGTATTGCGATGTATGCATATGTCATACCGTGTATACTATGTTCTGGTAGAAACTTCGGGGGATAATTTAAACGTTGGACAATTTAACCAAGCAGAATACTTTTGCATAGATTTTTGAACATACTGGGCATTACATATAGGAGAACAGTCTTGTTTTTTTTAAATATTAAAAAAAAACGCCTTCTGTTAGGTTACATTTGTAAAGACATCTCGATCTTTCTGAGCTCTTATTTTTGTTCTTTCATGAGGTTGGGGCATACGCAGCGAAGCATGATGTGTTTTGTTTTAATACATTGGCTATAAGTATAAGAATAAAAATCGATGACCAGGAAGAACTTCGAATTGCGTAGAGATGAGATGAGTTTCATTATAAACAAAATAAACATCGCTCTTATACTGACTAGTTTTCCGAGGATGACTATTTTGGAAACATATGATTAAATCAAGTGTTTTCAACAGTTCTGCGATATATATTTCCGTCCTGAATACTAATACTATATATAGATTTCCCACGCATTACGTGGTACTGACCCTGGGTATTAATACAAAACTGAATCTATGATGTCATAACTGAGGCTGAATGGCTAACGGCGACTTCGTTACATACTCCAGACGTCCAACGCAATGGCCGGCCGCTGGCCAGACTAGCCTCGTGTTGAAATTGCTAGATAAAAATTGACTTTTTTTTTAAATAAAAAATTTATCCTTATTATATATTTTTTTAAATATCATAAAAATTCAACAATTGAACTGGAAGCCGGTTCACCAGATTATACCTTGTGTATTAATCTTTCTGTGTGTAAATAATATAACAAGGAAAGAGATATAGTTTCATTTACCATTGTTGGGCAGAGAGCTATTATCTGGACCCGGTCATTCTCTGATATTGGTAAAAGTCTGTTGAGAGATCTCGGAAACCCTTCTCCCCCTTAGGCTTACATTTTTTATTTTTTTTAAAAATGAGACTTCATTTCACACAATATATTCTATGTTTACACTATTTAAAATGACAATTAAACACCTCATATATTAGACGTACATTACGTTCTCAATGAGTGAAAACTTGTACCAGAATTACGACTGTCTTTATTTTATTTTATTTTTATTTTTTTCAGTACTCAAAGGAACTTCCTCTTCAGTTCAAAGAAAGGAAGGCAAAACAACGTTTAGAATCGTGGAATTAATGTGAGTATTGGCTTGAATGAAGAGTCTCTTAACTAGGAATTCTACATTATTATTGTCGTTGTAGCTGTTGTTATTCTGTATCTGTGATGTTGCATTCTGTTTTTATCCCTAGCAAGTCACCAAGTTTTCCCCATCTTTCAATTCAATTACCGTTTCTAAAGATGGCATGGAAAATACTAAATCCCGGGAGCTATTTTATGTCATATTTACCGCTAGAAATCAGTGCGCCGTTGCGAAGGTTACACTGTATCTTTCTTCTGCCCCCCCCCCTTTCCTATCCATGCACCTATGCACCGCAAACGCCTGCCTCCCTTACCCCATCCACTGATCCCTCTTACGATGCTTATTTCCCAAACGTTTGATAAACTGAAACTAATCCCTGAGAACTTTGAGGATCACTGCGCCAGTATTAGCTGTGGTTTAAGACAGCCAATATCTACATAGCTGATTGCCATGCAGCCTCCGTCTGATAATAAATAGCTTCATTTTAACTAGGGGGAATTGCTTCGTAAATCACAGATTCTTCCCCGGTGTCAGGCCCAGCTTATTGCCAGTAGATCTCCAGATAGTTTGTCCTTCGAGATGGGCCCCGGAACGAATTTTTTTATTTTTATTTACGGGGGTAGGATGGGGGTTGACATGGGGTGTGTGCTTTTTTTAAAAAAAAGTGTGTGTGTGTGGGGGGGTGGGGGGTGGACATGACTTCTCATCCAGCTGGTTGGCAGCCTGGAACAGGGTTGCCATATTGGCCTTTTTAAGGCCAAATTCTCAAAATTTGGCCATTTTTTAAGAGGGTTTGGCCTCAAAATTTTTTTGGGGCCTTTTGGCCTTTTTTGGGCCTTTTTCTTTAAAAAAAAATATATATATATAATATATATAAAAATAATGTTTATCACAAAAATTTTTTTTTCAATTTGCCAATAAGTCAATAACCTTATTAATTATTTTCTATTTTTGAATAGCTTACGTGTATGTTAGACATTAAAATTTTTAAAATTTTTAACAAAAAGGCTATTAAGAAAAAGCCAGATAAAGAATGCAGCTCACACTTTTATACGCTATTGTTAGAGTCAAAGCTGAACTTTTGTTTACAAATAAATATAAACAAATAAATATCTGATAAAATTTATAATAATACTACAAATAGCAGTCTAGAGGAAAAGGATGACCTGAAGCTTTTCTTTCAAATTTTTATGTTAGTATCATAGTCTATTTATTTTGTGAGTACAACCACATACGAACATTTGCATTTACACATTTATTATAATTTTTCTCCTGGTTCTACCTTCATTTTAAATAGTTAAATAATTTTCAGCCGTTATGAGCCGTCCATAAATGACGTCACGCGATTTTGGCAGATTTTCAATTTATGTTCACCCCCCCCCCAACCACTCGTCACACGTAATCAAGAGCTAGACCCTTTCCAATATGACGTCACAGTTCTTAAAAGCACCCTCCCCCTCGCCATAAATCTGTGACCCCCTCCGCCCCTAGGTGCGTGACGTCATTTTTGTTGACATTTTTCATATAACAAAAGTTTGGCCTTTTTTTGGCCTTTTTTGGCAGTCAGTTTGGCCTTTTACCCAAATTACAATCTGGCAACCCTGGCCTGGAAGATGAATCGTCGAAAAAACATGTTTCCAACTTGGACTTTTAGCGTTGTGATGTCATGTGGTGACTTGTAGGAACAAAACAACAACAAAACAACAACCCACAAAACATCTACAAATAATAGACCTCATGGGAAAATTGTTGTTGAACTTTGTAATGTAAACATTGTTTTGTTGCGAACACACCCCCCCCACCACACCACCCTCCAATTAAAAAAAATCCTCTTATATAAATTTAGCAGATTTCTTAACTGTCGGTAAGGAAAGTACCATGCGGATGACGGATCGGTTGAATGACTGGGTAGTGGATCACGTATAGGACAGATACCATTTAAATGGAATAGAATTTGAAATGATACAACATGGTATGATAACCAAGTTTGGATTCGGACGTGGTACAAAATTTGGCCCGCGTCTTTCATCTAAAAACATCGAGAGAAATGTAGAGGAGAAGTTGGTCACTCTTAGAGTGTCCGGCAGACTTTTAAACTGACACGATACATCATTGAGAAAAGTGTGACGACACATGAGCATTTCAAAAAAGTCAAAATCCTTCTTTTATTTAAGCTAAGTTTTGATGATGAGAGCGCGGCGAGCAGGCCGGACTAGCCGGACTAGCACGGACAATTAGCGCTATAAAAGAAACCCTCGTCAACATCACGGTCATCACTGTGTTAAACCGTACTCTTCCTATGGTGAGCGATGCAAACAGCTGCAGAGGCCTCTCAGACCAGCAGAACGGATTTCTCCCTCACACATCTTCATCTCCTGCGAACAAAGTCTGTTTTTCCTTTGACAGTTGTAACTGCATTTTTTTTATTATTATTTTTTGGACCTGGAAACGAACATACTCAAAAACGTACTAATCCAGGTTTTGTCCTTCATCAGTACACATAACTTACACGAGTATTAAACTTAAATTTACATTATATAATACATACTATATCGTGGTAATATAAAATAATAACTAAGTAAATATTTTAAAACACACACACAAATGAAAAGAAGCAAAATGGGCACAATTAATTAACAAAATCTTATGTAAGTTTTATGTTAATAATTCTTCTAATTTTACCTTGGATTTCTAGAGGTTAGGAGAAGAAAAACTATTCAAATACTATTTTAATGAATAAAACACATGCAGAGGGAATAAAACACAAAAGCTTTTCTATTTAATATTTATTTATTTCACCCTAGCTACTCCACCGTATACACTTCCTTTTTTCCAAAAAAACTGCCATTGTTCTTTCTAAGCCTCGTTTTAAACTGTTCGGCAAAATACAGATCAGGACATTAACAAAACAAAACAAAAACTATTTTGAAATAATCGACAGCTAACACCGGAAGATGGACACTGAACACCCTTGGGGGGGGGGCGCAATTCTTTGGTCTGATCATGAGTATTAAATAAATCTGCAGCGTTAGTTTGTTTCGTTTATAAAACCCCTGTAATAATAATAATAATAATAATAAATTGCTAATTTTTATAGCGCTGTTTCCCAGCAAGGAGCCGAGCTCACAGCGCTTTACATGGAGATAACAACATGCATATAATAATTTAAATATACATTCCTTTCATAATAACCACATACATAACAGTACAGTACACACAAGCTACGTTAATCACTAAAGAGAAATTGTGTTTCTTTAAATTTTGAAAATAAATTTTGAAAAGATGCGACTTAAGTGCAGTCTTGAAGGACTTTGTAGATGAAATTCTCCGGATGTGTAACGGTAGAGAATAAGCGCATTGTGTTATCGGTGATGAAACAGCTAGAAGTTATAGGAAATAGCGCATTATTAATTTATCATTGATGATGCAATTGGAGCTTAAAGAAATAGGTAATTTTATGCAATTTTAAAAACACACTCAGAGGAATAGTGCACTGTTTATTATATGATATTCAAACAACTGGAGATTTTCTCATCTTATTGTCTCAAAATTTTACAGTAAGACCCAAATAGTGTTTTTTTTGTTGTGGTTTGTGGGGGAGGGGGGTTGGGGGGGGGTCGGGGGTGAGTGTACAAATTAATAATGATTCGCATCTCACGCAAAAAAAAAGCATGGATAATTTAATAACTCAATGTAATAACCTTGTGCCCTTCAATGAGAACGTGTGTATGTTTTTTTCACTCTGTGATGTTGTTATGACAAGGCATTCCTCCTTCCTGTGACGGTGTTTTCACAAGCTGTTTCCGGTGATGGCATTATCACACGCTATTATGTTCCGGCCATTGATATTATTACCACTGGTGCCCCCTCGTTCGCTTGTTGACATTTTCTGTGTCCGTCGAGATTAAATTTTTGAGACCCCTTTAAATCAGGGGTCGCCGAACAGGGGTAAATACCCCATTTTGTGGGGTAAAAAGGGGGAACTCTTATGGGCAATGCAGGCTCATTACGGGCATCTCAAATTCGCTGGAATCCGCTCCTTTTGGGGTAACGTCAACATATGATTTTATATTTCGGGATATCAGGCAAACAAGTTCCCCAACCCCTGCTTAATTCTTTAAATCATTATAAAGCGAACACCCCCCCCCCTTTTTTTTTCTATCCAACAACCAAATACACTACCCTGTTTACACATTTTTTATGTTCTCTTTTGTGTTTGTTGTTGTTTTCTATTGGACATAAAACTCTCTGCTTGAATCGTCTCTTTCTCCGGGGGCTATCATTAACGTGTTACTAATTTTTGCCGGCTGAAAAACTAAAAAAAAACCTGACCACAAGCAGCCATCTTGGGGGCCAGACTTCAAAAGCTCTCGAATGTCTGTTGTGGCAAAAAAGCCGTGGCGTCGAGCACCGCACGACGTCATACGAGCCGGGCTCGAGGTGCAAAACAAGCGCCGAACAGCGAGTGAGCAGGCTGTTTGGTTGGGAGGGTGTGGGGTGGGGTGGTTGGTGAAATGGGTTTGAAAGCGGGGAGCCAACCCGGTTTAACTCAAAACATGAAGCTTCCCTCCCCCCCTCCCCCCCCCAATCCCTTTCTTGTTGCCTGTCGTACCAGGGCAGGGGAAATAAACATGGTGCTATTATATACAAGAAAAGAGAAAGGGACGCTGGTCGTAAAGGGGTTGCGTGAAAAGGGGAATGTTGAAATAAATAGAGTTTGTCATCTCTCAGTCAGGAAAACGTCACATATCATTGCGTATTGTTTCTATTCTTATACAAGTTTTTGTATAAAAGAATGATTTTTTAGTGTCAATAAAAAAAGTAACCAAGCGATTAAAAAAAAAGTATAATAAAGCTGCAAACAGGTCTTTCGTTTTGGTCAACTCAACAGGTCTGAAACAAATTAACGTAGAATTAACCTGTTGAGGTAGGTTATAAATAAATACCCCGAAAATTTATATTAATAGATTTCCGCATGAATTATCAAAGTTTATCGAAACTGGGTATATTTACCATACGATATTATTCGTGCCAAAATATAGTTTGGTGACATCTTTCTTATTGAAACTTTATGTCATAACCACGGGTAATGTGTTCATCAAAGTGGTGTCATTGCTAGAGATGTGTACTTATCAAAGTGGTGTCATTGCTAGAGATGTGTACTTATCAAAGTGGTGTCATTGCTAGAGATGTGTACTTATCAAAGTGGTGTCATTGCTAGAGATGTGTACTTATCAAAGTGGTGTCATTGCTAGAGATGTGTACTTATCAAAGTGGTGTCATTGCTAGAGATGTGTACTTATCAAAGTGGTGTCATTGCTAGAGCTGTGTACTTATCAAAGTGGTGTCATTGCTAGAGATGTGTACTTATCAAAGTGGTGTCATTGCTAGAGATGTGTACTTATCAAAGTGGTGTCATTGCTAGAGATGTGTACTTATCAAAGTGGTGTCATTGCTAGAGATGTGTACTTATCAAAGTGGTGTCATTGCTAGAGATGTGTACTTATCAAAGTGGTGTCATTGCTAGAGATGTGTACTTATCAAAGTGGTGTCATTGCTAGAGATGTGTACTTATCAAAGTGGTGTCATTGCTAGAGATGTGTACTTATCAAAGTAGTGTCATTGCTAGAGATGTGTACTTATCAAAGTGGTGTCATTGCTAGAGATGTGTACTTATCAAAGTAGTGTCATTGCTAGAGATGTGTACTTATCAAAGTAGTGTCATTGCTAGAGATGTGTACTTATCAAAGTAGTGTCATTGCTAGAGATGTGTACTTATCAAAGTAGTGTCATTGCTAGAGATGTGTACTTATCAAAGTAGTGTAGTGGCATCACGAGGAAAGTTTGTTGTTTCTTTATTTTTTTACACGCTTTTATTTAAGTCACACTGTTTGTATGTTGTATCCATCCATCCATCCTTCCTACAAATCTTGAAACGTAAAATTAAAGCACTTCTGATGGTCCTAGAGATCTCAAAATTTTACCACAGATAGATCTTGCATTGTATAAAAATTTCAGATCGATCGAATGTACCGTAATTAAATTAATCAATTTTTAGTTTATCTCTATTTATCACTATTTAGAATGTATAGTCGTCTGCTAGAGTTGACCTCCACGGCCCACTGGTTTCACTCCAGCCCTCGTTTACCAAATTCCCGTGTTTACATCAAGGGCAGGGGAGATCAGCGCGTTTCAGTCTGTAAATGTTTGTAAATAAAAGCGTGTCCTTTTTAAAAATAGATTTTTTTACATTTTACTTATTTAAAATATTTTTTTTAATTATTGATTTTTATAAATATAAAAGTAGTGGCAATGTACAAAGGTGAAGTTTGTGACTGCCGGATGGAAATTTAGCTGGGACCTCGGAGTGTCGGGACAAGCAGGTCCATAACGGTGACGCTCCCGGTCCCGACATATTGGGACGTATAGCAACTCTATGGGAATAGGCACCGGTGATACTTAATAAACAGTCCACACCGCATCTTCGAACCGCTACCACCTCCATTTCTAATTGGAATATTTATTGTGCGTGAACAAGTCACACGCTGCATCACTACTGAGTTATAAATCATAAACTCCGACTACAGTTCATTCTTTGAATATGCTAAAAGAAATATACTTTTATATTATTTATATATTGATAATAATAATAAACAAGTATTGGAAATATAAGACACGAGAACCGAACCCAGGTTCTTTAGAGCCGCTCTTACCTGTGCAGTCTGGTTGTGGAGTGCTCGTGAAGGCTCGAATAGATTGCCGTCATTTGTCTCCCCACTCGTGTATGACGTTTCTGAGTAGCAGTAAGTTGCAGTAATTTGACAAGACGTGTGCGAGCTGGTCCTGATAAACGTCCCGAGGTCTGGCATCGTCCCTCTCCGAATGACTGAAGACCTCCCCTAACAATTGGGGAGACCCTCTTAGGACCCGGCGGTCGGACGTCTTTTCGGAGCGGTTCTCATAGTGAGTCGTCTCCCCCCCCCTCCCCACTCTCCCAAAGTTTGTCCTTGTTGTTTAACCGATCGTCATTGTTATTAAACTTGATTATGTAGCACATATATCGAGTTCATGGGCGGAAGTCTGTGTTGTTGAATGTTAGATGAAGGAATAGAAAAAGAGATTCGAAAGGTTTGAGGCTCAAATAATATTCAGAGGTGCACCTTAACCGGTCGGACAAAATGCAAGATGTGGCTCTAAGCTAAGACACTATTTTACTTGTTCAAGTTAAGCCATTCATAAGGCAGATCTTTGCCTTTGTTTATTTAGCATTTCTTTCTCTTTTTTAACCACGTCTTATTAACTCGCTTTCGTTCCTGTGGATTTGTTTATTTGTCTTTCCACAATTTTTTCAAATCTGCCAACGTAAAATTAAACCACTTCTGATGGTCCTAGAGATCTCAAAATTTTACCACAGATAGAACTTGGATGATAATGCATTGTATCAAAATTTCAGATCGATCGAATGTACCGTTATTAAATTATTGAACTTTTTTTTTATCTATATTTTATTATATACTTGCTTTCGTGTCTGTCTGTCCGCAATTTTTATAAATTTGCCAACGTAAAATAAACCACTTCTGATGGTCCTAGAGAGCTCAAAATTTTACCACAGATAGATCTTGGATGACAATAAATTGTATCAAAATTTCAGATCGATCGAATGTACCGTAATTAAATTAATGCATTTCTTAGTTTATCTTTATATAAGCATCTGTACCCGCCTGCCGTAGTTTAATTTCACGTGGCGAGTTCACCCCGTGACCTCATCGCTTCGTTATTAAACGTAGGGCGGGCGCTGATGAGGTGTTTGGTAAAATAAATAGAGGTAAAAAATATTTTTCAAAAGCACGTTTTTATTAGTGGACTAAAAAGAATAAAATAAATAAAGGTAAAAAAATTATTTTTAAAAACCACGTTTTTATAAGTGGACTAAAAAGAAGAAAATAATTTAAAACTTATAAGTTCAAGTAATTCGATTTAATATGACTAAAAACGTGGGCGGGTGTTTGGTATAAAAATTAAAGATTTCTAATTTAGAAGGCAAAAGGGAGATCTATAAGTGAGAGAATGAGTGAACCGCATATGTTAAACCTCATAAGAGCCCGCCCCACGTTTTAGTCATATTAAATCGAAATACTTGAACTTATACGTTTTAAATTATTTTCTTCTTTTTAGTCCAATTATAAAAACGTGGTTTTTAAAAATCAGTTTTTTACTTTTATTTATTATTATTATTAACCACGTTTTATTAACTCGCTTTCGTTCCTCTGGGGTTTTGTTTGTCTGTCCACAATTTTTCAAATATGCCAACGTAAAATTAAATCACTTCTGATGGTCCAAGAGATCCCAACATTTTACCACAGATAGATCTTGGATGACAATGCATTGTATCAAAATGTCAGATCGATCGAATGTACCGTTATTAAATTATTGAACTTTTTAGTTTATCTATATATAAGCATCTGTACCGTCTGCTTTTGTTGACATCCATGAGTTCACCCCGTGACCACATCACCGTGTTTTTAAAACGTTGGGCGGTCGCTTATGAGGTGTTTGGTGTAAAAAAAATAGAAGTAAAAAAAGATTTTTAAAAACCACGTTTTTTGTAAGTGGACTAAAAAGAATAAAATAAATAGGGGTAAAAAAAAGATTTTTTAAAAACCACGTTTTTTATAAGTGTACTAAAAAAAGAAAATAATTTAAAACTAATAAGTTCAAGTACTTTCATATAATATGACTAAAAACGTGGGGCGGGTGTTTAGTATAAAAATTAAATATTTATAATTAAGAAGGCAAAAAAATATCTATAAGTTAGAGAATGAGTGAACTTCATATGTTAAACCTCATAAGCGCCATCCTCACGTTTTTAGTCATGTTATACGAAATAACTTGAACTTATTAATTTTAAATTATTTTCTTCTTTTTAGTACACTTATAAAAACCTGGTTTTTAAAAATCTTTTTTATTACCCCTCTATTTATTTTTTCATTGTATACCATAAATATAGTTTGGCTTCGAAACCAAAGCTTATTTAAAAGAAAAAAACAACAAAACAGGGATCATTTTTGTTTTTAAAATATAGACATGATTTGTGCAATTTACTTGTAAAATCAAATGGTGTGATGCTTGAACGCCACATCATTCAGCGAACTTGTTTCTAGTGAATGAAGGTCCCCATCCCTTGCACGTGTCTGCCCAGCCATGACGCGCTATAGGACATTCCAACGCGTGTCAAAAGTCAATCCATTTCAACGTTGCTGAGACGGTTCGGTGGGGAAGGGGTCATCCCGGTTTTTTGTAATCACATTTGTTGTTATTTTGTTTTAAGTCATCCGCGATTGAATCGTTGATTTTGTCATCTCTGTAGCGTCACCTTTGTTATTAGTTTTCCGATTTGACACCCATGAAAAGATCACATAAAATATCAGTCCGATTTTTGTGTTCGTGTATGTGTGTATAGTAATTAGAACACTTTTTTAAAAAAAATAAGTTGAAATGCGTGTTAGATCTTCTTCTTCTTCTTTGTTCTCAAAATCTTTTTGACAGAGGATTTAGACAGCAAGTCCTATATTTGTGATGAACTGCGCTGTGGCTGTCAGTTGGTCCAGTCCACCATAGAGTTTGTCATCGAGGGTAGTAGCTTCCTGGGGCCGTATGTCTGTCCGGGTATGGTGGTGCAGAGGGCAGTTTCGGAGAACATGTTCCGCATTTTCCGCAGCTGTCCCGCGGGGGAACATTTCGCTCTCTGGCGTGTTAGTTGAGATCGGTTGGAATCCATGGCATAATTACAGCATCCGTCTTATCAACAGTGTAATGACACGGGCTGATTTAAAAAGGAAATGGCGGGCGGGATGAACGGGCTGCGGCACCTCTTGGCATGTGCCCGGCTGCTTCTATGAATTATAAACAACGTCGGTTGTTGAACACTGGTTCAGACATGCACACGGAGAAACCATTCCGTTAAGAGGGGTTTTCTGGTGCACGGTAACGGTCTCCAAAAGCACTGCCCCCGGGTCGTACCGTTCCTTCAACCGTATGAGTCAACTCACACATTCGGGGGTATTAAAACAGCGACGAACGTAATTACGGTCAGTCACCCAAATCCTGTTGTTGTTTTTTTTTAGGAAGGGGGAACAGTTTTCTATATATCTACATCGGGGCTCAAAATATTGCCATAACAACGGCGCTCTTCTAAGCACCGCTGGGGGTAGGGAAACACAATTCCTTGCAAGTTTCAGCATCCATATCTGGGGCTAATGAAATGGTGGACGCCATTAGAGGATCTAGGACAGTTCATGCCGACGCAGATTTCATCTTATCACTTGTTTTATTCATCAGATAAACTTCTTTTAACGCGGTGGTCTAGCGGTAGCGCGCTGGACTGCCGAACCGAGGTAGAAGAGTGTCGGGGGTTCCATTCTCGGTGCTGGCATGGCCCCCGGTGCATTGTGCTGGCCACACAATCCCTTGCTCGTTAGTGGTGGCTAAATAAAACTTGTGAACGCTACTTCACTTGCCCCATAGTCCGCCGTGGACTGGAAAGGGGTGTTATAGCTATATATCTATGTTTTTAATAGCTATTGTGATCGTTATGTAAGGAGTTGTTGTACATTTAAATGCTCTAAATTAATTTTTTTTAAAATTCAGATAATGTGTTACCCCTATATCACTCGAGGATAATTATTTATCTCTATTTAATTCAGTGGTAATTTTTGTCCCCATTCAATTCAAAAGTCATTTATTGTCCTTATTGAATTTATAAGTGAGTGTATTGACACGATATATTTCCCGTCTACTGATGGGGTTGCGACATTTAGATTATTTGAATGCAACTCCAAGACTAGACAATTGTTAATCAGCCTTTTTTTCACTAGCTTATTTGTATTACTCATGCTCCATAAAGCGTATCAATCGCCGTGCTATGGATTTATGTAGGAAACGTCTTATGCTTGTACGGATCCTTTTAAAATAGGATTCTTTTATAACGGATTCTTTTAAAAACGGATTGTTTTAAAAAAGCCTCATATTTAACATGTTATTTTGTGTTAAAAGTAATTATGGGACTACGGAAATCAGGGGCGGGTTTGTTGGAAAAAATGTTGAGAACCGTTGCACTAATGTGATCCTGATGGCGAAGATGCCCCAAAAAGTGGCAACCTGGTAAAGCTGTGGCATTTGAAGAGATGAAAACTCGGGTTCGCGTAGATTGGCCCCGTCAAAGCAGATAGACCTGCTGGCTGCAGTGACGAGACAAGTTATGAAATATCGACATGCCCAGGGCAAAGGTCAGGACGCTTAAAAGTAGGGGTCTACCGATATGCCTTTTTGCCGATATTGCCGATACCGATATTACCGATATTTTTTTTGCCGATATGAGTACCGATATGAGTATTTTTTCGGACAAAAACCAGCGGTAATATTTGATGACGTCATTCTTAAATTTATCACTCCTAATTATTTATCTTTTATATTAGGGGACTACCGACATGCATTTTCGCCGATATTACCGATATTTTTTTCCGATATGACTAATATGAGTGCCGATATGAGTATTTGTTAGGACAAAAATAACAGCGGTCATATTTGATGGCGTCATTCTTAAATTTATCACTCGTAATTATTTAAAATATTAGGGGTCTACCGATGTTCATTTTTGCCGATATTTTTTTCCGATATGAGTGCCGATATGAGTATTTGTTAGGACAAAAATAACAGCGGTCATAGGCCTATTTGATGACGGCATTCTTAAATTTATCACTCGTAATTATTTATATTTTATAATTAAGGGGTCTACCGATTTCCAGTTTTGCCGATATTACCGATTTTTTTGCTCCCCGAAACAAAGTTTCCGATACGCCGATGTGTTTACAAGTTCCAGATCATGACCTACATAGGACTCATAACAAAACGAACAATCCTTTATTAAATTGTACAAGCAAAATTAGGAAGTCCTTTTGAAACTTCAACCTTGACTCATAATTATTAATTCTAACCAATAGTTTAATGGCTTTTGCACACGGCCACCTTTTATGAATGAAACAATGAGAACAAATTAATAGTAATAAGTGAAAATGAGGTTGAATGGTTGCCAATGACAGCAAGTCTGCACACGGTACATTTTGTTATTCCATACGAAACGAAATGTTTTAGACATCTGCGATTCTGCGTGCATCTTTGCTGTTAGTATTAGAGCAATTACGTGAACATAATGTTTACATGTTATACATTTTATTATAGCAATTACGGTATACTTGGCATTGGCACTATTTACACAGTATTTCTGAGTATACGAAAATCGGCCGATACCTAAACAATATCACAGCACATGGCACACAGTATCGTGGCTGCACATATTAATACTAGAACTCTTTTGACTATTTCAATACCGGTATCGGGGTCGATATATTAATTTGTCGAGATATTGTAAATCTAAATGATAGCTTTTTCGTTTCCGATTTTTAAATATTTTTTTTGGGTCAAAATGTCACTTATTATGAAATATCGGTGACGTCAATATCGGGACCTTTACATGCTACCGATACCGATATTGCCGATATCCAGATATCGGTGCCGATATATCGGCCAGCCGATATATCGGTAGACCCCTACTTAAAAGCCGTGCACAGTGGCGACTGCACGTCAAGGTGTATAGCTGCGTCAGACAATTCCTATTTCGGGTTTGGTACTTGTGCGCACCGGTGTGCACTAAGAGGTCGTTTAGAGTTACACACAAGTTTGATGGCATGTTCAGAGGCACCTTGGTGCGCCGATCAGCAAATACGTTTAATATTCCTTATTGTAAAACTCAAACATGTTGTCATAAGTGGTACTCATGACGTAATTCTTTTTAAAATAGAGGCAAGAAAGGAAACGTTTAACAATAAGAGGAATAGATCTGTTAATTTGTTCCTACTATATTTCTTACATTTTTAAAGAAAACTTTGATTTCTTGCTGCAGTCTTTTATTTTATAACATAAAAGTTACATAAAAGTACATTCTAAGCCTATTTAAATGTCCATTGGTGAGGCTTAATAGAGGTTATTTAAAAGGCTGCATAGGCACGTTTTGAAAGGTGGCATGGCGGTGCGTTATTAATGCTACATGGGAGTTCATTGAAAGCCTGCATAAAAGTGGACTTAAAGACTAGATGGGAGTGCATTGAAAGTGTACTTTCAAAATTACATAGAAGAACGTTGAAAGTCTGTATGAGAAAGCAATAACAGGAAATATAAAAGTGCATCAGAAGGCTACATTGAGAAGTTTCTCGTAAAACGTATGTTCAAAGTTCATGAATGAGATAAGTATTCCACTTGAGTTATAGATGTGCCAGGAAGATAAATAATGACTGTATCATCGAGTCAGCCTTCATCAATATCACTGAGTTTAACTTGTGTGGAAATGGTTTTGAACATCTATTGAAGGTTTGGGGATCCCTGGTTTTCAACGTGGTAGTATACTACCCTTTATTGGATTTGAGCTTTTAGCTTTGATTTTTACGGTCTTAAAGTAGAGAAGACAATTAATTCTACGGTTTTAAAATAGAGAAGATAATTAATTCATTCTCCAGTAATTAGACAAAGTATCCTTCCATTAAAGTTGCCAAGAAGGACATTCAATAACGATCTCACATGATCATCCCAAAATAAAACGTGAAGTTTCAAAACAAATTTATGCTCGAAATATTAACATTTGTGGCAGAAAACTGTTTATTATAAAACCAATTTTTGCTTTAATTATTTGACTACATTATACTTAAACTCTACCAGCTACACACCCTCTACCAGCTACACACCCTCTACCAGCTACACACCCTCTACCAGCTACACACCCTCTACCAGCTACACACCCTCTACCAGCTACACACCCTCTACGCCCACCATTGTCTCTGTCTCTGGTTATACACCAGTTCCCCCAATTTTCTTCAAAACTCCCCGTTTCACATGCTTTTCTTTACATCTCCCCTCACCGCGAAAGCAACCCATCTTTCAAATCGCAGAAACCTCATGTGTCCCCCGGTTTCGCCCGCGGTACTCGGCTACAGAGGCGAGGCACCCCCCGTCCTTTTCCGAGGCCTGGCTTAGAGCATCTCTCGAGGCAGACAGCTTTTAAATTGTGGGCGTCGGGACATAATTTCATAACTGACACTCACGACCCCAACAAAGCAGAAACTGCATCGTGTCTCACCGCATTTCCCTTGACAGCGGCCCGGCCTAATTCGGCCCCATTACCAACGGCTCTCAAATTAAACGCTCTGTTCGCGGCGCACCTGGAAACAATATGGAAAAAAAAACCCTTAAAAAACTTGTTAACCCTTTAGTTTCCAGGGCCATGCAGCTGAGAGTTAATCTCGACGGATCTTGTATTGGAAGAACAAGCCCATTGCCTGCAATGTGAGGTGGATGCTCCTCACAGCAACAACATCCCATCTTGACCCCGTGGATGGTTTACAACAATTGTGTGCCATATTACTAACTTCTTTTCAAACGTCTAAAATTTACTTACCTGTATAATATGTTAGGACTATTTATATTTATTTTTAAAAAAAAAGATTATATCATTGAAAGTAGTAAATAGCTATTTAGCCACCCAAAATGAGTTCTTGTTGTCAAAAAGAATCCCTCCATATGGACACCAATGCCTTTAAACATATGCCTCCCTACAAACATGCCTCCCTTCAGAAATGCCTCCCTACCAGCATCGCTCCCTACAAACATGCCTCCTTACAAACACGGCTCCCTAAAGACATGCCTCCCTACACTAATCCCTGCTCCCCCTTACAATAAATTATACGGGCGCCCATAAATGTACGCGTTGAAAATAATTCAAGATCATGAAATAGAAGAAACCAATGAAAACATCGCTGTCTCCATTTTTTCACTATCGTCTATGGAATAAACATTTGCCGCAGTTAGTCAAGTTTGACATGAGTAATTCAATAAGTCATTGCCAGTGATTTGCCAGTAGTCTGAGAGAACGTGTTGTTTACATTTGGCAGTGGTGTTGCCATGACGTCATTGTTGGTAACCATAATAGACGGGGTCGCTTAGATTTAGTCACTTAGTGCTATTACACATATGATGTCTGTCTGGTAGAGTCACTGACTCGTCACACATCCATTTCCTGTGTCAGTAAATAATGCATCTTTGAATGCAATTGTGTGGTAAGACGTGTGTGTCTGGGTGTATGGTATAATGACTCGGTCGGCATCTGTGTGTTTGAAACGGCTTGCGTGTGGGTGCTTTTGTGTCTTGGTGACTTTTTGACTGACTCTGTGGGTCTTTGTTTAAGAGAATTCGGAAGGGAAAGGGGGTTGGGGGGTGGGGGTAAGAAACTCACACTAAACCAATTATGTCCCTTTTAATCGGTTTAAAGTCTGTATTCCAGGTTTTTGCTTCCAGTGCCCTTTTAACTCTCTTCACTGGCCGTTTGGTTTCCGGACACTCAACTCCTGTTTGGTTTCCGGACACCCAACTCCTGTTTGGTTTCCAGAAACTCAACTCCTCTTTGGTTTTCGGACACTCAACTCCTGTTTAGTTTTTTGTTTTTTTTTCAAACCTCGCTTACGATTATTAGGATTGGGCGGTAGCATGTGCATTGTGCATGGTATCACACAGTTCTCCCAGGGCAGGGCGAACACATCCTACCCAAGAAACAATCATGATTCCACGCCTTATTGGAATGTATGAACAAAACAGCACAGATACTTCCTAGTTCATAGTTCATAGTGTGCCAGTTCGTATCTGACTCACACATTTTCGCGATTATCGCACAAGACAGAAATCGATGCGACCCGGGGGTTTCATATTGACAATTAGCAAATACGAATAACGACCCGGGCGAATATCGGCTGACGATGGATTCGACTAGTCGATATGTTACCACAACAAAAAATTTGAATGACTGTCCCTGGGTTCTGGTTGTCGCGGTCATTGGACACATTGGGGGTTGGGATGACACGACGCACGCCATGTTTGTGCGGGTATCTGTGCTGGCATTTCATTCGATTACAACCGGCAGAATGTGAGCGGAGATCATGGCCTCACGCCCCTAACTGAAACCCAAACAGCGTGGGCACGAATTTCTCGAATCGCTTATTCAACTCGAGCAGGGGCGGAGCACACCGAAAATACAAACTGTCTTTGGATGAGCTGGGGTGGGGGTGGTGGAATTACCCACGACCAAGATAAACATGAATTTCCACAATAAAATTTTAAAAAATTGAATTCTCATATCCTTATATATTCCTCCTTACTCTTCTCTTCCCATGATTCATATAAGCGGACTACAGTTGTTACGGATGTGGGAGAGGGAGTGCACCCCCTTTAAAGAAACGTATATTCCATCAAAAGCAATTCCTGCATATATTTTGATTCAAATAAATGTTATTTTGAGGGTTTAATTTTTTAATATTTTTTTTTATTTCCTGTAATAGTTTTAGATCATGCGGGGTTCTTTTTTTCTCTTGGCCTGAAATTAAATCGTGAATTTAGTTGAATGAATTTTGGGATGATAAGCAGGTCTATTCGTGGGTCCCGTGACGTGCGCCCCAACAAGACATCTCTGTATTCACATATGCCACCGCGGTGCTATGTTGATGTTGCTGTCGCTTTTACAAAAGACTGGAATTCATGCACACATGCCACTACGGTCTGAATAGCATCGATGGTGCTACTGCATCTCATATAAAGCCCTGACCATCTCCACCGCGCGTCATACTATTTGCATCCCTGTCTGGAACAGCCTCTAATAAATGAAATCTTATGTTTAAAACCTCTTCAAGTTGACACGGGGAAAGAAAAAAAACACTGATGTTAAAAGTTGGACACAAAAGCTCGCTCATTTCGAGGCTATCGTGAATCAGGCAAATAAATATCTTAGATTAACTTTCTTTTGCATCACTCACCCGAATTATTTTCTATTGGCAACTTCGTTATCGTATAATGGTCACGGACGCTTGTGGCTCATCTATCACCTCTCCCACTGTCAACTGTGGACCTGGAATTCGCTCTATATAGTAGAGATGCGTGTATGAAACTCCCCAGCCAAAGTCAAAGTCATAACGAGTTTGGCCTTGCATCAAACCCCGAGCCCCTTGGATCCTGTACTCTCCGGCCATCTCCCTTCCCATGGCGTCTTGCTCCGCATCGTGGCACATCGCACCCGCATTCCGTACCCGGCTCACTCCATCATCGCTGTCATTGGTAATGATAGGGTAAACTCCAGGTGCCCGGTTCTGCACGCCCTCGGGGGCTGACCGTGACCAGGCGAGAACGCATCCATCGTCCCTTCCCCCCACCCCCTAAGCTAATAAGTCACACATTCCTGTCAGTGCTGCCCAGTGGGGAATAGGTCTTGAGTTTCATGAATAGTGATCTGAAAATGACCAGCCGGACAAGGTCGTGGAAGCGGGGGTATTTTGAAAATTTGCCGGAAACTGATCAAAGGTGTCCTGAAAACGTATATCATTAGTGCCGTTCGGTCCAGATTGCAGGGTATCAAGAATTTAAAACCGTCGGCGATGTGCGTCTTAAACTTGAACCTGGCCCGTAGTTTTACACTGGTCCGTAGCTTTACATTGGCCTGTTGTTTTACCCTGACCTGTTTATCTTTTATCTGCTGGCCAATGTTTCCTTCAACCTGCACGACTGCGCGGCCGCGCAGATATCTGACCGACGCCGCGCAGCAGTTTAGAATTACCGCGCATAAAAGTTTTTAAAATATTTCACAAAAAAATAAATGATGTGCAACTTTGCACACGAGTAGTTCATTTTTTACTTTGCACACGGATCAATGAACCATAGAGGGAACGTTGCTGCTGGCCCGTTGTTTTACACTGGTCCGTAGTTTACACTGGCCCGTTGTTTTACACTGGTCCGTAGTTTACACTGGTCTGTTTTACCTTGACCCCTTGGCTGTGCGCTGGCACTTGGTGGGGCACGCTGACCTGTTATCTTAGTCTCATCCTTAGCTTTAGGCTATAGGATTGACCCGTGACCCTTGGCCTTGGTGTCTCGTTCACCGTTCGTTGGGACAAAAATTACAATGTCGTTTGATGTCAATTGCATTTCGGGGACACCCGGACGATCGCGGGGAAATCTTAGCTATGCCAAAAATGAAACATCCGGGTTATTTGAGATGCCAAAGTTGTTCCAGGAGTGTTGTTGGGGGAGGGGGTGGTCGTGCTGCATTGTGACACCTCAGGGTGTTATGTAACGAAATCTGGCGGTGGAAAGGAGGCGCGGGGGACTCACTACAATGGCACTCATGGCACCTCCTCACGAATGCCCACATTCTGGTGACGCCGCTGCAGTGGCATGCCAGACTTTCGGCTCCTGACAGTGACAGGGATTAGTTGGCAAGACGAGAGGAGTCATAACGGCAACAGTCGGGCTCGCCGGCCTCCAGCTGAGTGCCAAAAGGGGGCCCTCAAGTCACGTGATATCGTCTTAACGGGGGAAACACGAGCTGGGACACGAAAGTCGGACTGTAACCTGGGACAGGGCCGAGTTATTGGTCTTTAGTCGCACCAGCGGGGTCAGTGACTGAGGGGTTAGGGGTAGGGAGTGGTTTAATTGCCCTACATTACACATCGTATTCTTTGAAATAAACAACTAAAAACAGCTTTTAAAAAATAATTAATTTAATCTTTTCTGACATCTTTTATATCAATTTTTCAATAAACATATTCCTTTTGTATTCCCATATTGTCACTATTATTGACCCTCTGGGTAAAATAGGTTATTAAAACCAGGATATCATCTTTTTATATATTTTTTAAAAAATATGGCTAACAGTTCATGTGCTGAAAACCAGTCTGGAAGGTTGCTAAAAAAATTTTTTTAACTAGGTCACCCACTTGTATATCTTGTCGCCAGATACCTCCTCCAAGTTAGCCTGGCTGCGAGAACTGATTCTACTGTTTGGAAGGGTATTTAACTTCAGCAAATAACAGATTAACATGAAAAGCTGAAAGAACAAATACGATCGAAATTTCAAGTTTAAAAAAAAATGATAAAAGTCGCCTGGATCATCCAAGCTGTCTACATATAGTAAAAGCGATTGGCGGGGTGGGGGTGGGGCTAGAAACTGAAATTTAGAAGAAGAAAAAAATTGGATACAAAACTAAAAATCCAAGGGAGATAATAAAATCTCTTATTTAATTTACCCTTCCATGAGTTAATTAACCCTTCCTTACCAAACAATAACAAGAACCCATGAACTACTTAAGTAACTACACCTGTGGGCGAGCGAACTACCTGGGAGCACCTACTATTGTCTCCAGCCACGTCATCACGGTTATAAAACTGTCTCCGAGTGTAACCGACTCCCCCCTCTCTTCCTCCCCCCTCTCCGACAGTGATCAATGTTGCCGGTTTGTTCGCCGCGGCACAGACGCGTCTTTAGTACGCAGTTTTTAGTGCAGTTTTATGGGCAGCCAAGTGTCGAGATTCATGGGCCCCGGGGCACACGGCCGGCGACGTGGAGCACCGGTTCTTCCAAACAGGTTTGCTAATCCCACGGGCTCCTGCGTGTTAATTATTTCGACAGCGGTTCTAAAAACAATTATATTTCTTTTCTGAATACGCTGATGTATATATATATATATATATATGTATATATATATATATATATATATATATATATATATATATATATATATATATATATATATATATATATATATATATATATATATATATATATACATATATATATATATATATTTATATGCGCGCGTGTGTTGTATGGGCGTTGAACTTAAAGACAGTGAGATATATTAAAAGAGTTTTTTAAACACCATTTAAGAATTATAGCAATGGCCACATTCGTATTTCATTCAATATCATGATATCATTTTTACGGCGAGGCGAAGTTGTACAATGTGTTGTTGCGCTTTATTATGTGTCTTCTTATATATATATTTATAGCGCCCTGTTCCAATCACGGCTTGGTTGGCTTGACAAGAAGTATGTGCCAGCCGGATGGACCCGAAAACCTGTTACGTATAAATATTTAATGTTTTCGCTCGGCTCTATTTTTGGAGCAAAAAAAAACGTCACTTTACTACAGGCCACGACCCGGTCCGTCGCCAACCATCCTGTAAATGTACCTAATGTTCTTTGCAGCTCTGCTGCTGCTGAAAAAAATTTTTTTTTAAATTCTTTTGTTATTCCCCTTTTCAGAACTTGGAGGTGTATAAGTATAGGTAAAAGTGAAGCACTGCTCACAAGTTCCAGTTAGCTACGGCACTATACGGGACTGTGCGGCCAGCACATAGCCCCACGTCCTTGTTCTCCCCAACTTATGTCGGGTACCCATCGGAACTGGGTGGACTCATGGGCACCCTTAGGACCTTCACTGAGACTCGAACGCGAAACTTATCGCATTGCTAGACGAACTCGTTGCCGTTAGATGCATTAAGTATAAACAGTGACAGCACAAGTGATGGTTGGATACTGATTTTGATCAGACAAATTCGTGTATCATTGTTACTATTAACACGATCAAACAGGGATAAATGCGTGGGAAAGGGGGGGGTGCGATCGATCCAATGAGACTCCGCCCTCCCCCCGCCCCCACCCAGGGTCACAGGACCCACATGTGCTGAATGGCACTGTGTTAGAACCGCTGAACGGTGAGGACGGCAGGTCGTAACGTTAAGTCTTCCAGAAATGACGGCTTAAGATTAGGCGCGAGATTTGTCCCCCTTTCCATCAAGGGAGACAATTGGAGGTGACAGCCCGTGGAACGCGAGGCGTCAACCCAGTCATTTCGGCCTGGGACGCCAAAAGATCAGATGACCGGGATCCGAACCCAACTTCCCCACCACTGCCTCAATCCCCCCCCCCAACCGCACACTTGAAATCATGTGAATCTCCTCCGTCCAATGGTTTCTTCCGTATGTATTGTTAGATCTCCTTGCGCCCCACTACATCACCCCCTCACCTCTAACGAACTGCCGTTGCAAGCCGATGAAAGGGTCGCCGAGTCACACCGCCATTAGCAGTAAGTAGCCAGAGGGCGTCTCTCGAGCCACTACTTCGAACCGTCGTATATACTCCTGGATCCTGCCTGTATTATGTTGACGACAGTCGGCTTGGTTTTTAACAATGTTCTGTTATTTGTTGTGTTTTGACAATTTTTTTTTATCGCCAGCCAATAATTTTTGGCCGACAGCTTTGTATATTTCCAATAAATAGATGTTATGAAAACAGTGTATGTTTAGGCCTGACAAGACGTCACAGAACAACGAACGTTTCGGCAAAAAGCCTTCCTCAAGCAACACATAGACACAAACAAATAAAACGAATAAAATGAATTGAAAACTCAGCTGCAGTGTAATGGAAAGCCAAAAAGAGCAATAGCGGGAAGAGAGTAGTGGAGAGTTTATATAGATACACCTTATATATTGTGTCATTTTGGAATAGTGTTGCAATCGAAAGATTTTGTGAGGTTTCGTGGATCATTGTTGAGACTTATATTTACGTGGGATGCTTTTGAGAATATCTAAATGCGTTTTATTGAATGGAGAGCTGCATAACACCTTATTAACATTATTCTGTTGTCACTGCCTATCGTGATGTTGTGCTCTTATTTACTTCCTGGAATATCTTAGCTCGATCCTCTTACCCCCCCCTTTTTTTTTCTCTTTTCTTTTACAGTCCAGCCTCTCAGAGCCACATCGTCCGACTCAACACTGAGTCAAACACGTACACTCTTTCCTACTCTTCTCACTCTCTTGACCAGATTATACACTCCACCCTCGTCCTCCACTCCCCCATCCGCCCTCGCAATCCACACTCGAGCTTTCCGTTTCCAATCCCTTTGTCCCGGTTACAAACACTGTGGGGACCGAACACCAAAGAGTCACAGCCTCCATTATTGAAACCACTGAGTTTTACATACAATATGAACGCGCAAACTTTTTTTTTCTCTTAAATTTGAGAAACAAACCGACTTCCGTGTCTCCCACAGTGACGCCCTCATTCACTGAACATTTGGGGCGCTCTTCTTTTAATCCCGCAGGAATTTAATTTTTATTTTAAATTCAGTCAAGTCAAAGAAAAAGAAATAGAAGTAGAAAAGGTCTGTAATTCGCCACGGACCGCGGACTCCATAGAAGCGGGTCCCCTCCTTTGACACCGGTTCTCTGAGTGTGCCCAGCGTCGTGCACCATTGCCTACCGCTGCCGCCCATCCGATGGTCTGAGCTTACTTCTGACGGGGTCGAGGGGGTGGGAGAAAGAGAGAGAGGGGGGCCCAACCCTTTTTTTGTGGGTCAGGCAAGACGTCCCGTTGAGCGGGCCCGGTCGTGTGGCAGTAACGTGCTCAGTGGGCCAGTTAATAGACATAGAAATGTACCGAGGAGAGAAAAACAGCGCTCTGACAATGGTGGGCCAGGGGGGATAAAAGATCAAGAATAATATACGTTGGAGAAGTTTTAAAGAAAGAATTTTTCAATGGTGAAAAAAAAAGAGAAGAAGTATGAGACCTGAAGGGAGTTAAGCGAAAACATTTTGAAAAAATGTTTTCGCTTAACTCCCTTCAGGTCTCATACTTCTTCTTTTGAAAAAAAATATTTACACTGAATTATGACATTAATTTGTAATCATTTATAGATATTACTTGTTAATGATATCAAATGCATTTTACTCATTTTTTTTGCTCTATTACACCAATGCATAAATATTTAAATGCGCTACAGTACTATTAATAATTTATTACGTTGCAAGTGTCGAATCTTTACGAGAAGACTCGGGTCTTTTACATGACTCTAATAATGGTTATAAATATTGTCTCCTCCTCTTAAACAAATTATCTACTCCACCATCTCTGGTCGATTATCTATTATATACAGTCAGACTGGAATACACGTTAAATAACATTATTATCTTCATTCTTATCTTTCAACTAGTTAACCCGATTTCCAAACACGTTTCCGCCACCAACCCACCTCAACCTTCCATAACCCCGGACCCCCGCCTCACTCCAGACCCCCGCCTCACCCCGGACCCCCGCCTCACACCCCACGCCCCGCCTCACCCCCACGCCTCACCCCCCCCCCACACCATGGAATAGACTACTGTGGTTACATTTTTGCCTTCTCATTGTCACTGCAGCGAAACAAAATAACTTCAGCAAGCACCTTTGTCTGCTTCCCCCTTTCCAACCTTGTCGTCATCAGAATTAAAAGTTGTCTCCCCTGCATAAAGTCTTCCCTTTGCCAGCGATTTTATTGCATGTATGTGGTTGTTGTTGTTGTTTTTTTATTATAGATTTTACACTTCCTCCTCTTTCTCTTTAAATCACAACTTTTTTGTTTACAGATAGTTTATGGGGCCCATTTCGGGATGCTTGTTCCGTTCACCTTGCCTACGCCTCGTCAACTTAGAGCTTTTCATGGTGTTCCCGGTAAAAGACTTGAAATGGACTTCCCGTGGTGGACGATAGGAAAGACACAATCACTACATTTTTTCCCCCAACCGATTCGCATTTTACCTTAACATTACCGGTTACTCGAGTTACCGCGGTAATTTTCTTCACAACGGCGCACCAGTTCTGCCCTCCATCCGTCGAAAAATAAAAATGAAGTGGAGAAAAATCTGGAATGAACAAAAATAAAATTAATGCTGGTACACTGCTGGGTTTTTGTGGCATTGTTCGCCCCGAAGCGTTTGTTGAGCCCGGGTGCCGCCTCTCGATCAGCCACCCCCTCTCCTCCCTCGATCCCAGGTCGGCCTTTCCTCTTCTTGTTTTAGACTAGTCCCAGTGTGACCCCCCCCCCTTTATATTCGGCGCCTCGGGGGCCCATAGCCGATTGAAAGCCACGTCAATTTTAGTCCGTACAAAAGGTCTCGCCTAAAAGATTCTCTGTAATGAACAGGCGGAGATATTTTTTCACATTTTTTTTAAACAAACGGTTATTATTCTTTAAAAGGTTTTCCAGACAGTTGTTTCTATAGATTACAGTTTTCCTCAGTTAGTTTTCCCATACACTTTGACGACAACGGAACAAAGCAACAGGCAGTCGGAGTGGTTTTGACCCTGCTTGGAAATGATGTTTCCACTAGAATCTTGAAACCTATGTTCATAAAAGGTCATTCAACGACTTCCCTTGGGGAATAACTTCTTTTCTTCTGGGGGGACTTCAAATTTTAATTACTATTATTAATGTTATTCAATTTATATTCTTTTTATTTATTTTTTAAATCTGAAGTTTGAGACATTTTAGGTTATGAGCACATCAACATTTTTACTCTAGGAGCGGAGCGGGCGGAGCGGAGCGGCGCACCTGCATGTGTGGTCTTCAAGGTTGATGCTGCGGTGGCACTCTTCGTCTCAGCTGCGTACACTTCAATGTTCATTTTTAAAGCAAACATACCAAGATGGTGATTCAAAGCACCACCCTTCAACTCGCAATGTCTGCATTGTGTCGTCGTAATACACACACATTTCAAGGCAGATATTTCTAACTTATGGTCTACAATCTACAGCAGGGGTCGGGAAACTTATAGTCTGAAAGAGCCATAAACACCACATATTTATAAAATTAACTCTGTGAGAGCCATAAATTATGTTTAAAACTAAAAATTCAAGTAAATGTGTGCACACTGTGTAAACACTAAAAGCGCTATAATTATAATTATATCTCTGAATTCTTGTTAATATAATTGTTATGCTGTTTTTATATGCAATTAATATGTATATCAAATGAGTCTGAATAAACGTTGTTTTTTTTAAATCAACGAACATTTCTCTGAGAGCCAGATGCAGCCATCAAAAGAGCCACATCTGGCTCGCGAGCCATGGTTTCCCGACCCCTGATCTACAGCATAGACAAGATGTTTTGAAACTTTTCTCTGCGATTAAAATTATAATATTAATAATGAAAAAAATTATTTTAAAGGTAGCTTTTTTTTTCACGCTTAAAATGAATTTGGCTCATACGAGAATTCCTGCTTTTGTTAAGCGTCAAATTACGTTTCAAGTGAATAAAACTGTACACATTCTTTGGCTGTTTTTTTTTCTTCATTGATAGACTGCGCCGTCCATAATAGATAAATTTTGATAAATAGTCCGAATTTATTTTCCTAATAAGTCTTTCTCCCTCACCAGCCCCACCCTATTTGTCAGGTTTGGTGAATAAAACCGAGTTCAAACTTTTTTTTTCCTCCCTCCGACTGCCCCTATTTTCGCTCCATAGTTCGGCTCCCAACACCAGGTATTAGCACCCGGGGCCAAGTTTTGTTGAGCGGTGCAGAGATGGAGCGGTGGGATGGGAAGCGACATGAATGAATGACACGCTGACTGGAAGCTCGGCGCAAAGAAGAAGGTCGTTTTCGCTAAAGAGCCGATATCATATTGCAGGAGTTTGGGGGCCCCCGCAGGATGTCGGGTCCTTTGCTTCGGGGGGCGAAAGGGGGGGGGGATAATACCTGGTTACACACGGTTGAATACGGCCGTGCCGGTCGGGAAAATGACCCCCCCCCTTTTTTTTGTTTTGTGTGGCAGTTTGAAAATGACCCCCCGTGGCAGGCGGACAATGTTGGCATCCAGTTGCAGACGACAATGGAGAAAACATCGCGGACCGAACCCGGGCTGTGACAGAAGTCGGTCTGTCACCTTCCTGTCACACCAAACTGTGATCACCAAGGCTTCTAAAACTCTAGAGGTTTTTCCCCATTATTTAACATTGCAGTTATAACTTTTTTCCCCCTAATCTTTTATTAAGATTTTCTGGAGATGGTTTCGGTGGCTGCCGTTTCTTAGCATTTTATGAGGTGTTTTTTTAAGTTCCTAAAATGTCATTTATATCCATATGTATTCACACACTCATACTCAAGCTTTCAATTAAGTACTACCGTATATTTTTTTAATTAAAAATGTTTTGAATCTATCGATAAAACTCTTGTTACCCGATAGAATTACCGTATTTACTCGCATATAATCCCACATCGCATATAAGCCGACCCCCTAACACTGCTTTAAAATGGCCAGTTTTTTTTGTTACAAAAACCCGCATATAACTTATAATAGCCGACCATACAATTGTCTTATTTTAATCCATATTTTTGGTTCATAGAAATTTGTTACTGTAAAGATGTAAAATGCTTACTTTTATGTTACATACCAGTTTGTTTACCTTTTGAAATGACACAAAAACGTGTTCTGCTCTGTCCACATTGTTTGCTATAATAATATCTGAACCTCCGCTCATAAGTTGTTCACGACTGATGATTAACGAAGTATATATTTGGAAAACAAATTATACATTTTATTGTCTGTCCTTGCGTCCATTTTGTTTTATGCGCATATAAGCGGACCCCCTGATTTCAGTTTTGGTTTTTTATAGTTCTAAACTCGGCTTATATGCGAGTTAATACGGTAAATGGACTACTTAATGATCCATATTTCGGTGACACTTTTTCATTAATAACGAACTCATTAATAGTATAGTAGGACATACGTGAGTGAGAATGAAGTATGTATTTAACATTTAAGTATGTATTGGTCTGTTGTCGTTTTGTCTGGTCACCACCGTACATAAGTCAATGGAAAGCTTATGTTGTGTCTACTAGTAGAAATATTGTTCAACAATTTGATGTCAAACAGATTGTCACCGATTGTCCTGTCGAGATAAAGGGAATAGTTCCTTAAGTAGTAATGAATACAGATGCGTTTTATTAAGGCTATTCGTCTTTATTGGATACATCTATGATACAATTCGTGAGTGTGGGTGTTTTAAAAAAAAGAAATAAATGCAGTCGTTTGGGACTCCCTGCACGGCCCATTGTCAAAAAGTCAGGTGTTAGTTTTCACAAACATTCCTCTCGCGGAGAACAGCGGTAGATAACGCTGACGTGATTCTGTAGATGTTAGTAAATACTAACAGAGTCGTGTCAGGGCGTTTGGGTGGAGGGGTGGGGTGTGGTGGACGGAACGCCCTCAAGACGGCCCGGGGCTCGATAAGCACGGGGCTAGTGGGTAAAATGGTACGTAGGCTAGGACCCTTCACGTACTTAAAGATATAGGGTTGGTCATTTCTAAAGCCGAAAAACGTCATAGCTCAACGAGTAATGTTCTATTTTTAGATTACATTTTAGCGGAACAATGTTTTGAAGCATAAATACAGTCGAATCACCATGTTCTCAAAATTGTTAGCATAGTAAAATTACGAAACTTTTTTTCCTTTTTCAAGTCCAATTTGCTGTCTTAAATTAACGAAGAATTAACAAATAGCTGATAAGATACATCCTTCTCAATATTCCTACATTTACATATTGACTCGTATCTTTTATTAAATTTTTATGAAATATGTCCTTAAAAAAGATAAATATAGCCCCAATATTTCTATTAATAGCTCTCCGCCATATTATGGCCAGGCCTGTTGGATAGAACCGTTCACTTACTTAATGTAGAATGTAGATTATGATATATCTGTGGTTTGTTTGTGAGAGAGAATCAAGCTCAGAGCGTATAACCCTTTACTCACTACAGCTTTAAAGATCATGATATTTCTGGGGTTTCTTTGTGAAAGAGATTCAAGCTCAGAGCGTATATCCCTTTACTCACTTTATGGATCATGATATTTCTGGGGGTTTTTTGTGAAAGAGAATCAAGGTCAGAACGTATAAACCCTTTACTCACTTTATGGATCATGATATTTCTGGGGTTTGTTTGTGAAAGAGAATCAAGCTCAGAGCGTATATCCCTTTACTCACTTTATGGATCATGATATTTCTGGGGTTAGTTGGTAAAAGGGAACCTGATTCAAAAGTTTTTTTTCCCATCTACAGTTGTTGTAGCTCATTATATTCTTATAAGACCTTGGTATGTACATATTTCAACACATACTGTAACATACAATTTGAGAGCGGTGCATGCTACTGGCCTATGTTTATGTAGTATGGCGAATATCGGATGTTTTGTTTTGGTAAAATCTGTACACATAAACGGTTATAAACCTTTATATTTCGCTGTTATTTTCAAATCGCGTCATCATAAAATAGAATTTTTTTTTAAATCCACATGTTTTCATAGGATCCGAAAGGATTGGGATGGGCTGGTCTCTGGTCATCAGATTTGTACGCACATATTTAATAAACAAAAGCCCTTAGATCGGTACCCCTCCCCCACAACACATACATTTTGTTATGTAATTTATTTTCACTTTAAAATGATTCATACTTTCATGTTTAGTATTGGATTTAATACAAAAAAAAATGCCATAAGCTATTATCTAAATCTACTTTCTTTGCATTATTCTCCATGAAAATATTTTTATAAAACATTAGTAGTCAGAACTTGTTAAACCTTCACCGATAATCTTGTGTGGACACCGCTGTCAAACTTATCCTCTCTACGCCTAATGCGTCTACGTCCCCCGTAATCTGTACAGTACAAAAATGTGGCTAACGAATATCGTATCTTGAAATGCGTGCAAACACGTTAGCATGTGGTTGGTACTCTTCGTGTAAAAAAATTACGTGCATGTTATTTGTTATTGAAAGTTATTGTTGTGTACCCTTGTAACTGAGGTAGACAGGGAAAGAAAGCAGTAGAGATTGACAATTTACCTGATGTATACATCGACGTATGTTGTGTACCCTTGTAACTGAGGTAGACAGGGAAAGAAAGCAGTAGAGATTGACAATTTACCTGATGTACATCGACGTATGTTGTGTACCCTTGTAACTGAGGTAGACAGGGAAAGAAAGCAGTAGAGATTGACAATTTACCTGATGTACATCGACGTATGTTGTGTACCCTTGTAACTGAGGTAGACAGGGAAAGAAAGCAGTAGAGATTGACAATTTACCTGATGTATACATCGACGTATGTTGTGTACCCTTGTAACTGAGGTAGACAGGGAGAGAAAGCAGTAGAGATTGACAATTTACCTGATGTATACATCGACGTATGTTGTGTACCCTTGTAACTGAGGTAGGCAGGGAAAGAAAGCAGTAGAGATTGACAATTTATCTTATGTACATCGACGTATGTTGTGTACCCTTGTAACTGAGGTAGACAGGGAAAGAAAGCAGTAGAGATTGACAATTTACCTGATGTACATCGACGTATGTTGTGTACCCTTGTAACTGAGGTAGACAGGGACAGAAAGCAGTAGGGATTGACAATTTACCTGATGTACATCGACGTATGTTGTGTACCCTTGTAACTGAGGTAGACAGGGAAAGAAAGCAGTAGAGATTGACAATTTACCTGATGTACATCGACGTATGTTGTGTACCCTTGTAACTGAGGTAGACAGGGAAAGAAAGCAGTAGAGATTGACAATTTACCTGATGTATACATCGACGTATGTTGTGTACCCTTGTAACTGAGGTAGACAGGGAAAGAAAGCAGTAGGGATTGACAATTTACCTGATGTACATCGACGTATGTTGTGTACCCTTGTAACTGAGGTAGACAGGGAAAGAAAGCAGTAGAGATTGACAATTTACCTGATGTACATCGACGTATGTTGTGTACCCTTGTAACTGAGGTAGACAGGGAAAGAAAGCAGTAGAGATTGACAATTTACCTGATGTACATCGACGTATGTTGTGTACCCTTGTAACTGAGGTAGACAGGGAAAGAAAGCAGTAGAGATTGACAATTTACATGATGTACATCGACGTATATGTTTAAAAGCAAGTATTTTTTAAAAGGCCTTTACAAGTTGTTGCTGGACATTGCGTGAAGATTGAGTTTGTATCTGTGACCTACGTCTCTTGCAAAGTGAGACTGGGACTCAGTCGCTGACCCGGAAGCAAGACAGATTGTCATAATTAAGTAGACATAGACACTGGGGTCCGAGAAAACTTGGGCACCCGTCGCGACAGTTTCGTGTCAACCCTGTAGAGCAGCTGTTCAATAATGGATTCTGGAGCAACTGGAGTTCAATGAGGCAGTGTGCAGACGGCACATGCTACGGCATCGGTTTTACTTACTTTACACTTTACCAGCAGGGTTATCGTGAAAGCCGGTGAGGAGGGTGGTGAACGGAGGAGGGAAGATTAAAAGTTGTGTGGTGTTGTTAACTGGAAGGCGCTTGATAGGTTGAAATTTACATATTTATTAGGGCTGCGGAAATTAAAAATTAATTTCTCGATTAATCGTTAAATTTTTTTATCGATTAAAATTATTTTAATCGATAAAAATTCGATTAAAATTAAATAAAATATTTATAATATTTATAAACATTTTATTAATAAATAAATAATTATTCATAATTAATAATAATTTATATATTTTTTTACATACAAACTTCTCTCGCGTAATATTATAATTTATTTTTATTAATTTATGTGGACCGGCAGACGTCAATTAAAAAATGGCGGAAAGCATCAGCGCAGTTAAATTTAAACATTTAACTAGAAAGTTGAGCAAAAATTTAGTTTTTAAGCTAACTGCGGATGGGAAAGTCGAAGATGGTGAAAAAGTTTACTGTGTTCACTGCCATAAACAATTCTCTTTTAAAGGATCAAATACATCGCTGATGTACCACCTTCAGAACAAACATCCGATCAAGTATCAACACATTGTCATAAAATCTAGTTCAAAATATTCTTAATTTTCAATGTTTGTGGGACAGGGGAAATAACTCAATAAAATAAAAAAGTCAATTACCTGTTTTTGTTACTTCCCTTGAAATGTTCAGTTTAATGACGTCATAAATTTCTATTTTTGGCTTTAATCGAAATTATCGATTAATTAATCGTTAATTTTTCAAAAGTTAACGATTAAATTTAAATTAATCGATAACATCCCTAATATTTATATTTTGCTCTCGTACGTACAATTACTCGTATATAACTCAATGCACCCCCACCCCAAGGCTTATGGCTGGGCTCACCGCTTTACAATCATTTCCAACAACTTGAGAAAAAAATAACCATTGAACTCTCAATCTTCCTAAACATAGTTAACATACACAACATTATATACAAATGTCCAGACAGGGACTGTATCCGTCATACACTTGAAGTTACTTCTAAATTTAAAAACAAAAATAATGAATTTGCGAATACAATGGTACCTCTAGATACGAATGCTTCAAGATACGTAACATCCAAGATACGAAGGGCCCCTGGAAGCCGTTGTTGCTCCAAGTTACGAAAAAATCCAAGATACGAAAGGCCACTTGAAATTTTTTTTGCTCCAAGATATGATAAAAATCCAAGATACGAAAAACCCACAGCTGACAACACTGGATAGAACGTGACCTCATTCAACGTAACACCAACATTTCTGCTCTCCTATTGGTCAATTCTTAAGCTATTGCTGTGTGTTCGAGCGAGTCATGCATGCTTTATTTACTGTGTAGTTTGTTTACTGTTGGTGTCCTAAATTCGTGAATATTTTCGTGAAATCTTTCGAAAAGTGTTTTTTTTTATGACCATTGCTTCAAAGAAATTAATAATTAATCGCCTCACTCGAAAGGTAAAAGTTCACATTTGTATACTTATTATTTTTCATTAATTTTTTTCTGTTTTCATTGTTTAATTATTATTTATTTATTTGTTTTATAATGTGTACTTTTAGTTATTGGAAAAAGCCCCCCCCCTATAGTTTACCAAGATATTTTCCATTTTTTTAGAGTGAGGCTTGGAACGGATGCGGTATTTTACGTGTAAATCTTTGTTCGAGATACGAAAGTTCCAAGATACGAAAGCCACCCCGGAACGGATTAATTTCGTATCTCGAGCTACCACTGTACAGAAGTATTTTTTAATAGAAATGAATTCAATCATAAAAGTAACTGGTTTTAAAACGACCACAATAACACGTTTGCTCATAATTGGTGCCACTAGGAGAATGATATTTATAAATAATCCACACACACACACACACACACAAAGTCTCCCAATCTCATCATTTAATTTTGATTCTATCGTAAAACGTGAGACAAATTCTTCTTTATTAGAATTCGCACTGGTGTTGTGAACAGCGGAACATTTAGCATTATAATCATTATTTAAATTAAAAAAAAATTTTTTTTCAAACTGTGAGAACCGTCGGTCGACTGGAACTATCAGTAGAGAATGTCTGAAAGTTTAGCACCTCGCCCAGCCGATAGCTTACTTGACGGTTCATTTGATCTGAAAAGCCGGTGTTTATTTAATGTGGACGCGAAGATGGGCCACAATTCAGCTCAAATTGATTTCAGCGCACCGCACTCCCATGTGAGTCGGCGCTGAACGCTGTTCAATTGAGTAAATGGGTCCTTGGGGCGCCCTCCATTTCACTCAATAGTGCCAAGTATCGAAAACCGGGTCATGGCTGGGGAACGGTTTCTCGGTATCAATCTGTGCGTTCACTGAAACGGTGCGCACGTGTTTATCACATATTTGGTTGATGTTTGGTGCGCATTCGTGACAGCTTTACTAAGAGAATTCTGTTGAGGGTGTGAAGACCTAAAGACAAAGTAGAATTATTTATAGACTCTCATGTTTAAAAAGCCTCGTGAGATGAAATTGAATGGAATAGGCTCGCCTACACGAGAGGGTATTAAATAAACCATGTATTTGAATTTCATTCATTTGCTCCAGGCCATTAAACCTCACACTCGCACACGCACATTGTTGATCCTTGTCTGGTATCCGCCTATGATTCACTGGATAACATCCATCTCATGTGTTACTACTGTTAAGGCCTTGAAGGCTGCACTAAAAACTCATCACTTTAAAATTTACTTTCAAAATGAATTAATCAAACATTTAAATGATAAACGTAGCTCATGTGCACCATCATGTCATTCTATGTTGTAGTTAGGATATTCATTATTATTTATTTTCTTTTTACATTAAATGCACTAACAATTACATGTGTGTTGCTATTTTTATGTGAAGCACTGTAAGCCTAGCTGCTTGTTGGGGTACTGCGCTATATAAATTATCAAATTATCACCTTCATTGTTATTATTATCTCAGAATACTCTCTTTCTACGAATCTGGTATCAAACTCTAGTTTACTGGAGGGTATCCGTCTCTTCTATTATTTGAAGTGCATATTGATGAACCTTTTCTGGAATCATCGCCGGCATCTTTTCAAGAGACGTTCGCTGGTCATTTTTTCGGGTCTCGTCGAAGGCTTCAGATATTTAAATTCCACGAGAGACTCAATCCGGATTGTCTGGTCCGGCCAATGGGCAGTATCTCCATGACATGGCCCTGACATTGTTACAGAACAACGGAGTTTTAAAAAAATAATAAGTAAAAAAAAATAATGATACATTAGTGTTATGATTACGTTTTCCTGTAAGCTTGATGATTCTTTCTTTCTGGCATTTTTTTAACAAATGAATTATATATTATACCCCCCCCCCAACTTTTTTTTTACCCTTTACTTCACTGAACTGACTTCGTAGACATGAGAAGTTAAAAAAGATGAGAGAGAGAGAGAAGGGGGGGGTGGATTGTAGATCCCATAAGCTATTTGATGTAGTCGGTAATAAACGAGATCCATTCATCGTCGTCCCCCATACTCTTCTACAATGCACATAGCTTGTTTCAGAACAGAAGGGGAAAAAATATGGTAGCGTAAATATGGGGGAGGTTGGCGAGTTCTTCGTTAAAAAAATAAAAGGCTTTTTAAAAAAGAAAATCGAAAAATCCCAAGACGGGTTTCTGTGAGAGGTGGGAAGGGCTGGGGTTGGTGAAAGCAATTATTACAACAGCAACAAGTGGGACGTCGTGCACGGTCACTGGAGATCCTTAAAGGCATTAAGTCCCCAGGACAGCGTTTAAAGCACATGTGTTGCCGGGTTAGTGTGGATACGATTCTACCACGGTACGAAACACGGGCCGTGAAAAAACGGAACCCTGACTAAATATAAGGGGAACAAAGAAAAAGGGACTGTAAGAATATAAAAGTAAAAGAAATATGTTTTCATTTTTTTAAGAAAAAAAAACATGACACAATGGGTCATGGGCAATTAAATCTTTTGGCTGATTGTACTTGCTGGTACGAAACTCCCTTCCTTGATATGATTCTCATATATTGCAATTAGTCATATCCAGATGTAATTTTGACACTGTACCACCTGTGACATGTGTTGCAGGGTGACTGTGATCAAATTTACCACCTGTGTCACATGGTGGCTGTGGTCACATTTACCACCTGTGACATTTTTTTTAAAATGATGACTGTGATCACATTTACCACCTGTGACATTTTTTCATATGATGACTGTGGTCACATTTACCACATGTGAACTGTGTCACATGGTGTCTGTGGTCACATTTACCTCCTGTAACCTGTGTCACATGGTGGCTGTGGTCACATTTACCTCCTGTGACCTGTGTCACATGGTGACTGTGGTCACATTTACCACCTGTAACCTGTGTCACATGGTGGCTATGGTCACATTTACCACCTGTAACCTGTGTCACATTGTGGCTATGATCACATTTACCACCTGTGACCTTTGTCACATTGTGGCTATGATCACATTTACCACCTGTAACCTGTGTCACATGGTGACTGTGGTCACATTTACTACCTGTAACCTGTGTCACATTGTGACTGTGGTCACATTTACCACATGTGTCACATTGTGGCTATGATCACATTTACCACCTGTGACCTATGTCACACGGTGGCTATGATCGCATTTACCACCTGTTACCTGTGTCACAGTGTGGCTATGATCACATTTACCACCTGTAACCTGTGTCACATGTGTAACTATAACTATATGTTTCTCTTTATGTAGGCGTTCTCACAGTACATAATCTTGTGCACAATAATTCACTGAAGAATTCGTTTATCCAAAACAACTTTAATATATATATATTATGTACACATAGATATCATTTGAGGTAATATAACGTGGAAATCTTGAGGTATACACCATACATCCTTCCTCGACGGAAGTCTATTATACAAACAACTGTTTGCCCAACACTTTCAACCAATAGGAATGCTCCTTTCTTCCCGCGTTTCTTATACACGTAACTTTACGTCACAAAATTATGTTAATCACATGTGACAACATGGTGGCTATGATCACATTTACCATAAACCTATCAACGACTCGGATATTTGTACGGTTGTAGCTTTTCCCGGTCATGTTTGAAGAATGGGAGGGGGTTATCCGAAGTCTCTGAGGAGGTTTTGGAACATTCATAAAACCCATTGCTAAACATTCACGCGTAGTCAATAGTAACATTTCAAATTTAATGGAATCGCAGATACTCCCATCGAGGTACTGTTGATTGCCCCATCCCTGAGAAGTATGATGGACTCGTTCCGTGTGATCTGGTGATGATTCAGTGAGGATCGGCCATTGGTCAACGCTATCTCATCCTCTCAGATTTATAACATGGCATTTATGGAGACGGAACGTTTAGCAAAGCACCCAAAATGCTTTATCAGCTCTATAAATCTGACGTGCTAAAATTGGCTATTCACATTCGACATGTGTTTATTCCTCTTGAATACAAACAAATCACGAACAATAAAAAGAAATAGATGAGAATATTCTCCGAAATACGAAATCAGGCCCAAATATAACTACACAAAAGACACCCCGGGGCTTAGTTTTTATTTGTAAAAAGTATGTCCGCAGCTAAAGTCTGTCAGCCATTCTATATATAGTTAAAATTGTTGGGACGGATGTATTTAGAAAAGAACATCATAGCGATTACTGGGACGTGTTCTGTGTATCGCGTACAACAATGTAAAGAACGCATCAGGATGAGCAGTTACAACAATTGTGTATTAATGTTATGGTTTGAATGGAAAATAATTTTTTTTGCTATCGTGAGTCGTATGAGTCGACACTTAATCATTGCATGGCAACCCACAACTTTCGTTGTGCAATATATATATATATAATAAAATAATAATAATTAAAGTCACATCGTTCAAGCGTATATTAATGTCGGGTTTTCAGACAAAGTAAGTGCCCCTGTCGACACTGTGGGGACCATCCTATGGCGTTCATTCGGGAGGCCTTGGCGTTCAAGCGCCCATTCAGAAGGCCTTGAAATGCCCCCTTTTTAAGTAAAACCCAAACGTTCCATCTGGACAAGTGTGAACAGATTCGTCCCTGTCCTCTTTTTTCACGCGGTATCCTCCCCTTCCGGTTCTGTGAAGCTCACTAACCAGGCGCCATAGCAACCAACCCGACCTTTGGAGTCACGTGGGTGGCAACCCCGTCTATATTATAACCACGGCCATGCCCAAGCCCGATGTTCGTTACATTGTTTTGCTAGTTGTTTCTCCTTATAACCACTTCCAGAGGCCCAAGTGTATCCTCTGTGTCCCGTCTCAAGACTACGATGAACCCGAAATACAAATAATGAAGACGGGTTCACATGTAAGCTCGATGTTTTTGGTAGGAGCCCGGATTTCATTACTCGCCCGGATCGCGTTATCGTATTTCAAATCGTATGCACAAATAACACATGTATTGAAATTGAAGACTACATTGTCCCAGAAACTTGACGCATTAACAGATATCGCTCCATTCGCCTCACGTAAGGAGCGATGACAAAGATGGTGTCTAAACTTTGTGACTACACCGCCAAAACTAAAACCACAGCACCTTGATGTCTCTGTAAACCTTTTGGAATTTTTTTCGTTAATTTGATACACGAGGCGTAACATTGCGATGGTGTCTAATAGCGGGGCTTTATCCCTTGCATCAAAGAGCGCACTCTTTTACTTTTACTATCACTACCACACTGTGCTTTTCAGTGCATGCCGACTACTACCCATATAGCCGTGCCCAATTTGGTCAAGGCAATTTTGAACCTTAAAAAAACTGGTAACTGTTTCAGGCAAGGTCACCGTAACTCAATAATATACCCAGCTAAAGCACATTTTACGTCTGTTCTCCCCAATACCAAGTTCCCTTTTGCTATAATCCTTTCTTTTTTCTTCCCAATGAACCCAGCACCTGATACCCCCCTCCACCAAGCCTTCATCTGGCGCCCCTTGTCACCAGCACCCCCAACGACCTTTCCACCACGCCTTCTGCCGGCATATCAGGGAGAGAGGTAAAAAAAAATCCCCTCGATTCCGCCCGTCCAAAGAACTGGCATCCATTAGCGAGTCCTTTTGTAGGCTCTCCACCGCCGTCAGTTGTTTCCCATCAAATTCTAACCCATGCCTTGCAATTGATCGTGTATGTAGGTAAACAAACGACAAAGCGGGAATCCGGGATTAATGTACCAAATAATCATGTGATGTTGCTTAGCTTCATCCCTAATGCGCCCAGAGTCGACCACGCGGCTTTCATCAGCACCGGCACGCGGGTGTTGTTTCATTGTGTTGCTGTTTTGCCAACATTTCCGCGGATAGAAGGTCAGAGGTGGCGAGGCTGCTCTGATAGGGAGCCGCGGTCCCCTTTCCCCATATGCTTGCCATTTTCAGGGACGCCCGGGCCACAAGTGAGTCAACGCCACCAGGTTTTCCTTCGATCACTTGGATCAGAGACGTCCGCGGCCGTCTCCAGGAGGGATTTGAAGGGAAAAGGGAGGGGGGTGCATCTCTGGTTCCGAGCTCGTATGGCTCCTTTTACTGAATGTCAAAACATAACGCGTTTTCTTTTCAAGCCTGCTCGATTCCTTACCATCGATACATAGGTACAAACGGATGAACATTGCTCCGGCGTGTGGAGCAGTCATGTCTGTTTGTGCTCAGCCTTATAAATAAAGGCAACATCAAAACGCTCTTCTTTTCTTGTTTTATGCCCCCTTCCCTTCTTTTTGACTTTATTTGTTCATTTTTTCTAGATACATTTTGTCATTATTTTTGCGGCGGTAACTCGTGACGGCCTTCTACCTCGTGTCCTCCCTCCACCTCGGGACTTTATGTAAATGTCACCGAGGCCATAATGGACCGGCCGCGCCATGGAGCGGGTATGGAGAAATAATGGACTCGGTCCCGGGGTTCATGGTGGCGATGTTACTCTCGTTTCTCCCCTTCATCTCTCCGGTCGGTGGCAGACGCCCGGTGGATGTTTGCGTTGCCTCTACACGAAAAGGCCAACGGTCTCATGCCCCCGCCAACAACAGGGACGGCCGACTTCGGGGCGTGCAGGAGGCGTAGGCACAACATCGTGTTGTTGGCTCACCTCGTACAGACTCGCCCGGCGTGCGCGCGCTTGTTTCTAAAAGCACGTCAGCGGACGGTCATTTAAAGACCAAGTTAATAACGATATTACAAGTTATTCACTATGAAACAGTTTTTCGTTGTTATTTTTAAATATAACTTTTTGTTTCTGTGTGTTGTCGTAACCCTCCTTAAATAGGCCACCGATCATGTTTAACCCATCAAGCAGCGCAACCTCAAACTTGTACCAGTCTCGAGTTTCGAGAACTGATGCAGACAGCTCAGGGATTAACGTGGAGGAATTCTCTTGCCTCGCTTTATTGTGAGGCCACGTTTGTGAATGAATTTAATACGAACCCAGCTGCGGACTTCAACATTTAAGCTGGAATACAGTGATGAAGTTCGTTGTCTCTTTTAAAAAAGACTCAGTAGAATGTGGTTGAGTATGTCAGGGCCGTACGTGGCCGCTGCTGATGATGATGATGATGATATGCACGAAGACGTTGTCGCAAGATTGGAGTTCGGTTCACCGGTCGCGTTATTCGTACCTGGCTTTTTCCAGCACCGCGGCACTGACTGCATTTTACGATCTGCTGCACCATTCATTTCTTGGCTTAGCTTGCCACGATTTATTTGCGAAACGTTGCTGTTTACACGACAACTTCCGGCCCCTTCGTGTTTGTATAAGGCATGATCAATGGCTAACAGTATTGTCATAATTGACTATATTACTCTATAGTACACCCGCGTTATTCATAACCAATGTTCCCTTTAAGCTGCGCAGGTGCGCGCCCACGCAGATATTTCACAGACGCTGCGCAGCAGTTTGGAATTACCGCGCAACAAATTGGCTAAAATATTGCACAAAATATGGATGCTGAGCAACTCTGCACACGAGTTTTATGACTTTGCACATGGACCAACGAACCTTAGAGGGAACATTGTTCATAACTCCTTGTTTTTTTTTGTGTGTGTGTTACGAGTGGGTTGGGAGAAGCAAATCAATTATTGTTGCGTGTCATCGATCTGACGAGGTCGTTAAACAAAATTTGCAAATTACGCAAAGGGATATCTAAAGTCTAAACTTCTTCTAGTGATTTCAAGGTTTAATTACACAGCATGTCGGGGTACGCCGAGAAGAAATATAGCTGGGTGGGGAGTTTTCTGGTTCCTATATTTCTTTGTTGCACGTGATTATTTTTTTAAACGTTTTGTTTTCGGAACCTTTTCTATTCAATCGTTTAAGTCAAGTGAGTGATTTAGCGTTGTTCCAATTCTCCGCAGCAAAAATCTTATTCTCCTACCCGCGGGAAATCGTTAATTTTTCATAAAATAAAGGCTGGTAAGGTCTCGGGTAGAGATGTGGGTTGGGGCGCCACGAAAAGGATCTGGAAGGGGGGGGGGTCATATCATGAGACTTGTCTTACTCGGCAATACCAGACTGCAACCACTTAAAATTCCAGCCCAACCACACCACGCCACACCACTCGCTCTGTTCGGCTGTAATACCCTGTGAATAATAAATACAAGAAAATCCGATGAGTATTTGTCTATGATTTCGGTGTTTGTTTTGACCTGTGGCGTGTCTGGGCCCCCTCTCGAGTAATCGATGGGGGCGGGCCACCCGAGTTGACATCTGCCTTGGGTTGAAAATAGCATCAGGGGTAGGGGGTGGGGGCTGCCGCGGAAATGACTCTCGCGAAATAATTCCTTTGAGATGGATGCCTTGCCAGACCTACGCCTATACGTCTCCAGAGCTGGGAGATCCATGACGCTTTCCGTTCCGTGTCTCCAGACGTTTGCGGCGGTTCTCACACCTGTTTTTAAACGAATGTCTTGACTAATGTTGAAGATCACTACGCTAGAAAATAATCCAGCGTATTCTTAACCTAGCGTTAGTCAATTAAAAAAAAATATTTGAAAGAGATAAAATGAAAAGAATTTATCATTTAAAAAAGCGTATATCACCACACTCAAATATGGACTTGAAGGTTTAGAACCAGGCGTCGATCCTTTGCCCGAATAATCCGAGTCTTGTACAGTTTAGACTTTAGACAAGTTTGCGTTCCATTGACTCAACCCTTCCATCTCCTCCAGAACAGCCTATGAGTTTACCAAATAGCTTATAACCATTTGTTCGTTTTCAGTTAAAATTGACAATTGTTGTTAATAGAGTTGTTAATAGAGTTGTTAAAAGAGTTGTTAATAGAGTTATTAATAGAGTTGTTAATAGAGTTGTTAAAGTTTTAATAGAGTTGCCAATAGTGGTGTCAATGATAAGCTTATAGAGTTTGTGCACGAAGGTTCACCATCCTAATACTAATAAAATGTTATGTGCGACTGAATCCTGATGTAAAAGTCCAACTGAATTTATTTTATTTTGTGTAAATACTCTTACAGTATTATTATTTATTTATTGCTATTTTATTTGTCCAACACTCGTTCGCGGATTTAAGAGCGTCTATTGAAGTCATCATTTTCATTTCATTACTACCATGTATCTCTCTCTCTCTCTCTCTCTCTCTCTCTCTCTCTCTCTCTCTCTCTCTCTCTCTCTCTCTCTCTCTCTCTCTCTCTCTCGCTCTCTCTGTCTGTGTGTTTCTTGCTATATATCTCCCCCTCTCTTTCTCTCTCTCCTCTCTCTCTGTTTCTTGCTATATATCTCCCCCTCTCTTTCTCTCTCTTCTCTCTCTCTCTCTCTCCCTTTCTCATGTCAGCCCCACACTACTCACTTGAAAGAATTTTCAAAAAGAAAGAAGAAAAAAAGGACTCCGCACACTATCGCTCACTTTTCTTACCCTTACCTTCCACTTTGTATCGCTTATCATTAATATTTATCATATTTCGGACATTATCCTGATGGGCCCGGCCATCGCTCCCCGCCCCGTTTCCATAAACACTTGAGATTTCTCCCTTGTCAGACAGGACACTAGAAGTACTCCGGGGCTTGACTTAGAAGCTCTTGTAGTCGGCCTGCTCCGGAGTTTGTTTATTGATAGTGATAGATCGGCGCTCACTGTTATTTCAAGGGGTGGAGGTAGACCGGGGGGGAGGAGGGGGGTTGGTTACCCTAATGGCATACAAAGAGGGCGCTGCTCGGCCGTGACGTTGCAGATACGGCGTGACAAGGGCGGCCACTACAACACTGTCGTGTCAACTGATTGGTTCTGTTTGGGTACTTGGCTTTTCTTAGGCTCTTATGGTGCGCTTAAATATGCCCCCCCCCCTTTTTTTTTCAACCATCCTATAACACTGCTTTTTCGTAAAACAAAGATTGTAACATTTATTCATCAATAAAATACTTTAAAACTACATTTGCTTACACTGAATTGTAATGGTATTGTTAAAGTATCCTCCTATATCATAAAAGGCAATGTTCTGTCCGGTCATCTGTAGCAGTGCTTCTCAAAGTGGTGGTCCGCGGACCGGTGCCGGTCCGTGGGCCACCCGCCGCCGGTCCGCAGAAGTTCTAAAAAAAAGGACAGAAAAAATTGTCAATGCAGGAAAAAATAGTGCACTGGTCCCTGGTGCAATGGAAAAAATTCCTACCGGTCCGCCATACTAAAAAGTTTGAGAAGCACTGATCTATAGCGATTGGTCCCTCAAACACACATGACTCCTACAGCCAATCATATTGAACACGTTTACTCGGACGTTCAAAACGAGTTCTTTTTGGTGCAGTATTTCTTCCAAGACTTTATTTTGAGTTATGCGCGTTGGGATTTATAGTCAAAAGCTCTGTTTTTACGAGTTATTTATTTTAACTATAATGAATAGTATTTTTGACGTGATGCACATGTATGCCGGTCGAGGCGGCTGTTGGAGGGGAGTTACAACATGCCACCAAACGGTGGCGGAACGTCCTTGGACGGGCTTTGTTGTACACTACTTAAACAATAACCTCACTCACCACACCAACAAACATGAAGAGGAAATAATGAACAACCCATAAAAACAAAGTTTTTGACTATAAATTCTTTACATATGAGACATAACTTAAAAAAATTGATTGTGTTCAATAAAATACGCAACGCGTGACAGACCCCTTATGACATCGAGGGCTGGAGTGAAACTCCAGTGACCCGTGGAGGTCAACTATAGCAGACGGCTTAACATGCTACACAGAGATATACTAAAAATTCATTCATTTAATTACGGTACATTCGATCGTTCTGAAATTGTGAAACAATTCATTGTTAGGTAACAGAAGTCTACGTGCCAAATTTCAGCTCGATAGGATCATGGGAAGTGGGTCATTTTTTTTACTTTTGTTTTTCCGTGGGCAGGACCAAGACATGACGACAGACAAGATGGTGAAGTTAATTTAAGCGATTTAAAAATGCTCGACGTGATTCTAATGATTGATTTTTATTAATTTAAAAAAAATTCCTTAATTGTTTATTTGTTTTATTTAAGTCACTCACAACAAAATGAGCTGAATTTTTATTTCGTTTTGTATTTTTTCCCGTCGCATGTTAATTGTTATTTTTAAAAAAAAACACACACACAGAAGTCCCTTTAAAAAAAAAGAAGGAAAAAAATTCCTTCTCCCTGATTAAAAAAAATATAGACAGTTGTTATCATTGTACTTCAAATTGCAAAGATACTGTGTGACCAGGGCTGTCTAAACGCATATGCCTGTTGGGCATTTGCCCGGATGCCCACGGGCATAGGGGCCCCATGGGAATATGTTTATTTATATATATTATGTATATTTATTTTTTTTATTCCTGGGGGGAGGGGACTCTTTCTTTTCCCAGGGGCCCAACACTATTTCTTTGCCCAGGGGCCCAAAATGGTGTAAAGACGGCTCTGTGTGACCACTCCATGGGTCAAAGCTTGAACACATTTGGGAAGATCAATCAAGGTTTAGTCAACCCCATCGTGTCCTCGAGCATTACACTTTTAGCCGTAGTTCACACAAGGATACTCTGAACATCCGCAGCTCACACAAGCTACAATGATTAGCCACGGTTCACACAATGATACAACGACTAGCCACGGCTCACACAAGCTACAATGATTAGCCACGGTTCACACAATGATACAACGACTAGCCACGGTTTTGTCCAAGCTAAAGAAGATGTTCCACGCGAGACGTCTTCGGTATGATTCCACGGCGTTCATATTCGTTATTGTGTGCTTCCAACTGAACAAGCACACGCACGCGCCATCCATCCCTCAGCCTCCCCCCAAAACGCAACCAGCAATGGTGTACTGTCAAGCCGGACAAGCCAACCGCTGATCCGCCTACTTAGTGTCAAATTAGAGGGTGCGAGCACATGGACCTTCTCAACACTGACCTTGACGGAACAGAGCCGGAGAGTGTCTGATATTTGCCTCTAATTTGTCTCCAACCCTCAGCCAACCCATACTAAAGGAAAACAAATCAAACAAAGTAGCCGGAGAGCCATTGGCTGGTTCATTGAACTTGAATCGTGTTGTGTGCCGTAGAATGATTTTAGCACATACCTCGGAAAGATCTTGGACTATTTGATTTGAAAAAAATGGTCGAAGGGTCTCTTCGGTACTGGGTATTCAACTTATACTTGCCTCTTTGTCGGTTCTTCGATTTATAGCTTCCCTGGTAGCAATTTTTGTTGTAACAGAATGGTTCTCCCGTGCAGTTTGATACATTTCTTCGGACAACTCTGAGATCAGTTGTAAACTTTTTTTCTTTTTTTTAAATTTTGAAATGATTTACCTTAATCTCATAATGAATGCGGTATCCGTACTGTAGGCATTAGATATGGCGCTTCTTAATAAGTGAGGAAATGTCGGTGACTTTGAAGGACCAGAAATGACTCGGGATCAATAATTAAAAAAGAACAATCAATGGCAGCTACAAATAAACCAGCTAAATACGGCAGCTAGAAATTACAACCCCACTCCGACAGTGGAGGATTTTTTAAAATTAAAATCGCTTGACATAACATCAATCCGACTAAAAACACAGGCCTCAAAGTTGAACACAAATCGTCTGAAATGGGTGTCTGTGTGTGTCACACATGGTCTGAATTGGGTGTCTGTGTGTGTCACACATGGTCTGAAATGGGTGTCTGTGTGTGTCACACATGGTCTGAAATGGGTGTCTGTGTGTGTCACACATGGTCTGAAATGGGTGTCTGTGTGTGTCACACATGGTCTGAAATGGGTGTCTGTGTGTGTCACACATGGTCTGAAATGGGTGTCTGTGTGTGTCACACATGGTCTGAAATGGGTGTCTGTGTGTGTCACACATGGTCTGAAATGGGTGTCTGTGTGTGTCACACATGGTCTGAAATGGGTGTCTGTGTGTGCCACACATCACTTTTTATGTGTGTATCTAGGGGTTGTCAAATAACAACATCTCTCGTACAATGATTCATTGAAACACTTTAATACTGGAATATCCGATGTTTACAAGAATCACTATAAACAAGAATAAATTTCAGTGTTCACATGATGAAGACAGGTACTCATACAGTCAGCCATCTTGTTTCTCTCCCGAATATTCTCTCACGCACCTATCAGGTGATCTCTCTCTCTGTTCTCAATCTCGTGATTCTGAAGTGACAGTGTGTCTCAATAAGAACGTTACTAAAGTCAAGACAATGCAATTGGCGTTTACTTCTGGTACATGAATGTGTGGTGGTTGGAGGATGCTGCCGTGTTTGTTTTTTTTTCCTTTCGAAGAAAAATTATTTTATGTCAAGCGGCTATTCCGGTTCTGGTCATGGACCTACATTGTAATTACCGAGTTCTTTCAGGTCGTTATCGTTGTTGTTGCTTGATTATATTAAGGTATGTTATGTTAATTGTATCGTCTTCTTATGAAGTTATTTAGACGAACGTTTACTTAATTGTCATCTTATATTTTCTTATCTTGGTCTAAGATTTATTGACTTGACAAGTCTTGAGAACAGCACATACTGAAAAAGCTGAGACAACAGAAATCATATTTTAAAATGACGCGGTTTTTTTTTCTTTCTTCTCCCCCTTTTTTTGACAGAATTGACGTTTGAGTGGCCTGTCCCCGTTGTAAGGGTCCCACATCCGTCTATTAAGGTACCCCATCCGTCTTGTAAGGTACCCCATCCGTCAAGCTTAGTCCCGCCAATGTACCACCCGTGTTGACTTAAGAACGGGCACCGATACGTCCTTGTTGACACACCCGCTGCCGCCTGCGCCACTTTCTCCTGGAAGAGGAACAAGACCTGGAGTGGGGGATTTGTATTCGCCATCATGCTCTGCCCTTGTCGATTTCTTCACCTTTTCAATATTTGCTCAACCGACAATCTCTAGGGCTACGGGCCCCCGCATCTTGACTGCTGGTAGATAGACTCTCGATTGTGTTGTTAACATATTAACATTATGTTAACTCTCCCTGTCACCGCTATCTTGACGGTTGGCGGGCGGGGTGACCCCCTGGACGTGGAGGATTTGAGGGGGGGGGAGTGAGTGGGGAGGGGGTCGTCTTTGCTTGTTTGGCGGTCTGGAGTGCGTGGACAAGCATTGTTGAATAGTTTAACGTCAAGTTGTGTGAATAGAGTAAGACAAGACTGTGTGCGTAGTGTACGAATAAACTGTGGGCATACAGTCAGACAAAAATAGTGTGAATAGTGTAATACAAAATTGCCTGTACAATGTAAAACTAAATTTTGTGTGTGTGCTTTAGGATGAAAAGTGTGTGAATAGTGTAAGAAACGAGTTTGGAAGGTTAATTAATTATTTAAATCAAGTGTCGCTGACAATCTTGCGAAGTCAAATCTGTACGCTGCATTCGTTGTGTGCATAGGTTAAAATAGTAGTTGATTGAAAAGATGGATAGAGAGACAAGAAAGAGTAAAGAGAGAATATGGTCGGATTTAAAGTCTCACTCTTTGACAAAGGGCCATATGACGGGGCGAAATGTCGCGGCTGAATCGTTGGGGGCCGAAATTGTCCCAAGGCGAATGGACGAACCACGGTCAATAACTCTTCAGATACACACAGTAGTCATAGCTTTCATAACGGAGCAGCCTCAAATTTACCGGTACTTACTGAGTTTGATTCAATGATACATCACTCGGAATTCTATTTTTTTTAAAATAAATTTAAATGTATTTTAAACACAAGGTTGGAATTTTCAAGACAATTAAAAACGGCTTGAACGAGCTGCTTGATCCGCTTCTTCTATCTTCCTGAGTTAACTTTTCCTAGCGACCCATTCTTACATCGTGTTTTATGAGCATAACTTGGTTCAGGGAAGTCTGCGACTTACATTAAAACTATAATTTGTACAGAAAGCTTTCTTAAATTAAAACTATAACTTGTACAGAAAGCTTTGTTAAATTAAAACTATAACTTGTACAGAAGGCGAACTTTGTTAAATTAAAACTGTAACATTTTTACAGAACGAAGTTTTGTTAAATTAAAACTATAACTTGTACAGCTTCAGAAAAGCAAGCTTGGTTTGCACTCGTTCAACAAGAGGTCACGCGAGTGAACTAATGTCGCTAATGAATTTTCTGAGGGCCCCCTAAACGTAGACTGACCGTGTTTTTGTCTAAGCTTTGTCTAAAAGCGACGAAAGCTTGCCTCCGCTGGGACCCATTCTGCCATGTTGGTTTCGGTGCGAGGAAATATGTCAACACTTACTTAATAGCACTTGGCACGGTGACCAGTGCTACTGACCACAGTCGAGTTATTTCTTGTGTCATCCATCTTTGAATTATTGGGTGGGGTGTATGAGGGGGGGGGAGAGGAGGCTAGCCTGACAGGGCGCTGGAGAGGTCGCATTTCTAGTCATGTTATATTCTTTTATTTTCCCTTCATCCGGGCCATTACGTCCGAGCTTGTACGAAGATGAAGTGTTGTTTTTTTGTTTTTAAAATAAAATCTGATTCTGTCCAAACCTTAAAAACAAATGCTAGCATTTTCAACGCAATCTAAAACAAATTAAAGTACATTCAATAACTTTATTTAAATGCGTTATCAATTCAATAATCTTAAAAACATGTGTGGTTTAAAATTCATAAAGAACTATGAAAAAGTTTAGCTGTAGGAATAAGAAGTGTTACGCGTAGGCAAATGATCAACATAAGACAGACCAGCGATTCGACCCGTGCCCAATAGAAGCTGAGTTGTACGCTGGCAATTATCCGAGTTTGCTCTTATTTTCGTCAAACCTCTTTCAGTTCCCTGATATGTTTTTTAAATCCCTTATATTAACTTCACCGGCGTCTCTCTCTCTCATCATCTCATGGGCTCGGCGGGCGGAAAAACAGAAGTCAATAATGACCCACTTCCAATGATCCGATCGAACTGAAATTTGGCACACGGACCCGTCTTACCTAACAATGCATCGTATCAAAATTTCAGATCGATCGAACGTACCGTAATTAAATTAATGCATTTTTAGTTTATCCTTATATGAGGTATGTAATTTAAAATCACGATTTGTTATTGTTTTTTTGCCACGTGAAAGTTTGAGCATTGAGGCGACCCAACGAAACGACGGTGCGCTTTTGTTTACATTTTACGTGTCACTCTGAGCTCGGTCAAGCGAATCGGTGACCAGACTTTTCCCCTCTCCCCCTCCCACCCACCCCTCCCCCCCACCCCTCCCCCCCTCCCCCCCACCCCTCCCCCCCTAGGGTTATGAAGCAAACTTGTGTTAAGACAGATTCAGTCTGTAAATGTTTGAAAATAATCAATACTGTTAGTTATGTCTCATATATAAGGGATTTATAGTCAAAAACTTTGTTTTTACGGGTTTGTTTTATTTAACCACTGAACCGGTGTCCGGAACCTATATAAGTACGTCACTCTTCAGAAGGGGGGGGGTATAAGAAAGTGTGAAAGTTTGTGACATGGGGAAGGGGGGGGGGTCCAGCCGTATGTGACGTCAGGGTGCTTTATATTAAATTTTAATTATTTTGTTAATAAAAACAAACATTTTTGTTCGAAAGTGTGATATACTTTAGGGGGGGAGGGGTCCTAGATTTGTGACAGGGGGGGAGTTAAAATGGTCAAAAATAGCGTGACGTACTTTATGGACGGCCCCTAAGGAACCGCAGCCTTACCACAACAGCGGATCAAGGTATTTTGAAGACTCGGGGGGACTGGTCACCAGCAGGACTGGACACCATCAGACGGCCGTTTAACATCTGCGCCTCACCTAAGCCATTTGTTATTTTTCCCCCACCCCTCCCCTTTTTTTTCATGTTGTTTCTTTAAACAAGACCCGGGAACATGGAAAATTCATTTGACACTAACGCACACAAATGGTCACGACATTGTAATACACGAGTAGAACTGTGTACAAGCTGGCACATGAAAGTGTACGTCAGGGACGTCACCCCCCGTGTTTTACAAGTACACCTCGATGTAGCACTGGGCTGTCTTTGAAAGCTTGTCTCACTTACACTTACACTTACACGAAGAGACCACGTTATGTATGTGGAACCACGACGCGCGAACGTGGGTTTTCTCTTTATTTGAAATATGTGATTCTCGTGGGAAAAGCCGGAAAAAAAAACAATGTTCTTCTAATGGCGGACACGGAAAAGCATTAATTAAATTTGATAAAAGTTTTATTACTATTCCTTTATGCAAAATTACATTTACTCTAATTTTTTTATATATTTATTATTTTTTTAAAATAAATTTTTCGGGGGTAAGGCAAAATAGTTTAGGGGGTGGGGGTGGGGGGTGGGGGTGATTGTCAATCAGAGTGTAGCGGCTGTTGGAAAACATGAAAGTCGTTAAAATTGAACAGAAATATACATTTACCAAAGAACGGTAAAGACTCTTGCAAGATTGTGCGTTTAGATCTTGTACCTTGTTAGAAAAGAAGCAAGAGCAATAATATGTTCATGATCATTGATCACGTAACGTTATCGAAGGGAGTACCCTGCCTTTGGATTGGAAATATAACGATTGATTTCCGCCGAGTTCGTAGGGGGAGATAATTTTGCCGTGATGCAAAGCAATGTGTTAAATGAAGTGATACCACTATCCTTGTATTAAGTCCGGAACAGTAACAATGTGAAGCTCCAGTCAAGGTATAAGAATGATATATTTTTCATTATATATATATATATATATATATATATATATATATATATATATATATATATATATATATATATATATATATATATATATATATCCATTTAAACTTGTCTTCGTGCGGCCACTTTTCATTACCTTTCCACTTGCTCGGCACCCAATCAGCTGACGTCGCTGCAGGTACATGACCTGGTTAACGACTCGCGTCACCTTTTTGTAATGCGACCGAGAATGTCATTGTCTTAATCACGCGCTGCCTCTCCTCTCACCGCCCCAGTTGTCTGTCGACATGTTCCTGTTGCCCGGCTCTGAGGATATCCTTAACTATTTCGGCGTTGTCACAAGCGGTTGTCATGTTAGTGGCTAAACTCCGAGGGCCGAAGCCCGGTAATCGGCCTGCACTATTCACCAATATGTGGTTAAATTTAAGGGAGCGGAAAAAAAATAATAAAAAAAATAAAAAATAAAAAAAAACAACACTTAAGTTTAACCCTAACCCTTACACTAACCTTCTGGTAGGCTGTCATATAACATATACAACACAGCCGCCTTCAACGTCTATTAGTGCAAGAGCACTTATGTTTGGCTGTCTGCTTGGAATGTCATTATGAATTGGGGATCGTAGTATAGTTTTGGCCCTTGTATTTTAAAGGCCCTTATTATTTGAAGCGCATTGTGTTTTGAAGGTTCTTAAGTTCCTATTTTTGTAAGGCTCTAGCACTTTAAAGATTGTAGTTTTGTTGTGTGTGTTTTTTTTTCATTCCATTGTTTGTTTTTTAAATTTAATTTTTGGATGCGTTTGTGTTTTGATGACTTTTGGTATTCATAATAGTTCTTGGGATTTCTTGGGAAGCGCGGGGGAATAACGGGCGGGGACGGAAGGTCTGGGGGGCTGGTTGAGCATAATGGCATTTAAAGATTCTTTTGTGTATATTTCTTTTTTAGAAACAATTCATTGTATGTAACTTCAAAAACATATTATAAGGATACATTTTTTTATTTGACCTTCTAAGATTATTGGGGAAATGGCTTCTTAAAATATTGAACACGATACGGTTTTTTTTCCTTTGTTTGTTTTGTTGTTGTTTTTTTTTGGGGGGGGGGTTGGGGGTATTATCGAAGTCATAGCCATCAATAGCTGATAAAGTGGATCTCTTGGACTACCAAAAGCCACATTTATCAAATGCTAATTTCCGGAGTTGTTTGGTTCTTAGGGCATCTTGAGATGGTACAGTATACTCTGCGCTGTTCATGTGTAAGCACTATTATCTTTCGAATGGTTAATTTCTCTGCACTGATCACCATCAGACAAGGTGCGAGAAGACTTTGCTTGACAAGCCTAGTGTATAGGTGCGCTTATTATAAAAAAATAATAATAACGCAGTGATATTGTTTAGGAAGTTAACCGTAAGTCAAATACATGATTGTTTAGGAAGTTAACCATAACTCAAATACATGATTGTTTAGGAAGTTAACCGTAACTCAAATACATGATTGTTTAGGAAGTTAACCATAACTCAAATACACGATTGTTTAGGAAGTTAACCGTAACTCAAATACACGATTGTTTAGGAAGTTAACCATAACTCAATACACGATTGTCTAGGAAGTTAACCATAACTCAAATACACGATTGTTTAGGAAGTTAACCATAACTCAAATACACGATTGTTTAGGAAGTTAACCGTAACTCAAATACACGATTGTTTAGGAAGTTAACCATAACTCAATACACGATTGTCTAGGAAGTTAACCATAACTCAAATACACGTTTGTTTAGGAAGTTAACCATAACTCAAATACATGATTCTTTTATTTTTTTATTTTTCAAATTTCAGATTGCCGCTTCACATTATCACCAAGACATATGATAGATTTCAAATTTTGGTTTCACTGGACGGTTTCATCACATCTTTCCACTGCTGGTCACACCTTTGTAACATTCCAACTAAACGAACATCCCGTTTGACCTTGCGTCGAATCGTGATGGAATTTACTTTTTTTTTAATTGTAAAAAACAACAACAAACAAAAGCTGATATATACGCCATGAAGAAATAAACAACTATTGACGTATGTGCAACATACCACACCAATAATTCAAAGAGACAAGAGGTCTTATCAATGTGTAAAATTAATTTAGTTATTTTGATTTGTGTTGTTGTTTTTTTAACTTCTTCGGAAGTATTATAAACGATATGGGGCATTTTTTAAGCATACCCCCCCCCCTGACGTGAGATGAGCAGGTGAAAGATCTAGACGTTGGGAAAATGATACTTGCGCTATGATAAGTATATCAAGATAACAATTGAACAAACGCTGAGATAAACACATCAAGATAACAATTGAACAAACGCTTAAGAGATCTCACTCTAAAAATATATTTTCTATTATCGGAGGGATTACCTACGGATCTCACTGGATGTGAACTGACCACGGATAAGTAAAGTGTTATATTGAAGGAAAAAAAACTCAGTCGAAAGTGAGGAACTCACCCAAGTTGCGTGATTTGTCTTGTCATCACATTTCACGGATACTGAGGTAGGTTGATTTTTCAAAAATTTTCATTTACAATACCAGCTAGCAACAGTCGAACTTTTTAATTAGCCGTTTCTTCATTCTTTAACCCTGACGAGAGCCCATTGTGGTTTGTTTCGTTATATATATATATTTTTTAATTTTTTGATAAAGATTTAATAATACAGGATAGTTTAACTTTTTTACAGAGTTAAAGAATACAAATGCTCGTGTTTAACATGTCTATATAAGTTGACATGCCTGTTTCAAAAGATTTATTCCATCTATATGAACAATTTGAAGCTTCATTGCATTTATGAACAATTTGTAGCTGCATTGCATTTATGAACAATGTGTGGCTTCATTGCATTTATGAACAAGGTGTGGCTTCATTGCATTTATGAACAATGTGTGGCTTCATTGCAATAAGAACAATTTGTTCGTACAGATGGCCGTTCCTCTCTTCCCCGCCCCCCCCCCACACCCGTTTTTGTTTCTTTAAAAATTACAAAGTCAATAAATCAAATATCCCGTAGACTCAACACAAGCAATTTCCCAGTAAATGATTTCGGAGGAGACACCCAATTCGGAGGGAGGTAATAAATGTCGGGGCTTGCGGCCCAAGGACCGAACCCATTACCTCTTGTTTACTTCTGGCTTATCTCCCCCCTCAATCTCATGGCGACTCCAGTGTTGGTTTTGAAGAATTAATTCCGGGACAGATGGCTAAACAATATTTAGCCGCAGGTAATAATTCTATCAATAGCCCTGGACCTGCTCACCCGTTGAGGTCGCACAAGGTTTTGGTGGAGTTAATCTTAATACTTAATGCTGCATTGTTTGTTGAGACAATGAAGGATTGAAATTCGTGTAGAAGACCTGATTTATCTGCTGCTCAAAACAAAGCGCACAGTTTTACAAAAGGGGTATCTGGAAATGGTTAATTAACAGAATTAATTTCACCGAAGGAATGTCCTAGGTCCTAGTGTGTAGTTGGCTTGAAGGGAAGTTTAAATGGCAGGAAGGGGGTAAAAAAAAATCAACAACAAAAATGTATCTCGCCATCCATCAATAAACCAAAAAAAATCCATTCACCTATCCATCCATCCATCCATCCACATATCAATTCATCCATAGTTACATCCTTTCATCCATATATTCATAGTATGACGATATAACCCGTTGTTGTTTGGGCAATGGGTAACAAACGTTGATGTGTTCAGTTTAGGTTCAAAACCTAAGGGAAGAGACAATGTTTAACATATTTACCTACCGTTCATGAGTTAACAATCTCAAGGGAGAGAATTATGATAACTAAAGGGAGATAAGCGAATAATTATGCATTTATGTTTCATTGTTTATGATTACCAGCTAGTTAATTTATAATTTTAATTGAGAATAGTATACAGTATCGTTGATCTTTCTCACGAAGGCTAAAGTATTCAATTGTGGAATTAAATACGCCAATATAGTATTTGACCACAGGTAAAAGCTGCTTTCAGTTTGTAACTAAGTTAGGCGCTAGCTTGCAACGCACATTACACACATCATTTATTTATATAATTTAGTTGACGATTAATAAGGATATTAATTTATAAAAATTTGCGTCCTTATCACTTATAGGCTCGTCAATTTCACAAAAGTTCTATAAATTATTGACTGAACCATCACTAGACTCTGTACACGCCATACACAATTATAAAATACTGTACTTTGTTTCTTATTGTTTCCTATTGTTTCCTTCATTGTTGCGAAAGACAAAAAAATGTGGATGATGTTATCACGAACATTATCAATATAATGTTGTTTTGTCGTCACCGTGAACGTCCTTAAAATTGGACACATTTCCCCCGCGTAATCCCAGCAGATAGCATCAGCACCACGCCGCGACTCGCACGGGCCGGGTCTGTCTGCGTTAGGCCCCGGGGGCCCTGACGCGCCGAAATAGGGGGAAATATTGGAGCCATCGCAGGCCAAACGAATGAACCGCCGTATGTTATGGTTCGGTATATGCGTGAAAGTAACACGAGGCCGCGCTTTAAACAATCTCCTATACTGTCCATAAAACACAAGGGGAGGATTTAAGGATGACCCGTCGGCCGCCGCTCGGCAAAGATTGGGTTGTAATGGTTAATGTTTGACTAATGGCATTTCTGGTTGTTTCCCATAACGCCTTTTGTTTGTTGAATTTTCGACACAGCTAATTTAAGAGGGGGCTTTCATATATTAATCAATATGTCATTGTAAAGAATCGTAAAGCGATGAAGCTTTCGAAGAGAAACATAGATATAATACACAAACGATTCGTGTTAATTGAACGACACAGGAAAAGCTTTATTTATTGACAAATACGAGTGTAAGCATTTCGGCTGATACCGTCTTCAGTATAATTCTGCTCCAGCGACGAGCAACATGAATTTGATGATTTATTTTAATTGTGACCGAAATTTGAGAGACCGCGTTTATAAAGTCTATAGAAGCAATAAGAAAGACGTTGATCGCAAGGAATGGGCATACACACTCGTGCGTTTAACATTGCGGGATACTGTAACACTGCAACGTCTTACACCGAATATTTCTGAAAGTGACCTTACCTCGACTGCGACTCCACACGGAACAGGTCCGCCACTTCAGCAGGCGTTTATGACCTGTTTACAAACTTGACACGTCGATTTCAAGAGCCATCCACCGTTGACCCTGTCAGGTAATGGTGTACAGGCCAGGGGTTCTCAACCCCACAACTACAGACGTTCACTTTATTCTGTCATGGGCATGAAGGGACTTGCGTACATGTAAAAAGTAATTTCAAATATTTTTATTTTAAACCCGGATAAAGAAAAATAGTCGAAGTATCTTGGTGATAGCCAAAACCATTTGTGCATAGATAAATAGTGGCGTCACTAGGAGGAATGCATCGGGTGACACCATCACAAGAGGAAACCAAAAAAATAATCCTATGTATGTTCCCGTTATTTCACACGTGCAGACCCGGGGGGGGGGTGTCTTTTGGGTAAGTTATGACGGGGTGACACAATGACCTACCGCACTGGGTGACACCAACCCTAGTGACGCCTCTGGGCTGTAGGAATGTATATTGGAATGATTCCGGGAAGTTAATTAACGTAGCTTTATCTGTACGACGATTTAGTCGTGAAGTCTTCGTGTAAATTCCACTCACTTTTTTTTAGATTTAGAAACATGGCAAAAATCCGACCATCCAAGCGCTTGCGTGAACATTTTATTTAAATTCATGTATTTCAAGTTTAACAAATCTTTCAAGCTATCGCGACTAGACCTTTTACCCCTGGCTTATCTTAGATAAATCTTGGAGTCGCTTGCGGGCCCTTGAAAATACGCTTCCTTCTCAATGGTGATCTTGTGTCATTTCAGAGCTTATCGGCAACTTTTCGTTTGTTTTAATATTCCGGTCTCGTATCGGAGGGTACATGCTCGGAATTTATATTGTTTTTATAACCGAGTGCCCCATGCCCTGATTAAGGTCCCGCCATTTTGTCGGCCATGTTTACCTTTCCCATCGGTTCCAGACCAGGACCCTGACGACATTTTATTTGAAGTCGCAGCCAACGTGGCCAGCGCGATGCGACATTTCACTGGCGTGTTTTGACTTGGCCGCTGCATCGGGAAAACCCAAAACAAGATGTCACGGTGTGGCATTCAGGGGCCAGCAATGTTTTGGTTAGGGACCAGGGTTTTTCCCCTCATGGCATCAGATTATGAGAGGATGTTTTGAAATAAATAAACGTGATGAATGCAGCTTGCACAGCCTGTGTGCATGGGGGCAGTATGGTGGTTTCTACAGAACATGAGTAGGGGGGGGACAAGTATGGTAGGCTATAAAGAGGGGGGCCCAAATCTGGTAGGTAATGTTGAAGTATGCTCAAGTCTGGTAGAGGGGGCCCAAGCATGGTAGGTCATGTATAGGGGACCCAAGGATAGTAGGGTTATGTAGAGGGGGGCCTAAATCTTGTAGGTTATGTTGAAGGATAGCAAGTCTGGTAGAGGGGGCCCAAGTATGGTAGAGGGGTGCCCAAGTATGGTAGAGGGGTGCCCAAGTCTGGTAGAGGGGGGCCCAAGTATGGTAGTAGGTTATGTAGTGATTTGCCATACTATGATAGGCTATGCGGTCCGTTTAAAAAGGCGTTCGCAGTTTAGTCGTTATAAAAGAGTGGTATTTTACAAATAACATAGACCAGCCTTACTCTCGTAACGATCTTGGGAATCCGCCTGTATCAGCCCCACCAACTAAGTACAACTTTCCCGGGGCATAAAGTCCCGGCATATCTTATTGTTGATGTCATGGAAACGATTTTGTCTCACGGCGACGTCGCGAGACTGTTGGCCTGGGCGGTTTCTTTCGCGTGGTCGCCTGGTGATGTTGCCATGGTGATTTCTGTAGCCTTTAAAATTTAAGGTCCAGGATGGCCCCGAATTCCGTCTGCTTAGCCATGTATAGCATTACAATAAAAATTAAAAGAGTGTACATTTAAAATGTTTATAATGAGGCAATTTCTTGTTAAAGTCCGGATTCTATTGTAAGATCCAGATTATTTTCCAATACTTCAGATATTTGGGGGGGGGGAGACGGAATACTATCATAAAGATTAATAAATAAATATTGTTTGGGGTAATTTTCTACTTGACGTTTGACACCACAGTGTTTCCAGATTCAATAATCACGACATTGTCGTCTCTTCTCTCAGGTTTACCATTCTGTAATGCAATTGTTGACGTATCAGTCTCGATTGCTCACTCCGATGCGTTTACGTATTAGTATTTACTATTAGTATAATGGCGTTTGCTTTGAACCGCTTGATGACAGTGACGGCATCATCTGTTGCCAATGACATGCCATGAAGCCAATTGTCGACGATGACGTGTATCCACCTGTTAAAACGTTCAATACCTTTAGTGGAATTAGGTTGGTTTAAACCAGTGCTTCTCAAACTTTTTAGTATGGCGGACCGGCAGGAATTTTTTCCATTGCACCAAGGACCGGTGCATTATTATGTTTTTCTATCCTTTTTTGAGAACATCTGCGTACCGGCAGCGGATGTCCCACGGGGCGGCACTGGTCCGCGGACCACCACTTTGAGAAGCACTGGTTTAAACTACTCTAAACGACAATGACGAAGATTTCTTGAAAGTTCATATTTAATTTTTAACTATTATCTCACCGTCTGCAAACCAAGTCTCAATTCACTCCCGTCTGGTGTGCCGTTATTCCAGTGAGTTTCATAATGCGTATTTCGGGCATCTTTCATCGGCGTTGTCCCTGTCATCCCACCACCGTCAGACTTCTCACATTCTCCTTGTCGTTTCTTCTTCTTCTTCGTTCTCAATTTGAGTATTTGCGCCAAATGGCCCGTGGTCTCCGACTTCAACGTGCTGTTTTTTCTGGATGTGCTTCCATAGCCTTTGGTCAGCCAAGACCATCTTCAAGGCAGCAGTTGATTTTGGCAAGGGATGCAGCGTTCACATGCCACGGCTATAAGGGTTCCACGCATTACCCAGCCGCCTTTTATTTTCCCTAACTATGCGTTAGGTACCCACTCGAAGCTGGGTGGACTCGGGGACGCCCTAGGCCCCGGGAGCAAATCCATGGCTTCCCAGGGATTCGAACCCGTGACCGTCGGTACGCCAGTCGAGCGCGCTGCCACTTCGACCACCGTATCCCCTCCTTATCGTTTGATTCCCAACTTTTCAACTCGCCCGGCCTCGCCGCTGCACACGGGGGGAAGACATCTCGATCTCCAACTCTTAAACTCGCCCGGCCTCGCCGCTGCACACGGGGGAAGACATCTCGATCTCCAACTCTTAAACTCGCCCGGCCTCGCCACTGCACACGGGGGAAGACATCTCGATCTCCAACTCTTAAACTCGCCCGGCCTCGCCACTGCACACGGGGGCAAGACATCTCGATCTCCAACTCTTCAACTCGCCCGGCCTCGCCGCTGCTCACGGGGCAAGACATCTCGATCTCCAACTCCGTTTAAAGAGAAACTGTTTTGAAATATCTCGTCATGACAGTTTACGCGTGGTTATCTTACGTCGCTGTTTACATCCAGCTTTTTACATCCGAGCTCCTGCGAGGGATCCGCCTTTCAACAACAGTCCGCTCCTCTTCATCTACCCCCTCACTCGTGTTAGTCCGGACACTATTTTTTGTTGACCATCTTCGAGTCTACCTGAAATTTTTGTTTTTAAAAAAGTTCATACCAAAGGTAAATTAAGAAACTTTATATGATTTGGTTTTCTTTATCATCACCAACTCGCCTCACTATTTTACTCCGTCCACCACGCGTCTCCTATCCTGCTATCCATCCTACCCATATGTCCCGCCTCTTATCCTTTCCTTCTCAACCTGTCAACCTGCTGTCCACATTCTTCTCTAGTTCGCCTTCTCTCCCTGTGCTCACTTACTCTCTCATTAACCCCCATGCTCGCCCCTCCCCCTTGTCTCTCCTTCTATCCATCCAAACCTATCTCTCCCTAACATCACGCCCTTACAATCCTTATTGTCCCCCCTTTTCCCCCATTGCCGTTATTTCTGATCATGTCCCTCCAATCCTACCCCACCTTTCGATATATCATCCCCTTGTATCCTCCTGTCCCTCCCATCAACCCACTCCCCTTCTGTCCCTTCTCTCCTAATTTCTCTTAGGCTCTTTCTCTTTGTACTATCCTCTCGTTTTTCCACTCGCTTTTCTCTCGACTAGTCCATCCGCGCCTCCCCCCGCTTACACTAATACAGGTACCCGATATTCACTCACTCTGATTTCTCCGAATCCCTCCTCACCTGACTTTCCCCACTCCTCTGTCCACCACACAATGTCACGCCAACCTCATGACGGTTATATTATATTTAAATAGACCTATACCAGAACACCCGGCTGTCGTCCCATGCCCTCGATGTTGTTCCCGCCATATCACCAGCACCAGGTCGGTTTCAGATGTTTGCACGCCGCTAACAGATCCCTGTTTGATTGGCGTCCAGATGGCACCCCCGTGATGACGTAGCCGTGACTGACAGATGGAATATAACAAACTCACGACTCGCCCTCACCCCCCCCTTCTCCAACTCCCACCCTCACCATCCCCTTCTTTTTTTCACTAATATATCGTGCCATGGAAACAAGTTGTGCAGGATCCGTCAAACTAAGTATACCGAAATGAGAGAAAGACAAGTTAGGGGACCGTCCATAAAGTACGTCACGCTCCAGAGAGGGGGGAGGGGGTGTAAGAAAGTGTGACAGTTTGTGAGGGGGGGGTTTCCGGCCATGTGTGACGTCACGGGGTTTTATATTAAATTGTAATTATTTTGTTAATGAAAAAAAATTTGTTCGAAAGTGTGACGTACTTTAGTGGTCCAAGATTTGTGACAGTTTGTGACAGGGGAGAAAGGGGAGCGGGGTAAAAATGGCCAAAAATAGCGTGACGTGCTTAATGGACGGCCCCTTAGCAATGAAATGAAATGTATTTAGTGTTAATCTCTTAAACATTCACTAAAGGAATCCTCACTTAGGAACCTTCCCCCCCCCCGCCCCCATTGCCCACTATTAGAATGTTAAAACACAGTTCAAAATGAAAAGTCTAGATGATATCATCTCCCGGAACTTTCACCCCAACACTTTTACCAGGCAAAAAAAGAATCCTCATTGACACCAAACTTAATATCTCAAGCAGTGGTCCGGAAACTTTTTGTCTCAGAGAGCTATAAAAAACACATATTTTGAAAAGTAATTCTGTGAGAGCCATATATTATGTTTAAAACAAAAAATTCAAGTAAATGTGTATATTTTGTGTAATTTCAACACCAAAAAGTACAATAATTATGTCTCTGAATTCTTTTAATAACATAGTTATGAAGTTTTTTTATATGCAATTAATGTGTAGATCAAATGAGTCTGAAAAAAAAATTTAAGAAAAAAATAATCGAACATTTGTCTGAGAGCCAGATGCAGCATCAATAGAGCCACATCTGGCTCGCGAGCCATGGTTTCCCGACCCCTGATCTTTAATAAGGTATCGTCACAGACAGTAATCTTAGCCCCGAAAATTAGGTATATTTACTATTTTTATCTTCTGCGTACTGATAGGGGCCATCTATAAAGGACGTCTCACGCCTAGCGGGCGCTGGAGGTCACGCATTTGTGACGATGTGTGACGAGGAGGAGGAGGGGGGTGTTATAGAGAAATGTGACGTCACATGGAAACTGCTACTTAAAAAAAAATTCAACTTAAATATTTGAAGTTTTCAGTGGCTTTACACGTGTTATGATATTAGAGTGCAGACTTACACTAATAAATACATATTTAAATGACAAAAAAGTAATTTTCAACATGTTAATTGTCTATTAGCAAATACGGCATTTAAGTCAAAGCCTTTTGACTTCATATTTGATTGGGGTGTCTAAGTTTTTGTGACGGGGGAGGGGGTAAAAATCGGCCAAAATGCGCGTGACGTCATTTATTGACGGCCCCATAGCCCAAAATCAATGTTTATCATACTTATGTCTCTGAGTACCTCGATACAACAGCAATGGCCCATGGTCGAGACCACCAGTTCAGCCAAAGTGAACACTTCTTTAAAACCGTTCACCGTCTGTCGTTCGTTAAGACGACCACTCAAAGATTGAGATTCAAAATATTCAGTAGGAAATGACGTGACCAGTCACAGACGGTGTAGTGGCGACTACGCTTTGCCAGCCCGGCCCCTGCGCCACATGCAACGATCCCATGCTTTTTTGCTCTGGCGGCGGCGCTGGCGATGACATCACCTCCGGGTGGACATGTGGCGCTCATCTCCCATGTTTCCCTCTCATGTTCAGTCCCGCTCGTGAATGCGAACCTGCTTGTTTAGGCGGGGTCTCGGTCATACCTGCACGGTTCACATCTCGCCCGAGGGCTCGCCGAGGATCAGGCGTCCACGACATGCTGTTTTGCACGTTTTAAACTTCTGGCGCGAGGGCTCCCGGGGCGTGCATGTTTCAACAAATAAAACTATGACAACTATGATGTTGCGCGGACATATTTAAAGGCGGTTATTTATTTAACGCCTATTGGGTTACTGTTATTACTGGCATCATCCATGAAATGGCAGAACCCTTTGTACGATCACTGCTACCGACTTCTGCGTAAGGATTTGTGGAAAATTATTTTTAAATACTCATTTAATGTGTTCTTGTTATGTTACCCCCCCCCCTTCCATTTCTACTGGTTTAGCAGTGGTTAGTGCCGTCCCGGGTGGGACGCAGTTTTTTTCAGCCTCCCTCCTTATGACAGAAAACAGTGCCTTCCTTAGGCAGACCATGTCCCCGCATCTTCTGACGCTACTGTCCACCACATTTTTACGCTCCCCCCTCCCATGTCAACTCCAAAAATAAAATAAACAATTTTATTTTTAAAAAAAAATTAAAAAAAACTATGCCCAGCACAATGGCTGAGAATGTTGTAAGATCTGTCAGCTATCCAGCTGTCTTTACGTTTGATTCGGGTGTTACAATTATTTAAAATTATTTAATTTTTTTAAAAATTAACCATGACTTACTCCAGTATTTTTAATTGATAGGTGTTGGGACCCGGATGCACACAACACATCGTAGCTGAAATATCTGAAAAATAACGTACAAGAACTCAACAGGAGAGAATAGTTACACCAGGAAGAAAAACAAAACAAAACAATAGGTGAGCGGTCTCCTCTATCTCTAATTTGTCACTCGGAGGCCGCCCCCTCGCAGCCCTCCACGGGGCTCAACAAGGCTCTGCCATCTGTGGTATGCGTACCGAAATACACCGACCCCGAGTCAGTCCGATTGTGATCATCAGCGCGAAACAAAACTCCCGATAGTTTTTTTTTGTTTTTTGTTGTTGGTTTGGGTGGGGAATCAAGAAACGTCCTCGCGTCTGTCGCTCATTCATTCTATTCGGATTTGGGCGTGCCGCGGTGCTCGCAGATTGACGGGAAAGTTGCTCCGTGTTATGTTAAGAAATAGTAAATAAACGAGCGACGCCTTTTTATATTATGTGTTATCGTTTCAAGTTCATTTTCAAATTGACCTTCTGACCCGACGCACTTCGAGTCAGATGCACGTGTATATTTTGAAGTGCGCTTAAAAGCTAGTAACACTTTAATGTAGGATCAGTCGGTGGAGCCGTCGAAGCGGTGTGAAATATTTACTAAGCGATAAAGTGATAAAGATTCATAAACCTCAGCTAAGTACATTTTCTGTTTATGTAATTTATCCACAGGGGTAACTTGCCGTTATGCCGTATGGGGAGAGACAGTAGATGAAATTTTGAAATTCCTGTTCATAAAATATTTTTAAAATATTATTTTTTTTTAAAAAGATATAGATATTTGAGATTGAAAGAGAAAAACAATTGTTCGGAGTCGTGAAAATGTTCCACGGATCGACTCCTTGCATCTGATTCCGTGGTGACGCGGCGAGCAGGTGTTGCAAACATTCGTCAGTGAAAAACAAACAACACTGTTCCCAGAGTGACAGACATCTTTACGACAACCCAGGCACCTCGACAGTTGCAGTTTGTTCACTCTGGGGAGAAACGAAGGGTCTTGGGGTGGGGGTGTGTTGAGGGTGGGAGGGGAGTGCATAGCTCCGTGAAGGGGGACTATCTCTCAGGTTCGGGGGGAAGGGGGGGAAATAAGCAACAAACAAACTTTTACCAGTTTGTACGGAATTCCCCCGAACAAAGAGTGGCGCATGGCCCAAGACGCGGGCACATCCATCGCCCTTCTGACCATCGCAGGGCTTAGGGGATGCTTCTCTGCTTGCAGATTGATATCTACGCCTCTGTTGTCTTACGGGAGCACATGCATGACGTGTCACTGTTTGCTCTCCTTGGAGCCAGGGGCGTCGCCGGCGATAGTCGCGAGCATGTGCGTCTGTCTGCTCCTCAGATCGAGAGTGGAGGTGGTGGGGGGTGGGGTGGTGATGTCTCACAGCGGCTAAAGGAAATCGTGTTTGCTGAGGATTGATTAGCGATCGTTGTTTGGGTTGGGGGGCAGGGGGGGTTGATCGGGGGAGATTAAATTTGTGCGTTTTTTTGCTCACCCAGATCTGGTTACTTCAAGGCGGAGCTTTGAGTAAATTCAGTTCTCGCTTTGTTATTTGGGGCAATACTATTCTCCGTCGGCCACTTCTGTCCTTTTTTAAGCCGAGCGGCCGCAGATATCTGAACAACGCCGCGCAGCAGTTTAAAGTGACGCGCATCAATTTTTGATGGGGATTATATAATATCTGTCTTTATGCGCTCAAAATACATGACATGGTTTGCAGCTTTGCACACGAGTTTGTTATTTTGCACACGGACCAACGAATCTTAGAGGGAACATTGGCGGTAACTATATTTCAGGTCCTTCTAGTCTGCAGTCGCATAGTTTCGGGTAATTTTATTCCTTAGTCGAAATGTCTTAGTTCATTGTCGAAATGTTTTGAAATATTTCAGGTAATGTCTGTGTCATTTCGAATATTTCTAGTAAATTTATAATGGCGTTGACATATTTCGCGTATTATTTTTATACCGCTTTGCCGCTCAATATTTAAGTAAATTTTATGCTGCTTGCTCAAAGGTTCACTTAAAACTGTATGGTGTATACAACTAGCTCTTAGTTGTTAATGATTTGAGAACCATTCTTCTTTACGTGAAAATCAACATACATAATTTGCAATGTATGTCACGTCTGTCTGTCCGTGACGCTACTAATTTTAGAAAGCAACGCACCAAATTACTGCACCAAAAAAAAACTATTTTAGAACGTTCCACATAAAATAGTGCAATATGAAAATAAATGAATAAAATAAAAATAAATAAAAGTTCTGTATTAAATTACTTTTTATTCTGATGTGTATTTTTTCAAAATAAATAGATTTCAGCTGAAATGTATTTATTTTGAAAAGTTTCGTCATTTTTTACAGGTAATACACTAGTTATATAAATATTTTTACCCTCAATTATGTATGACTGTGGCCTAACGCTAAGGGACATCATTCTGCTTTTTTTAAAAAATTGAAAATATAGACTTAAAAATCACAATCATTTTGGTTTCCAGATTAACATTAAACACCTTCCACACTATTATTTTTATGCGGACGTTCGAAAAGAGTTATTTTTTGGTGCAGTAATTTGGTGCGCTGCTTTCTAAAATTAGTTTTAAAAATCGTGTGGTGATTAGCACTGTAAAAAAATATTATAAAATAACTTTGTGTGCATTTCAGGAATATTTCGTATTTATCATACAAAGATAGGTTACTTGGGCTTTTGACCAGTAGGCGCCGTAGGCGCCCTACAACCCCTATTATAAAATATTTGGTGTACATTTAAAGAAGTTATAATATTACGTATTTATCATACAAGGACAAGTTAGTTGGGCCTTTTTTAAAAATTGGGCGCCGTATGCGCCCAAAAAGGGAGCGCCGCAGGCACCACGGCGCCGCGCACCACGGCGCCGCAGGACAACCTAGTAAAATATATTGAAATTTCCCCGATGTAAAAATAAATAAAACATGACGTCATGTCGTAATCCTTAATTATGTGAGTCACGATCCAACCAAAACGCAAGGGTTATGTCATGTATAAAGAAATCCCAACCGATTGCACCCCGCTTTGTTAGGATAAACTTTCCCCTGCCACTTCTCCCCAAACACTTGAAGCACACGCCATTCTAAAGCTCCGCCCCTGGCTGTGAGCGAGGAGAGAGAGAGAGGGGGGGGGAGCGTTCCTTGTTTAAATAATATGCGCTCCTCGCGACTCGGTAATTCGGCCATCAGCTCGGCACTTGTTTATTTGTGGACATCTCGTACAAGAGCTTGTACCGTGCTCGTGGTCCCGGCTTAGTGCTACGGTAAAACACGGTACGGGTGACGGGCAATTCTCATCTGTTCTGGGCCTTTTATGAGGGCTTGGGATGCGTCAACCGGCCGAGAGATTAGGGTGCGGGGGAAGGGGTGGGGGGAGAGAGAAGACAAATCGCATTGGCGTCGGAGTGATATGCTAAATATCATATGGTTAATTGGGGTACGGGGTGATATGATGATTTTAAAGAGGTCGGATTTAGATCTGGGAAATATGATCATGAGTCATTGAAGGAATGGCCCAAGAGGGCTTGAAAAGCTAAAAATGTTTATGCCGCTGGAGTCTAGTAAAGATGTCATTGAAGTAAACAACGGGACCTGCAGTAAGTTGTTTTTTTTCTTCTTCCAGGATTGACTGCAAATTTAACGTGGAAACTGAGTCTGAGATCTCTTTGGTTGTTTTCACGTTGATAATGTTATAATTTCTTTCAGTTGTGGCCTCCAGTGTCCCCTCTGAGGTTAGTTGGTCCGTGTGCAAAGGTTAAGATATCGTGTGCAAAATTGCACAGAAACCATTTTTTGAGCTGTATTTTTTTTACAAAATGTACTGCGCGGAAATTCTAAACTGCTGCGCGGCGTCGGTCAGATATCCGCGCAGCCGCTCAGCTTAAAGGGAACGTTGGTCGCCTCCCTTGCCAAAGTTGCTTAATTCCCTTTCTTGGTTGCTGCTCTCAGCGGCGAAACACGGAGAGAACAGTTAGTCGTTGGTTGGGGTGGGGGGGGCAGATGTGGGATGTGAACAAATGAAGAAAAAAATATTCAGGATCAGCTCGCATGTTGGACAGTCATGATCATGTCGGCGTTTACCGTGTGTGGAGGGCAGCGGCAGGAAGGCATCGTTTATTTGACAGCAACTCTCATTTGTTTGGCTCAGATGTAAGAGGATGTGCGCAGAACTCAGAGCAGCGTGAGCAGAAAATAGTGGATAGATGGGTGGGGAGGGGGGAAGGGAGGAGAAACGAGAGACTGGGGTAAGGCATATCGTGAGTTGAGGCGGGGGTGTAGGATGTGCGGGAGGGGAGGCACAGAGGAGTGGAGAGTTGTGGCGGATGTGTAAGAGATGACGATATCGGATGAGTGGGGATGTTAAAATAATGCTGTATAGCTGTAAGATAATAGGGAATACGGAATCCTGTTGCAGATACATATTGGAGTGGGGAGAAAGTTTATGAGAAATGAGTGCAACAGATGTTCAGAGATGGGGGATGTTCAAAGATGTGTGCGCCAGTGTGCGGGTGGGTGACCAAAGAAGAGTGGGGAAGAAGGGAAAGGGGTGGCACGGCGGCGGTTACATAAATTAGTAATTCCAAAAAAATCTTTACAATGACAAAAAGTTTGAATTCATCAATACATTAGATTTGAAGACCTGAATCAGAAGTCGTTTTCAAGATGAAAAAGGAGACCATTGCCATTGGTAAACAATTGGAAATGAAGACGAAATAATCTTTTTAATAAAATTAAAAAGATTTAGTTATGTATAAAATATATATTAATTCCGTCAAAGAGAGAATGACTTTGTTGTGTTTTGGGGTCCATGGCTTTGAGCTGAAACCATGCTAAAAGCATTTGAGAATGAATTGTAAAACAGTTCGTCTCTATGACATCTAACACTGTGAGTCATCTTTAGTGAATCTAGAGATGTAGACGAATAGACGAAAAGCTCCATGAATTAAAAGGTTTGGAATCGGGCAATTCATTGTTTTGTTGGGCATGGCCGTGATGCCCTCAACTCTCATTGTCCAACAGCCAGACGTGAAGGTCTCCGCGACGCGTGTCTCGTGTGACATCTGACGTAAAGCTTTTATCCCAGATTTGCTTGCAACATTTCTCAATGAAACTGTTCTATACTCTATATCCATAAATGACCAGCCACGCCATCGGAAGAGCCCCTCTGTTGATGAATACGGAGAAGAGAAAACAACAACAACAACGTAGTAGAGGTGGTTAATTACAACCTAGGCCTCATTCAACGCTTATTTCATCCCGCTCCACATCTTATACTTTATAGACGCTCTGTCTTTACTCAAGATTATTGCGTCCTATGCTCATTCGTGGTTTGTGTTTAGAAATGTTTTTTTTTAATTTGAGTTTTAAATTTTGTGTTGGTTTTCCTGGTTTCCCCAAGGAGCCCATTCCACGCTAAAGTTTCCCCAAGGAACCCATTCCACGCTAAATTTTCCCCAAGGAACCGTATTCCACGTTAAAGTTTCTACAAGGAACCCATTCCACGCTAAAGTTTCCCCAAAGAACCTATTCCACGCTAAAGTTTCCCCAAAGAACCTATTCCACGCTAAAGTTTCCCCAAGGAACCCATTCCACGCTAAAGTTTCCCCAAGGACCCCATTCCACGCTAAAGTTTCCCCAAGAAACCCATTCCACGCTAAAATTCAAACGTGAAGAACGAGAATTGGTCTGTTATTGTTCTTGCGTACGGAACAAGAAAAGTGTTTTTATCGCTATTTGTAAGAGTTGCGTTATATTTTCGTGTTGTATTCCTAAGTCAGAGTATTTAATGACTTGCACATTACTACCACATTTTGCTCTTTATCCTTCTATATTCCAGTGTTTTTAGGTTACTCTTATCAATTGTGAACATTCTCCTGCCTGCCTTCTTGCAATCTTTACATGTTTATTGCACTCCCAACAAACATTGCTACCCGTGCCAAAACAACTTCCACAAAGTGTAATACACTTGTCCCCCATCTTACCTTTCTCGGGCGAACTTCCTTTTCATCACCCCGTTGCTTTGCGTTACGTCACCTTTCCCTGATCCCCGCAATGTAGTTCTCCCCGCCGCCCAACACACACATAGAAATTGTGAAAAGATGACACCAAAATGTTCCGAACTGAACACCGTCTGAGAAACGTACTACTCTAGTGCATCACTTTGACTATGTAACTTACAACCCTCAAACCAAAATATCATACTCCGATTCACCCCTATCATCCCACACACACACACACACACACATCAGCTATATCACACACACACAAATATCAGCCTTATCACCCCCACACAAATATCAGTCCTATCACCCACACACAAATATCAGCTATATCACACACACACACAAATATCAGTCCTATCACCCCCACACAAATATCAGTCCTATCACCCACACACAAATATCAGCTATATCACACACACACACAAATATCAGCCTTATCACCAACACAAAAATATAAGCTATATCACACACACACACTTCTTCTTCTTCGTTCTCAATTTGAGTTTTGCGTGCCGACGAGTTTTGCGCCAATTGGCCCGTGGTCTCCGACTTCAGCCTGCTGTTTTTTCTGGATGTGCTTCCATAGCCTTTGGTCAGCCAAGACCATCTGCAAGACAGCAGTTGAATTTGGCAAGTGATGCAGCGTGCACATGCCACGCATTACCCAGCCGCCTTTTATTTCCTTAACTATGTGTTAGGTACCCACTCGAAACTGGGTGGACTCGGAGACGCCCTTGGCCCGGGAACATATCCTTGGCTCCCCATGGATTCGAACCCGTGACCATCGGTACGCCAGTCGAGCGCGCTGCCACTCGACCACCGTATCCCCTCACACACACACAAATATCAGCCTTATCACTCACAGACAAATATCAGCCACATCACACACACACAAATATCAGCCTTTTCACCCACACACAAATATCAGCTATATCACACACACACACAAATATCAGCCTCATCACCCACACACAAATATCAGCTATATCACACACACACAAATATCAGCCTTATCACCCATACACATCAGCTATATCACACACACACACATCTCAGCCTTATCACTCACACTCAAATATCAGCTATATCACACACACACAAATATCAGCCTTATCACCCAGACACAAATATCAGCCATATCACACTCACACAACAAATATCAGCCCTTATCACCCACACACAAATAGCCATATCACACACACAAATATCAGCCTTATCACCCACACACAAATATCAGCTATATCACACACACACACACAAATATCAGCCTATCACCACACACAAATATCAGCCCTATCACCCACACACAAATATCAGCCCTATCACCCACACACAAATATCAGCCCTATCACCCACACACAAATATCAGCCCTATCACCCACACACAAATATCAGCCCTATATCACCCACACACAAATATCAGCCCTATCACCCACACACAAATATCAGCCCTATCACCCACACACAAATATCAGCCCTATCACACCACACACACACAAATATCAGCCCTATCACCCACACACAAATATCAGCCCTATCACCCACACACAAATATCAGCCCTATCACCACACACACACAAATATCAGCCCTATCACCCACACACACAAATATCAGCCCTATCACCCACACACACAAATATCAGCCCTATCACACACACACACAAATATCAGCCCTATCACCCACACACACAAATATCAGCCCTATCACCCACACACACACAAATATCAGCCCTATCACCCACACACACACACACAAATATCAGCCCTATCACCCACATACAAATATCAGCCCTATCACCCACACACACAAATATCAGCCCTATCACCCACACACCCCGCCAGCTCCGCTAACAAATCACATTCTTCGCCCCTCATTCTTGCCGGCAACAAACACAAAAATATCCATTAATAATTAGATATTGGCTCGGCAACACACTTAGAAAAGACACTTGGGATTTCTTCAAGGGAAATCATTCACGACTCAACCAATTCATTCCGGGATCTTGTCTTACATTTTTTCCCGCGCCAAGTGTCCGAGGGAATGACGTGAGTAGATTGATGCACGAACTCAAGTTGCAAACGAAACTGCGCCATCTGTAGAGCATATTTCGTGGTGTACGTTTGATTTACGCAATCTCCAGTATAAAGCTATAAATAGTTATATAAAGATCGTTCCAGAATAACTCTCCCCCCCCCCTTTTTTTTAAAAAGATGAACTGAATTAGAGATGTAAATATATCCATGGAGTTTTGGATAGCAGCCGAGAAATTGTCACAAATGTTGGCTTTCAAGGATATGCCGAACGATCTAGAAACTGAGATGTCACAATAGTTTACACGGAAGTTATCTTGCGAGATGTTGTCACAAAAGTTAGCTTCCGAAAATATTAGCACAAAAGTTAGCATCCTAGATGTTGTCACAAAAGTTTGCTTCCGAGATGTTATCGCAAAAGTTCACTTCCGAGTTGCCACATGAAAAGTTATCACTCGTATTTCAAAATCAAGTAATTCTTCCAATTTTACCTCAGAGATAGGGATTCGAATACCTGCAAGAATAAACTTTTGTAATTTGATATCCCCGCCGTTTTTATGCGTCGCCATCATCCTTATATATCGCCTGTCAATGCATGGGATAACATTCAGACATTGCGCCGTGATTGGTCACAGTAAAATGTATTTCATGGTCTTCACGTTCTTGGACCTTAATATATTGTCCCGATTGATCGGACTCCATGGCGACGGCCTTGTGATTACACCCAACAGCCTTTTCACATTTCCGGCGAAAATCGGTGCGTAAATTGTGTTCTTCCCATAGCAGGAGATGAGCGAAGGCTTTGATAAAATCCTGATCGTTTTTGTGTGCGATGCAATGTTGAAATTCCTTTAGATTGTCTTTGATGTAGTGTAATGTCGTTTAGACCCATTTTTCCACTAATTTTTTTTTACATAAAGGGGGCACTAGTGCACGGATTTTATGGTATTATTTTTATTTTATTTTTTAGGTGGGGTTTGGAATGAGAATGAGGAGGAATATAAATTAATCATTTCATATAAATAACTCGCGGCGTGCCTCGAGGTTCCCTCGTGAATTGAACGCCCAGGATTTTTACCTTGTTGGATATCGTCTATAGGAATAAAGAAAACTTAGACATTTTTCGTTATTGGGGCATGATCTATCCATAACGCACCATGGATACATGCAATTGGGTCGCCTCCCAGTTTTTGTTTTTTTTTGTTTTTTGTTTTGTCTCCAAACAAAGTAGTTTTATTACGGAAATAATCGTCAGCAATGTCTCCTCTAAAGTTCGTTGATCCGTGTGAAAAGTAAAAAGAACTCGTGTGCAAAGTTGCACAGCATCCATTTGTTGTGCAATTTTTTACAAAATTAGCTGCGCTGTGATTCTAAATTGCTGCAAGGCGTCTGTCAGATATCCTCGCGGGCGCACAATTTAAAGTGAAATTTTCTCATGGCTTTTTTAGAGTAATTCTAAACTGCGCGACGTATGTCAGATATATGCGCAGCCGCGCAGCTTAAAAAGAACGTTAATTTGATCATCAGCTTGTCCCGAGGTCACACATATGTATGTTAACATAATGACACAAGTCTTTAAGATCAAGGTGTGTACACATCAGTGGTGACTGGTAATGTTACTCTATCATTAATTGGTTTTTTCTTAAAAATTTAAATAATCATTTTTAAAAAAAAACAACAAAAACAAAAAACCATGGATTTGATTTGTTTTCTTGTTAAATGCGTGTCATTTGGCTCACTGGTGACGTATGTCTATGTAGAACTGTGAGATTCGAGAAAGAGCAAGGATGGGGGGGGGGAAGGAAATATCTCACCACATCTCTCCCTTCGATTTACGGTGCGTTTGCTGCAAAGGGATATTCAGTGTGGTTTGTGTGTGTGTGTGCGTGGGGGTGTTCTGGTTAATTTTTGGCAGTGCTCTTGTAATATTTGTAATTTCAATCCTGCATTTTAAGAAACTAATTTACATTCATATAAGTACAATGTATATATAATATACACACGGAGCGGTGACACACACACACACACAAAAACCCAGACACATTTATAACACGAAACAACCAGTACACCACTAAATAATTCCCGGAAGACTTCCCTATATTGCAACTGCTTAGGGCACCAATCTAATTTCATTACACCGAAAATCAAACTTTTTTCCACGGTTCTATTCAGACGTTCTGTTCCTTTCTACATCTTCATAGAGATGGCTCTAGTACATATAAATCACCTTTTTTTTCAATTTCGTTTTCATATTTCCTTAGATGACCAATTATTTTCAAGAGCTTTCAACGAAAGACCTATTTCAACACAGCAGTGTCACCAGAAGATGAATAGCCGTCTTCGGTATTTCAATTATTCCATCTCGATGATGAATCTTGGTTTTTTTGTTGTTGTTTTTTTTTGGGTGTCCGGAATCTCATCTGGCCCTACGAATTGTGTGAGACCAGACTTTGCCTCTTGCTGTCCGGCGCTGACATATGACCACCGAAAGACAAAATCTACTGAGACATCAGGTTGTACCAAGTTTGTTTTAGAACATCTCATACTGCCCCCCCCCCTTTTTTTTTCCCTCCTTCCGCCATCCTTTCCCTTTCACAATTATCGTGGCATCAATTGGCTTCAGATTACAGACTCGAATCCATTTCAATAAAATCTAAATATGCCATTGTAAATCACTGTCACGTGTGATGGCAAAGTAAGTGTTTATCTCATGTGAGCACAATGAACGCGTGAGATATTTCGAATTGGTCCTGCGTGGCATAGTCTAGTGTTCATACAGCGTCTTTTCAACTTTTCTCCTTCGGAGAACTCATCTCCACAGGAAGACGAATAATCTACTGTCGGCGTTAAGAGATAGCAAATACCAGTTATGCATATTTCTTCTCTCGGCGTATCAAAAGAATCAGTTTGGTCGCCGAGAGCGAAAACAAGACATCCTTACGCTGAGCACTCGTAACCCGCGGCTCGTTTTACCACCGGACCGAAGAGTCCATCCAAGTTTTTATGTGTCACCTGTATTAAAATCTGACCCCGGCGGTGGTCAGGCCATGGAAATAAGTTTTTTGGGTGAATGAAGCATTGATACCAGTGGCTCGCCCCCCTTCACTCACCCACAGACATGTGATCAGCGGTTTCCAGATCGGTTCAGTCCAACCACCGGAACACGTTTTAATATGCAGATATATTTATGTTTTAACGCCAAAAAAAAATAAAAAAATCAGGAAAATCACATTTTCATGCGGTTCGTTCAAAGACGCAAAGTAAATTAATAAATTCGTTCCAGTTCGTATGCCGCATGTTAGAAACCTCACTGCTTGCGTCTTTTCTGATGATTTGTCGTTGTGCTCGAACGTTTCCAACCTCCCTGACTTGGTAACATCATCTTTCCTGGCACATTAGTCTTTCTTATGTTATGTTTCCAAACAAGTACAACATACATATTCCTTAAACAAATACATTATTTTAACATTTACTTTGTACGGGGAACAACGAAAACAAGAGGACAGCTTAAATTTACCCACATTATATTTCTTTGTGTGGAAGAAAAAAACAAGGACATTAATAGGACTATAGAACTACAATGAACGGGTTACCTTAAAGAGATATTATCAGGCCGTTTGGCAGCGAAAATGGCATATAGACAGAAACCGAGGGGCAGAAGCTAACAGACTGAACAAGACTGTTACTGGTGTGTTGAGACAGACCCATGTCTGTTGTTAGTCCGGACATGGAGGTCATGGGGAGCCACTATGATCGGTCTGATTGGAATAAAACACGATAAAGCAGGTTAGGGCCCTACATGGGCTGGAGCGCCAATGATGATGATGATGATGATGATGAAAGGAGCGTTTGTTGATCCACATTAATAAGCCTGGTCCGTCCCCCAATAAAATAATGTATTGTTTTGATAACGCAATTCATGTGAGCGCCTTCTGTTTTATGGTGCCTCTCAAATATTGTATCTCGGGGCCTGCTTCTGGCGACACTTGGGGGGGTCTAGGGCTCGTGATAACTTGAAGACCCCTGCACACGCACTGCCCAGATGACTCGGGCCTTTTATTACCAACATCGGCATCGCTGAGAAGAAATCCCATTACAGTCCTTTACGTGGCCTCCCTATCCAAACAGTGGTCATTTCATTTGGAGGATCGCAGCCCCGACCGGTTATCGATACAAATTTGATTTGTGGCTTTTGGCTGCCACAGCTTGGAGCCTGGTACCAACAACGACCGGGTAGGTCCGAGTACTGACGGAGGGGGGTTGACATCGAGTACGTCGCTGTTACAAAGGGTAGTTACAGTAGTCGTCGTGGGTGTATCTGAAAGCATTGAAATAAACACAAGGCGTAGTTCAGTTACAACAGCAAAAATAAAATTGACTAACGTCATTTGTATGATTAAAACACAGTTATAGGTGCGGAAGACAATGCTGATTTCTTTGAATGACTTAGGTATATTGGTAAAAATCCCAGTTTAACAACGGGCGGTGTTGTTCTACAGATGAGCAACGCTAACATTATTTGCTAATGCACAATTCCAATAGTTAAAAATGTCGCTAATAATAATTCTTTAATATGTATATTTTTATAACTTCATTGTTCGATCTGGAGTTAATCGCCCGATTAGCCCCAAACACATTTGCCCAACGGTCTGTCGATAACGCTGGCTTTGTAATAATGACCCTCGACACGGTATGCGACAACCGTCCGATCTTTTAAATATCGATACTGGCTGGGCCCAGTATCTGTGGCCGCCCTCGTTTTTAACGTACGTGCTAGATTTACTGCAGAAATTCGCGACACTTCGATTTCGACTGATTAGATTCTTTCAGGCCGCTCAATACAAATCAAGTTGCTTCTAAAGCCGGCCCCTCCCCGCCTCCTCCCCACCCTTCCCCCACAATCTTCAACCCAATCACTACTCCGGCGTCTTTTACACCCCTTCCCCTTGTCTACTCTCTTGGTGATCACCCTAACTCGCCCTATCCATCTCCTAGTTAATGTGATATACACATATTTGATCAGACAGGGTCAATTTCTTTGCTTACCTTTCTTTATTTTTTTTGTTTGTTTTTTTAAATATCCAGTTTCAATAAAATGTCTGTTTAGTCTCGTGGTTGCTAGCTGGTTGTGCGCTATGTCCAACTGGTAAGCTCAATGTTACTACCTCACACACGCTGTCGATACGTACTGGACGACTGGCTTAAACCATGGATAAGCAAGGGACGCAACTATCTTCTGTATAGTACTAGCGCCTGTAATAGATAAGATAAGATAACGTGCAACTAAAAAGGAAAACCCCTGAAGTCATGCGTCTTAGGCAAATACACGACTTTATCAAATATCCTCAAGTCCTTGTGTATATTACTTCGTAGAGTCGCTGCAATGAAAAACGCTATCCACTCACAAAAGAGTACAAACAAATAAGTCTTGTTTTAAATCAGTTAACATAACGGAAACAGGATGCGTCTCGAAGTATACTCTCCGTAGCATACCGTACTGTCTCAACTCTCCATGACCTACATGTTCTCTCTTCATGCACGCTTTCTCTACATGCACTCTCTCTCTACCTCTACATACACGCTCTCTCTATCTCTACATACACGCTCTCTCCACATACACACTCTCTCTCTACCTCTACATACACGCTCTCTCCACATACACACTCTCTCTTCTACCTCTACATACACGCTCTCTCCACATACACACTCTCTCTTTCTACCTCTACATACACGCTCTCTCGACATACACACACTCTCTCTCTCTACCTCTACATACACGCTATCTCCAGATACACACTCTCTCTACCTCTACATACACGCTCTCTCCACATACACACTCTGTCTCTACCTCTACATACACGCTCTCTCCACATACACACTCTCTCTCTCTCTACCTCTACATACACGCTCTCTCCAGATACACAAACACTATCTCTCTACCTCTACATACACGCTCTCTCCAGATACACACTCTCTCTACCTCTACGTACACGCTCTCTCCACATACACACTCTCTCTCTACCTCTACATACACGCTCTCTCCACTTACAAACTCTCTCTTTCTACCTCTACATACACGCTCTCTCCACATACACACTCTCTCTACCTCTACATACACTCTCTCTCCACATACACACACACTCTCTCTCTACCTCTACATACACGCTCTCTCCAGATACACACTCTCTGTCTACCTCTACATACACGCGCTCTCCACATACACACTCTCTCTTTCTCTACCTCTACATACACGCTCTCTCCACATACACACTCTCTCTTTCTACCTCTACATACACGCTCTCTCCACATACACACACACTCTCTCTCTCTCTCTCTCTCTACCTCTACATACACGCTCTCTCCACATACACACACTCTCTCTACCTCTACATACACGCTCTCTCCACATACACACTCTCTCTCCACATACGCGCTCTCTCCACATACACACTCTCTCTCTCTCTACCTCTACATACACGCTCTCTCCACATACACACTCTCTCTCCACATACGCGCTCTCTCCACATACACACACACACTCTCTCTCTCTCTACCTCTACATACTCGCTCTCTCCACATACGCGCTAACTCTCCACATACACACTCTCTCTCTACCTCTACATACACGCTCTCTCCACATACACTCTCTCTCTCCACATACACGCTCTCTCTACATACACGCTCTCTCTACATGCACGCTATATGTGTATGTCCGTCGGTCTGTACATCTATGATTTGTATTTTGGTTTGTCTACTTATTTTTTTTTAATTTTAACGTAAAAATATAAACGTGTATTTTTTTTAATCCCTTGAGATTAAGGATAATCATGTGTGCATTTAATATAACCAAGTGCACACCACTGATTATCGGATACATTTTTTTAGTTAAAGAAATAATACACACACAAAAACAACAAAAGCAGACACGAACGTTATCAAGAGCAATCCGAGGAAGAATTATCGGGAGACCCAAGCGAGAAATTAAGATAGGCAATTCCGTTATCTTTATTGCGCAAGCTAAATAAAGACGCAATCCATTCCGGAACGGTTCACCCGTGTTGACAGGAAGTGACGCGGTGTCATGATTAAAACTGCCCCGCCTCGAGTTTTGCTGAAATGCGATTTTGAAAGAAGATAAAAATTTTAAAAAATAATAAAAATTAAAAACATTAACTCGGAACAGCAACTCTATGATGCGTGAAAATTACATAAAAAATTGGTCATCCCGCGTCATTCCGACCTGGACATTAATCTATCAGCTGGCAACTGAGTATTGCTACAGTGGGGCTTGAAGGATCCGTTGCACGCAGGACTACGCTCCAATATATATTGTTATGTAAACTAAACACGCAATCGCGGTAAACAACGATGTTATAATTATACTTTAAAAAAAATATTCCCATTGTTTAATTTCTGCACAATAATAACACTAATAACGTCTCGAATGATGGCGAAAAATTTCACTCTAAGGTTCTTTGGTCCGTGTGCAAAAAAACAAACTCGTGTGCAAAGCTGCACATCATCCATTTTTTTAAAGAAAAAGTTTACATCCCACAAACACAGATGTTACATCATCCTTATCAAAATATGCTGCGAGGCAATTCTTAGCTGCTGCGCGGCGTTGTTTAGATATCTGCGCAACCGCGCAGCCTAAAGGGAACATTGCTGGCGACCATAAATAAAGAGCCCTAAAAAACGGATGGCGCCGATGCGAGAACTAACCATCCGCGGAATTTACGAAACTAAATATTTCTTCAGATAGCGACCTTTTATTATAAAATTCATATGGATCAGAAGCACTGTTTACTTAAAGTTTCATTGTTTCATTTGGAAAAAAAACACACACACACACACACACACACACACAAACACACACACACACAAACAAAAACAAACCCAACAACTTGTGTGCAAAGTTATACAACATCCATTTTAATTTTACATCCCTCCCACAAGTGACAAGTATATATAGATATATTATGCTTATCAACATTTGCTGCGCAATGACATTTAAACTGCTGCGCGGTTGTTTGGCAGATAAGTTCGCGGTCGCGCAGCCGAGAGTGAGCATTGATCACGAGTAATGCTAACCCACCCCACGCCAATTACGACAACGCACACTTTTTTCACGTCCCTTTTGCATCGAATCTCAGTTATGTTGAAATTTACGTAAGGGGCCGTCCAAAAATGACGTCATGCACCTAGAGGGGAGGGGGGGGGTCCACACATTTGAGACGATGCGTGACGAGGGGGAAAAAGGGGGGGGGGTTAAGAATTGTTGCGTCACATCAAAACACGCTACTTTAAATAAAAGTTTCACTTAAATATTCAATTTCTTACAACTTATTTTATGACGTTTTACACGGATTCACGCGGTGGTCGAGTGGCAGCGCACTGGACTGTCGTACCGATGGTCACGGGTTCGAATCCGTGTGAAGGCAAGGGTTTGTTCCCGGGGCCTAGGGCGTCCCTGAGTCACCCCGCTCCGAATGGGTACCTAACACTACATGTAGATAGGCGGCTGGGTAATGCGTGGAACCCACAAAGCCGTGGCCTGTGAACGCTGCATCACTTGCCAAACAGATCATCTGTCATGGTCTGTGGACGCAACTATCTTCTGCATAGAAGGAGCGTCTGTATAGATAAGACAAGACAAATACATACTAAAATGACAATAAAGTGATTTGAAACATGCTCATTTCAAAAAGAAAATACCGCTTTTAGGGGGGGGGGTTCAAAGATTTGTGACGTCATATTGGAAAGGGGGTCTAAGTTTTTGTGACAAAGTGTGACGAAGGGGGAAGGGGGTTGGTGTTAAAAATCGTCCAAAATCGCGTGACGTCATGTATGGACTGCCCCTAACACAAATGACTATATGTATTACGCACCAAGCGCTGTTATGGATTTTAAAGAATCTCTTTTAAAGGGAATATATTTTTTTTTACATTTTTTAAAAAAATCTTATATTTTTGTTGCGGCTTTCGTTTTGGCAGACTGCCCGCCTCAATACCATCAAGCTACTTATTGATTGACTTTTTCTGATATATTAGTTTCATTTGCTGGTATCATATTTTTCTACGACAAAACTAACTTTCATAAATAAGTGTATTCCTATGATATGTTCCACAAAAGGCCAGAAATAACAAAAATGAAAGCCATAAAATAAGAGGGCACGCGAGGAGTACCGTAAATAAACCGAGTTTTGACTCGGCCAAAGTAAAACCCTCAGGCCGAATGGCGGAGATGAAACAAAGCTTCCAGCAATACCCGTGACAGTAAAGAACCGATGCGCGGTTTATCCTGACAGGGAGTTTTTACAACAACCCCGTGATGTCTTTGAGCGGGGCGGAGGACGGGGAGAAGTTTGCTTTCCTTATAATGAGGGGCTCAATTTAGGACCGCGAGTGTAAGCACCTTTCAGTGTAAATCCAGGCAGGCGATATATTTGTGGCAACGGAATGTCCTAGATACACAAAGCGCCGGGGTGGTGAAGCCCTCTTGCTTTGTCCCCGGGGTCTTGGAGTTCTATAGAACCTCCTGATAACACTGAGGACTGCGGACTTGTGAGTCTGAAAGGTCTTGCCGTGGCGTCGTTTCAAATATATCTTTTAGAGGAAGATTTTAGCAAAACAAAAAACGAAACTAAAAGCACGAAAATATTGATTCTGTCTGCAAGGCGATTCTAAATTTGTGGTGTGATGACGTGGCCCGGATGATGTTGTGAGAAACTTTTGAGACCGAAAACAGTAGAATGCGTTCTAGTCTCGGGAACTTAACTGGTGTCAACATATTTTTAACAGAGGTATCTCCATCTGATATTTGGTTTTTTGTTTTGTTTTGTTGTTGTTGTTGTTTATTTATTATTTTTTGTGTGTGTTTTTCCATCCAATCGGCTTTGTCGACTCAAATACCCGAAAACCTCATATCTTTAAAAAAATATTTTTAGACAATGTATTTGTATGTGTAGTTATTAACATCGCATAGACAGAGTCAGAAAAAAGGTATAGAGATATCAAGTGTGTATTGGTCGAGAAGAATAATGCCATGGGTGTAAGTATTAAATATTTGATATCGTCTACAGCAGTGCTTTTCAAACTTTGTAATGTGGTAGACGGGCAGAAATGTTTCCATTGCGCCAGGGACCGGTGCGCCTTTTTACCTGTACTGACGGGGTGGCGAAACTTAATTAATGTTTAATTTATTTGTTTCATTTTATGTGACTATTGTCGAAAAATTGGCATAATTCTATATGGTTAATATTAATGGATTAAAATTGACGATTATAATTAGACATTTTGGTCCTTTATTGATAACTTCTACGGACCGGCGGCGAATGACCAAACGGACAGGCACCGGTCCGCGGACCACCACTTTGAGAAGCACTGGTTTACAAAGCTAGCAATATTATGTGCTGCGTGTAAACTCCTAGACATAAACACATACAAGTGTAGTGTTATCCTTGTTTTAGCCAGCAATAGTTTTGCTACACACACTTTCGTGGACCTCGAGTTTGTTTCATTTCTTTCCAAAATCTGGCCACGGGACACCAAGTCTGCGTTTTTGTCTCATCCCCAGTCCCTCCCGTGTTTACGATCCAGGCCCGGGGAGAGGAAATATATTGGAGTCTTCAATCTGAACCGCAGCATTTGTAGCCGGCCAATATATGTGGGAGTCGTGTCAGGGGCGGCGATAGATGGCTTGTTCGATTGGGTTTTGATTAGAAGCCGCCATCCGTTAAATGCAAATCTCTTTTATGTACTTCATCATTTCGGACTCTAGGACTTCATTTCCATCGGTGCTAGGTTCAAAGGTTATGTTGGTGGGGGAACGTGGTGGTGGTATTTGATAAATGTATTGTCGGGTTGTAGTCGAAAAGTGAGTGTGTGTGTGTGGTTAAACTGTATGGGGGTGGACGTTGTTCCGACTGGGGATTAAATGTGATGTGTTAAATAACTCACATAATTATGCATTCATAACTTTCCAGTCATGTTGTATTTGTCCAGTAATCTGTTCAGTCATGGCGTATTTGTCCAGTAATCTGTTCAGTAATGTTTTATTTGTCCAGTTATCTTTCCAGTCATGTTGTATCTGTCCTATCATTTTTTTAGTCCAATCGTGCCGTATGAGTCAGTTTGATAACGACTTTTTTTCTATCTCGGTGGTACTTTTTGTTTTTCTTTAGTACATCTAAACGTGAAGATGTTCATCTGATCGCGAAGCTGTTCATCTTAACATTTAAACCTGAAGTTGAACTCGAGTTTGAAGTTTGAACTTGAAGTCTGAAAAAACGCCAAACCCATGATTCATATTGTCCAACTAGGACTGGTAAAGCCATCATGTTTGTATTTTCCAGAATCTAGAATATAAATAGACAGTAGACTAAGACAGGGGATTAAGACATCATACTAAGACAGCAGACTAATATTAACTGATATCAGTCCTGCTTTTTATTTACCGTGGTCTTTTTTTCCTCCCACCACCGACTTCCTTGTTTTTACGTCACTTCCGCTCCACGGTAACCCTCGGCCGCGCGTCGTTTCTCTCGGTGGTAACATGAAATGAGTCCTGTATCGCCTCCCATCAGCCGCAAGTGAGCCACTGGGAACGTTGCTCCGTCGGTCTGTACCCCGGGTTGCTCCGGACGCTCTGATAAGCTGCAAGGACGCTTGGCCCGGAGTCGATTAGGTCCGGTTTCATCACATTATCTCTGAAGTATCGGCGAAGAAACGGGACGCGGGGGCGAAGATAAACCAGATAGGGCGTGGAGGGCGCGTGAGGTGGCAGGGGGCGGGGGCGTGTGAGGGGTGCCCGCTTGGACACGGGCTGGGTGCTCGGTGCTCACTCCACTGGAAGTATCTGAAGAGCCCGCGTCTAGAGATCGCATAGTTGAAACGGTGGTCTTCAAAAAGACCTCAAATTACACCTAGCTATAACCCCCTTCGGTTTTAGTGAAGGGCTCAAGTGTTGCACTGCCAGCGTCTACCGTGACCATCGTTACACATAGGTAATTCTAAGAATCAATTCTCTGGTACTGCTATTCAGTTTTAATGAGCCGATTCCGAGCTGAGCCAAGTTTCCATTCCTTATATCGTTCTCTGCTGTTTGTTTTTTTCTGTGCAAGGTTTCTTATTGTTGTCTTATGCTGTTTTGAGCGGTTTTAGTCTGTCATCGGGAATAACGCTGGTCGAATGGATTTTTAGACCTTTACTGTTTTATACCACTGCAGCAGCGGTCAGGGTCCTTAAAGGTCATCACAATGCTGCGTTTATCCTAGCCGCTGATGATAGTATGCACATCTCAGTCATGGCAGTAGCCACAGCACACAGAAAACAGTAGCCACTGGTCAGTAATGACAGTAACCACATGTCAGTGATGACAGTAGCCACATGTCAGTAATGACAGTAACCACACGTCAGTGATGACAGTAACCACACGTCAGTAATGACAGTAACCACACGTCAGTGATGTCAGTAACCACACGTCAGTGATGACAGTAGCCACATGTCAGTGATGACAGTAGCCACATGTCAGTGATGACAGTAGCCACATGTCAGTGATGACAGTAGCCGCATTCCACAGTTGTCAGTAGGCATATCCCACTAATCTAAGATTACGTGTTCCACCAATGAAGACCAAAAATTTGGACCATCCGAGAATGTATGCATTCCATATTCAAGACCAATATTGTTGACCAACATTTTGACCAGATTGTAAATCTTCCGTACACACTATAGACATTTGCTCCGTCTAAGACCCTTCCGTGCACCAGAGCGACACTTACGACCCAACCGCATACATCTTCACAACTTTCACCCATAAAACGAATCCCTGCCCGCGGCACCTTACGCCCGACAGCGTGTAGACTTAACTACCTGTTCCTGCCCGTGCTCCTACCAACCTTCCCTGGCCCTGAAAGCGTCTGAGCTTTCCCTGGATTAGCAACCCCGCGGGTTTATGGCAGGGGTTCCCGTGGCATTAACCCCCCGCCCCGCCCCTGTCCGTTGTAGTTTGTGCATGATGAACGTTTTGAAGAAACGTTCAAGACCAATTAACAGTTTATACCAATGACTCATATGCGTATTTGGAGGTAGCGGGGTGCTTGCGGATATCATAACTGACCAGATGAAATTGATGCAAAGTGTCATCTTGGAAGATGTCATTTAAGAGCGGACGTTTGGTGGATCGACAACATTCATGCAATCACAAAAACAACAAACAGTCGGCGGTGTGTCGGACTTTGTTTCTGTCAAGCATTAAAACCAAGGTATTGGTCAACGAATAGTTATCAATAGTTCATGGACCTACAGCTCGAAGTCTGCTGCATAAACACGTCTTCTCACTTTGAAGTGTTTCGTCGCTATAAACGCGGGGTCTTTCATAACAAAAACATTACGCTTTGTCTAAAGTCTAACGTTGTTATCATGATGAACGTGATCTCATGGGCTCACGTGTCGGACAGTGCTCATTTCGACGCGCAGCATTGAAATGAACATAACGACTTTTGTCCGTGGCGATCAGTATCAGATGCCATCACCAAACCCGGCTTCGTAAACGGGTCCGATCCCATACTTGCGGTGCAGTGATACATTCCTAGATCACATCCTGAAATAACTTCACATTTCTACTCGCTATATCATCTCACCTATCCCCCCCTCCCCTGGCCATGCACAGTTGTGACGCGCATCACTCGTTCTTGTTCGCGACTTCCCTTTTTATATAAGTTCATTTCGGATTCATTTGCTACCTCCGCTACTACTCCTCGACGACCACCTCTACTACATCGACTACCTCCACTACAATCTCTAGTTCCTCTACTACCTCCTCCACTACCACATCATCACCTAACTCCTCAGCTACCTCACCTACGAGAGTGCATCATTAACACTGCCTCCCTAAGCTGCCGCCTCCACTACCTCCTCGGCCGCCTCCGCTACCTCCTCGGCCGCCTCCGCTACCTCCTTGGCCGCCTCCGCTACCTCCTCGGCCGCCTCCGCTACCTCCTCACCCGCTTCCACTACCTCCTCACCCGCTTCCACTACCTCCTCGGCCGCCTCCGCTACCTCCTCAACCGCCTCCACTACCTCCTCAGCAGCTTCCACTACCTCCTCAGCCGCCTCCACTACCTCCTCAGCCGCTTCCCACTACCTCCTCAGCCGCTTCCACTACCTCCTCAACCGCCTCCACTACCTCCTCAGCCGCCTCCACTACCTCCTCAGCCGCTTCCACTACCTCCTCAGCCGCCTCCACTACCGCCTCCTCCGCCAAACGCCCCAACCAACTTGATCATCTCATTTCCGTTCACTCTAAACCGCGGCTCTCGTCCTGCATTTAAAATTTCATTAACGTTCATCCCCCCTCCCTTCTCAACAACCGCTCGCTCACCATTTCCAACATATCTACACCCCCAGGCAGCCCCCTCTCTCAGCAGCCCCCCACCCCACCCTTCACACCCCGTGGCTACTCAGCTTTCATGTTTGTAGGTGTCTGGTTTCGTCCGCTTCTCACTCGGGCTGCATGACGGCAGTAAATGGTTCATCCCGCCCCCCGATTGGTCGACGAGGCCTTAAAGCCTGCTCCTCGGGCTCCGGGATTTTCAGAGGACCAGATGCTCACGTTGTATTTTAAATATGATTTTTTTAACCTTGTAAATTTTTTTGGGGTGTGTGTGTAGCTCGGTGGAGCCGGGGGGGGAGGGGGTGCCATCCTTGTACTCACGCAGCTCAGGGGCTTGGGGGAGGGGGAGAAGAGGGCGTTTGGATTACTCCAATATCCGGCGTGCTCTGCCGGGTCGTTATGTGTAGCAAAGATTACAGTGTCCGTCGGCTTTTAAAGAGCACGGGTTTGTGACCAAAGTAAGCGTTAGACTTCTCCCAACCAAACAAAGAAGACCAAGTTCTAAAGACCGATCCCTTAAACTTAAATATCTTATGTGGACATTCAAATGGAATAAAATAAACGGACCGTCTTTTTCTCAATTACAATAAAACAAACATATATTTAATTGCATATCTGTTTGTCCGTGTGTCTGTTTGCTCGATATATTGTAATTGAATTTTCACCCGCTCCACGTAATTCAGTTAGCTTGAAATTTTGCGCACATTAGGAGGCAAAAAAAATTTTTAATAATAAAAATGTGAGAGTGCGGGTGCATTTCATTGGATTCGAACCGCTGACCTTTCGATTGAATTTACAATCGCAGCTCACTCTTCCATGGGAAATACTTTTTTTTTAAAGTTTAGATGATATGATATGCCTTACCACCTCTTTCTTTTCGGAAACAGTTTGCTCCGAGACTTGGAGTCAGACACCAAGAGACTTGGAGTCAGACACCAAGAGACTTGGAGTCAGACACCAAGAGACTTGGAGTCAGACACCAAGAGACTTGGAGTCAGACACCAAGAGACTTGGAGTCAGACACCAAGAGACTTGGAGTCAGACACCAAGAGACTTGGAGTCAGGCACCAAGAGACTTGGAGTCAGACACCAAGAGACTTGAAGTCAGACGCCAAGAGACTTGGAGTCAGACACCAAGAGACTTGGAGTCGGACACCAAGAGACTTGGAGTCGGACACCAAGAGACTTGGAGTCAGACACCAAGAGACTTGGAGTCAGACACCAAGAGACTTGGAGTCAGACACCAAGAGACTTGGAGTCGAGACACCAAGAGACTTGGAGTCAGACACCAAGAGACTTGGAGTCAGACACCAAGAGACTTGGAGTCGGACACCAAGAGACTTGGAGTCGGACACCAAGAGACTTGGAGTCGGACACCAAGAGACTTGGAGTCAGACACCAAGAGACTTGGAGTCAGACACCAAGAGACTTGGAGTCAGACACCAAGAGACTTGGAGTCAGACGCCAAGAGACTTGGATTCAGACACCAAGAGACTTGGAGTCAGACACCAAGAGACTTGGAGTCAGACACCAAGAGACTTGGAGTCAGACACCAAGAGACTTGGAGTCAGACACCAAGAGACTTGGAGTCAGACACCAAGAGACTTGGGCATGCCTGGAAGACGCTGGAGAGACGCTGGCACAGGATAGGGATTGCTGGAAGTCTCTCGGAGGCGGCCCATGTCTTGAAAGGATTGCAGACGTCGACGATGATCGACTGCTGCTCCTCGTGGGCGAGAACGCCCAACAACCTCAGTTAGAGTCGTCCATTCGGGGTCACGTTTAGCTAGGTCATTGAGACCGATTAATGCCGACATTGTCTTATAGACTTTTTTTTTCTTTCTCATAAACCAGCTTTGCTGGGAGTTGGAACTCAGAATGAGACAGAATGGAACTACCAACTACCAAACCTGCTATTTCAAAACTCAGAAAAGGGATTCTCTTATCAGCAATAGTTAATGCGGATTTCTGATATATATTCCGCCCTCGCCAGTAGTCTCGTGTTCTCACACTAACAAGGTTGGAGTGTACGTTGACGCCCGGAAGTCGTCGCGGAACGACATCGCGCCATTTCCCGGTAATGCGACCATAAAATCCCCATGATGGCTCACTTAACTCGTGCTTCAACGTCTGGATTCATCACCGGGGTCTAACGACTGATGTCGGGGCTGGGAGGGGGTCGTTTTTAGGGGGTGAGGGGGGGTGCACAACACTCTTGTTGTTCATAAACTTAATGTTTACAGTTTATCTGCTCACCTCGCCTACGGTGTCGAGGGCGTGTGACAGTGACACTTTCACGAGGAGCTGGCGTTAATCTGAACCACGCTTGTTACAGGGCGTGTCACTCTCAGGCCGGACAACGTCATATCTCATGCGACTCAGCCTCGTCACTGGAGTCTTGGGCCTCCAGATTTAAACCAACTCTGTCTTATATAAGAGAGGTTCCTTGATTTTAATCGAGCTCGACCCCCCCTCGTTTTATTTAGTCAAAGCACGAACATCTTTTATACTGAGGCACTCTTTTTAAGCGAGGCACTCAAAATTTAAAGCGAGCCCTTTTTTATATAGTGAAGCCTTCACATTTAAGTGACGCCCAATGATTTAAATCGAGACCTTCTTTATATAATATACTAAGGCCCCGCTTATTAAAGTGAGGGCCACTGATTTAAAACGGCCCTCTTTATAGAGTGAAGCCCACTAATTTTGAAACGAAGCCTTCTTTATATAGTGAGACCCACTGGTGTAAAACGAGGCCTTCTTTATATAGTGAGACCCATTGATGTAAAACGAGGCCTTCTTTATATAGTGAGACCCACTGATTTGAAACGAGGCCTTCTTTACATAGTGAGACCCATTGATGTAAAACGAGGCCTTCTTTATATAGTGAGACCCACTGATTTGAAGCGAGGCCTTCTTTATATAGTGAGACCCACTGATGTAAAACGAGGCCTTCTTTATATAGTGAGACCCACTGATTTAAAGCCAGGCCTTCTTTACATAGTGAGACCCATTGATTTAAAACGAGGCCTTCTTTATATAGTGAGACCCGCTGACTTAAAACGAGGCCAATATACTTTGAGTAAACCCATCGCCCGATGTCAGTCACGTGCCGGAGGTGCTCTGTTTTCCAATCTGGCAGACGATTTAGTTCGGGGGTCTTCTCTCCCGATTGAAATTCCTCCGGTGCGTTTATTGGCTCGGCCTTGACCCCTTTGTTGTGGATGAGAATCGGATCATTCATTGGCCCTCTCCTACGGGCCAGGGTACATTTCACCCTCAGCCTCCTCTTTTTTTTTCTGATGCTGTCGAGTGCGCTCCTGAACAAATGGCGGGTATGGATTTCTTGGACGGTGAAAGTGCATTAAACAAACTGGGGTGATTGTATCATTTATAGTCTAAAGTCTTTGATTACAAACTGGGGTGATTGTATCATTTATAGTCAAAAGTCTTTGATTACAAACTGGGGTGATTGTATCATTTATAGTCAAAAGTCTTTGATTACAAACTGGGGTGATTGTATCATTTATAGTCTAAAGTGTTTGAGTACAAACTGGGACTGGGGTATAGTTTTATCGGTAAAAGCCTTGAATTACAAATTTGAGTAGTTGTATCCGTAAAGCAGTGCTTCTCAAAGTGGTGGTGCGCGTACCGGGGCCTTCCACCGCCGGTCCGCAGAAGTTATCAAAAAAGGGACAGAAAAAATTTTCTGTGAAGGGAAAATATTGCACCGGTCCCTGGTGCAATGGACAAAATTCCTGCCGGTCCGCCAAACTAAAAGGTTTGAGAAGCACTCCCGTAAAGTATTCGATTGCAAACTGGGGTATCTTTCTATCTGCAAAAGTATTTGATTACAAACTTGAGTAGTTGTTTCAATAAAAGTCTGTGATTATATCAAACGGCTAATCAGCTCGTTTGTTATTTACACGGAGCTTAGCATTTGAATAGTTCATATCAAAGTTTAGTTCATCAGCTCGTTCGTTATTTACATGTGGATTCACGTCTATTTATTAAAACAAGTTATAGAGTAAGTTACCGCCTCGCGAACGCTATGTCGTAGCGAACACTATTTCATAAAGCGTTCTTTGTATTTTTATTTTCCGTCTAACACGAAAACGAACACCCGTAAGTTGAAAGTAGTTCTGTTTTAAATATAATTTTATCGTTTCGTTTGCCGGGACGCACTATTTTGTGAGTAAATGTGTGTCAACATTTTGATCCTTGCGCCATGCATGCTGTCAGCGTCCCTAGGAAGAACGGAGTTGATTTCCGGGTTAAGACTACTTTTCCTGTTCGCTTTGGAAAACACGCGTGTTTGATATTGCATCATCACTTACAAATAGGCCAGTAACCACGCTATTATACTTTACAATGCTATTTAATAGCAATGTTCGTTTCGAACGGTTGTTCGCGACGAAGTAAGTTTAAAGTTAGATTTTACTTCGTACCGAACACTTTTATTCTGCAGAAAAATTTAGTTAAATAAGGTTCTAGCTCTTGGCCTCTAGTGTTATTTGAATATAGTAGTGTTCGTTTTGAGGGCATGTTCGCGTTGAAGTATATTTGTTTTATTGTAGGATATTACTTCGTTGCGAACACTTTTTCATGTAGGAAAATTAAGCTAAACCACCTGCACAGCATAAATGACAACCAATTTTATTGAGTCCCAACGATAACCAAGCAATCATCGAGGCACACACATAGAATCCGACACAGCAGCAACCACTGAAACACAGCCAATTGAATCTTACACACAGGCACTCATTGAGACACAACCGATTGCGAATGAAACACAAGTAGTCATAGAGACCCAGCCCATTATACAGGAAAACAGCCCATTTGAGAATGAAAATAAGTCTATCATTTACAAATCTTCCCAACCAGAATCATTACCTGCATCATCACCACCAAAGTCTAATTTGTCTGCTGCACAACTTAAAGCACTCCATGACTATTCAAACTTTTTATATGATGAAATGGGTCGCAACCAATTTAATAAAAAAAATTGTCAACTGACAATGACAAGTTCTACTGCAGGAGACAACCTTAGCAAAGAGGAAGAAGAGAACAAGTTTCAAGCCTTAGCTGTGGGGCTAATAGAAACGTGCAGTCTAGAAGAACCCAAAAACTACACAGTCAAAGCTAACTTGACAGTAGATGACATTTTAAAGCTGTCTGCTTTTGTTACAAGGAATAAAAACAAGACGTAAACAGCAAATGCTCCAACCATGCCAAACTTGGTCAGTGAAGAAGAGTTTAGAGAAGCATTAAAAAAAGAAAACAACAGACAAAGAAGAAATAGAAAAAAATAAACTGAAAAGAAAGATCGAGAGGGAAGAAAGCAAAATGAGAAAGGATGCAAAAAAAAAGAGGCTACAAAAAGGACAAGAGAGCAAGAAAGGGAAGAAAAAAGACGCAAGAGAGAAGAAGAGCAGATTTAAAAAAATGAAAATTGTGGAGTCCAAGAAAGTAAAGAGGTATCCAGTAATAGATCTATCTGATAGCAGCAGTGAGGACTCACAGTTGGTTCAAACAATGGAGCTTGACATGGCTGCAGATGACGATTCTTTAGATATAGAAGAGGATCTCTTGTTGGCAGGAATTTGTCAAGGGTGCAAAAAGGGGGAGGGGCAGAGGTTTGGGGCCAATGTGATGTGTGTGATGGCTGGTGGCATGCACAGTGCACGCAAAATTGTGCATCTTTGAAACAAGGCACTTTTGTGTGCACTGTTTGCTGCCCTGACTAGACTATAGATTATAGATCTACCTATAGTATTATTTGGTATATATATATATCTAAGTTATTCGGGCTCTAATTTCTTTAATAAACGTTTATCACATTATTATTGACATCTCCAGTGTTATTTGTTGACTCCATTAACTAAAAATTGATTCTTTGGTGATTTTGGTTATGTGTCTGCTTTGAGGTAAAAGTGTCTGCTTTGAAGTAAATTGAGCAAAAAAGTGTTCGGCAGGCGGTAGCTAACTGGGTCAGCTAAAATTGGACTTTACACTCTAACCCCGCGTAGTAATACAAGAATGCTGTCTCATTATAGTAGCCTTGTTGTCATACTACTTGTAGGTACTTTCGTTTTTACCTTGTGTCGAACGGTTTAGTAGCTAGGGCATGAAAGCCAAAAATGGTGCTATTTTTAGCGTATGGCGTTCGCGAGGTGGTAAATTACTCTATATTTTTTCCTTGAGTAAATCTGCAAAACTCAAAGAAATGCAAGCTACAGATATAGAGTTGCAGACAATGTTCCCTTTAAGTTGTGCGGCTGCGCAGACATCTAACTGATGCCGCGCAGCAAATTTTGTAAAATATTGCACCAAAAAATGGAACCTGTGCAACTTTGCACACGGAACAACGAACTTTAGAGGGAACATTGCTTGCAGATATAAATCTTTTAGCCGCCGTCGCTTTCTTTCACCACGAAGCCCACCCCCCCACCCCCCAAAGAATACAATAAAAAGTTAAATTTGCATGGAGTTTTCGCGTAATGTTAAGTGCAGGGGAAGTTCTCTTCCAGGCTGGAGATAGAATTATTCAGAATCTGAGATCTCACTACCAAAACGTATGTCTTTCCCTGTATGGTATATATTTATAGAATTCAAACTCACTTTGGTTTAGTATTTTATGTCCTAATCTCGGATACTTTTGAGATGACTTTTTTGAAAGCTTTGGCTAACACCTGGGGGACCTACTTCATATGCTGAGCTGAGGCAACAGAATTGTATGAACGTAGGACTCACTCGCCGCCATAGCCTATCCGGATGTGTCCAGCAATTGATGCGCCACTGTATCAGAGGCTAGGCTGCAATGCCAGCAGTTTGAGTCCCTGTTATCTAATTTAATAAATGCACTAAATAGTTTTGTTAGGGTCTTAAACATGCCTTATACCATTGTCAGTGGATGTCAATGTTCCCTTTAGGTTGTGCGCCCGCGCCTATATCTGACAGTCGCCGCGCACTAGTTTTGAATTACCGCACATAATAAAAACTCGAATTACTATTTACACGCAATTTCCAACAAAGAATTTCTGATTTTTTTATTCAAGGGAAATCATTCTAGAGTGACACCAAGAATGTGTGAATATAATGCGCACCGCGCAACAGTCTAACATTAGCATTCACTAAGTGGGAAAATCCCATTAACTATCATTCTAGATTATATTAAAAGTCATTTCAAATAAATAATTCTGAAACTAAACAAAACAATTGCTATCTACAAATTGCTGCTAAAATTACGGGAGTCGAACCAAAAGAAATTTTTAAAAGATTACTTCTCCAACATTGTTCTAAATATTATTAGCTATCTTTTGGCGTTTGTTTCAACCCGATAGATGTTATGGTTGGCGACAAATTGACAAAATACTGATATTTTTTCGAGGTTTTTTTTTGGGGGGGGGGATTTTCTAGAAAATCCAGTAAACTTTTTCGGTAATTTTTTTTGGCCCGTGCACATCCTTGGGACCTCCTTAACACATTTGCAAAAGACCCGAACCCTCTATCTGAAAAGACCCGAACCCTCTATCTGAAAAGACCCGAACCCTCTATCTGGTATGGTTTAAGAGGAGTTGCTATTCAAAGCTCGAAAAGACAGGCCGGACATTAAATATATAAACGAGATTTGTCCCAAGGGAAATTGCGTTAAAAATGGATGTTGTGCAACCTTGCACACGAGTTGTTTTTGTTTTTACTTTGCACACCGACCAACGAACCTTAGAGGGAACATTGGTTGGTAGCGGATGAAACCATGTAATATTGGGTTGATATTGACTGTAACGATTACTCATGCTCTTATTATTACTGACAGTTGTGGTAAGTCATGAAGCGAATTCCCTTACTTAAACTTGATCATAGGGCTACGGATATCAAGGCAATCATTTGAACGATGCAATGTGATTTCCCTGCAGACTTCACAAGAGCAATCCAGCTTGGATTACGCTTCGTGACATTTTCCTGCGGTGTCCCCCGACCGCTCATATTTATGTCCCCTTGGTTGCTGTAATCAGATCAGGTCAATACGAGAATTGAACTGGCCATATGAAAACTGCACTTATTATCAAATTCCCGGGTGCTATTTTATTCATATTTATAATTAATGTTGCTTTTCTTTTAAAATGATAGATAATTAGTGTATAAACTCTTTTCCCAGTCTCGGTAGCGGCAGCTTATGGAGATTGGGAATAGCTAGATAAGTCATATGTGTGGAGGTGTGCAGTAAATCTGTATAATTTGGCGTTAGCATATGGGCATCTTTATAACTTGGCAATAATACACGGATATCTATATAATGTAACTTGGAAGTACCACATGGACATCTGTATTACTTGGACGTGCCACATGGACATCTGTATTACTTAAAAGTGCCACGTGGACATATGTGTTACTTAAAAGTGCCACATGGACATCTGTATTACTTAAAAGTGCCATATGGACATCTGTATTACTTAAAAGTGCCACATGGACATCTGTATTACTTAAAAGTGCCACATGGACATCTGTATTACTTAAAAGTGCCACGTGGACATATGTGTTACTTAAAAGTGCCACATGGACATCTGTATTACTTAAAAGTGCCACGTGGACATATGTGTTACTTAAAAGTGCCACATGGACATCTGTATTACTTAAAAGTGCCACGTGGACATATGTGTTACTTAAAAGTGCCACATGGACATCTGTATTACTTAAAAGTGCCACATGGACATCTGTATTACTTAAAAGTGCCACATGGACATCTGTATTACTTAAAAGTGCCACGTGGACATATGTGTTACTTAAAAGTGCCACATGGACATCTGTATTACTTAAAAGTGCCACATGGACATCTGTATTACTTAAAAGTGCCACATGGACATCTGTATTACTTAAAAGTGCCACATGGACATATGTGTTACTTAAAAGTGTCACGTGGACATCTGTATTACTTAAAAGTGCCACATGGACATCTGTATTACTTAAAAGTGTCACGTGGACATATGTGTTACTTGGCAGTTAGACGTGGTCATATGTATGGACAAGGTGTAAGCTAAGATTCGAATCAGTTGAAATGATTTAAACTCTTTAAAAAATGCAAGATTAGACATAAGTCATGGCCAAGGGTATGGGACGCAATAATCTTCTGCATAGAAGGGGCGTCTGTAACAGATAAGATATGAGGAGATAATATTGAGAGCCGATTGGAAGAAGACATGCGGTAGCGGAAACTTGTTGCAATGGGCTACTCCATCACATTGTGTTCCATTTGATTTTGCCAACAGATTATCCTTTACAGTTTACAGAATAATGATCTAGTGACAAATCGTTTTATCAATAAGTTGGTTTGAAACACAACAACCGAGAACCTATAACTGTTGAATGTGACGTCGTATATGCTGTTAAAAATATCTGCCTGGCCTGCTATCTCAGATGTCATCTCCGATGTTCGTTTAGATTTTTTGTTTCTCTATTGGGCTGTTTGGATCAATTAACAAGTTATTGTTTATATCACAGTTTAACAGTGCATGGTTAAATAACATATCACAGTTTAACAGTACATGGTTAAATAACATATCACAGTTTAACAGTGCATGGTTAAATAACATATCACAGTTTAACAGTGCATGGTTAAATAACATATCACAGTTTAACAGTGCATGGTTAAATAACATATCACAGTTTAACAGTGCATGGTTAAATAACATATCACAGTTTAACAGTACATGGTTAAATAACATATCGCAGTTACACAGTTGTTGTTTTGGTTCTTTTTTGTTTTTGTGGGGTTTTTTCCGCTTAACCAATTTATATCACACTCCAACAGCATATTGGTTAACTTACCTATGCCGGAGTTAAACACTCCAATCGGTTAACTGACGTATCACAATTTAACAACCCATTGGTTAACTAACATATCACAATTCAACAACCCATTGTCATTGGTTAACTGACTTATGTCACAGAAATAGCCCCAATCCACTAACTGTTCATGTGATATAGGCTACCACAAACCAACTTGATGGCGTTTTATTATTATTTTTTAAAATTTATTATTATTATTATTATTTACTTTTTTTTTAGATTCGGCTCCCAAATACCGTATCTTGTTATGAAGTTTACGACGGCGCGATACTTCGAACTCCATTCAGTCGACTCCGGATTAGTTGAGAGTTTTACAGCTTCATGGGATCTACGGCCAATAAATTCATCCACGGGCCGGGATATAAAACAGTCATAAAATAATATGATGCTTGTAGCCAAGACCTGGCGGAAAGGATCCGGTAATGGTGGGGTCGGGGGGGGGGTGTGTGGGGGGGTGGGGTGGGGGGGTTAAGTTTATGAAGACGACAGGGTTGGGTATGGTGTAGCCGCACAAATCTACATATTATAATCTCCAAACTGGGGATAGAGGGACTCTACTGGCTCCGGTTTATTATTTATTTATTTATTGTAAACACGGGTGAGGGGCGGAAGGGGGGGGTTAAGGAGTGTGGTGGTGGTGGAGGGTTACCGGGGGCGTAGACTCGTGTTTTACTGGCAGGACTCAAGCCTACAGGTTTGTGAGGCGGCCTCGGCGGCTTGACTGACGTGTCGGGCAAAAGTCACCGAGGTGGAGATAAATGCGAGGATAGACGTTTCGGAGGTGTGCTGTGCGGAGCGGAGGTTTGGCCTGGCCCGGGGGCGGGTGGGAAACTGGGAGAGGTGATGGGGGTGGAAGCTAGGGGGGGTGTCATGTTCCCCCCCCCTTCTCCCCGCATCAACAAGTTGAAGATGGTGGTACAGGAAACATGGCTGTATCTCGAGCGATGAGGAAAAGATAATGCGCGGGCTCCGGGCGTTTGATGAACGCTTTTGGTTACAATATGTACATAAAATGTTCATAAAATGTCAAGAGCGTTTTCTTGTTCATAAACTGTTAGGGTTTGTACACACACAAAAATAAACGTGTTATTGTTATAGTTTACGTTTATACGATGCAAGGATTCGTGCATCAAACATTAGGACTTGTTTATAAAATGTTAGCGTTGCCGCAGTTATCATTAGGGCTCTTGTGATTAGTCTAACAAGTGTTTGATTTTTTACATGTCCGTTTTTTCGAGCCTAGCAAAAGTCCGAGTGTCAAATCGTGACATAAAATGTCACAGCGTGTGGTCATTGGCCACTCAAGCCTGACCAATCTGTGTTGATCAAACGGGGGGAAAAATCGTTTCGCTTCCCCATGAGCCCTTTAAAATGTCTTAAATGAAACTGACCTTGCTTGTTGGTGAGTCTCTGCATCATTACGTTCAGAGCCTCAAATCGCCCGGTAGATAGCAGTGAATGACAATAGCGCTGTCGAAGTCTTTTGGTTCTCGCTGGTTTCTGGATCGGCTGAAGTCAAACTTAAAGTAGAGAATTATTGTTGGCAGCTTTTTGGTTGTAAAAAATATGTCACAGTGGCAGCAGGCTATAGTAGAACTTCCTTGAGGACCCAAGCAAAAATGTTGCTGCTACACGCTGGAAGGTCTATCAGATGTATTAGGCTGCAGTGATAGACGGGTGGATAGGCTGCAGTGATAGACGGGTGAATAGGCTGCAATGGTAGACTGGTTGGTAGGCTGCAGTGATAGACTGGTTGGTAGGCTGCAGTGATAGACTGGTTGGTAGACTGTGATTATAGACTAGTGGATAGGCTGGAGTGATAGATGGTGAATAGGCTGCGATGATAGACTGGGACATATCCTTCTATGATAGACTTGTTGTTAGGCTGCAGTGATAGACTGGGACAAATCCTTCTATGACAGACTTGGTGATAGGCTGCAAGGGTAGAACGGGTAACAGACGAGGGACATATTTTGACAGCAGTTTAAAACCAACTTCAAACCCCGTGAGACGTCTCGATGTTTTGTTTTCATCTTCCCACTCGCGACTTCTCTCTCAAACAGTTCATAATCAGTTCGCAAACGGTTCGCAAACTTTTAAAGTCAATACCTTCCATAAACTTCACCCCTCCTCTCTCTCCCCGTGCCGCCTTATATTTGACTCATATTCTAAATCTCATCTCTCCCCCGCCCCACCCCCCACCACAACCCGCCTCCGCAGCTCCCCAAATTTTAAAATAAACACCCACCCGTCGCCCCTTGCTTCTCCCACCCCGTTATAATATTTCGGGGGCCAAGGGACATTATTATTATTATTGCTGGAGCAGGGGGCCTAACTGCCTAACTTGTACCCCGGACGAACTGCCTTTCATTCCGTACAGCCCCGGTTTTATAGCGCCGTGAGGCAGGGCTTCGCCGAGGTGAAGCGTGCTGGCTTGAGAAAACCCTCGCCTTACGCTCGGCGCTCTGATCCATCCCCCCTTTTCGGATTCAGTAGTCCTGGTGCGTTCGCTAGCGGTGGATGTTTGGCGTATGTAGCAGCGTGGCTATGGCAAAGTACCGAGCTATTTGCACGCGGGGTCCGACTGGAGAAACTGTGAAATAAAATCTTCAAGATTCGGGTGTTCTAGTTCTCAGTGTTTGGATTTCTGTTTAAAACACATGAGACAGAAGAAAAGCAAGTGAGGAGACGGTAGAATATTCTTCACCTACTGAATTCAGCGTGAGATTATGGATTTGTCTGTGTATTTCGTGGTTTTTAAAACATCATCAATAGTGTGGCAAGTTTGTGTTTTTAGTTCTGGTGGTGTTGTGCATATTTCATTGTTGGGATTGTACCATTACAAAAGTTGTGTCATCAAGCAAGTGATTTTTTTACGATATAGTATAGTATAGCCATAGTGTTCAGCCAATCACTTGGTTTCCATCGCCATCGTGGCGGTTAGTGGTCGCTGTTAAAAGTACTACAGCTGTACACGGGACCAGTTCTCTATAGAGGCGATTATAGCTGTAATCTATAGAAGCGATTATAGCTGTACTCTATAGAAGCGATTATAGCTGTACTCTATAGAAGCGATTATAGCTCTAATCTATAGAAGCGATTATAGCTGTAATCTATAGAAGCGATTATAGCTGTACTCTATAGAAGCGATTATAGCTCTAATCTATAGAAGCGATTATAGCTGTACTCTATAGAAGCGATTATAGCTGTAATCTATAGAAGCGATTATAGCTGTACTCTATAGAAGCGATTATAGCTGTACTCTATAGAAGCGATTATAGCTGTACTCTATAGAAGCGATTATAGCTCTAATCTATAGAAGCGATTATAGCTCTAATCTATAGAAGCGATTCAAAGATGAACTCGATAGAAGCGATTTCAGACCATAGCCTTACACTTAGTCACTGCACGGCCGTCATTAATGAAATCGAATTCGACTAACTTTTTTGTAACCGTTGGCTAATCTCTTTTGTGTATTAACTTTATTTTTGCAGGGGTTGGTATAACTTTTGCGAGTAGTGTAGGAAGCAGAGAATCGCTAAGCAATAAATCCTTTTGCAAAACTGTCACATAATATAGTATATACAAATCTCTGGCACTTCTCCAACCAGAGCTAATGTAAGATTCATATAATATTGTCCCCAAAAATGTTTCGGTAAGAAATATAAATTTGAAATCGTTCCTATACAGTGCACCATAGAGTACAGGATAGGGAGACCGCTGAACGATCAGAATAATATAGTAATATAGAAACTCCCGTAATTAAAGAGTCGTTGTTTAGAGACGTCTACCGATAGTACATGGTGCAGGATAACTTTACTACCGAGACGTTTGCATTTACTTAGTTATAGTTACTTAGACCTAGTCCAACTGATATTAGTTAGCTATTCTCACGTTTTTTTGCGTACATTAAAAAAATAAAATAAATACACAGTTCATTTTAAAAGCATCGCATACAGACCTTCAGTTAGACAGACATTTAGCCGTACAGCACATGCATACTGTCAGAATTTCAGTTTCACAGACAGTTACGCTGTAAAGGTCTTCAGTCAAACGGGCCCTCTTTTATCATACGTACACTCGGTCGTGCCTATAGTCTAACACACAATAATACGACCATCTCCCGTCAACATGACCACAACACATCACGTCACCAGAGCCAAACACCGTCAGCGTTAATGCATGAGGAAAAAAAATCCTTAAAATTAGACACAGTGTAGAAGAAATGATGTTTACAATTAGATATATATTTTAATTTTTAATTTTTCCTCTATTTTTTTAAAAAGTAAAGTTTTGGCCTTAAAATATCTGGTTCCCACCGTTTAAACGACGTAGGCATATTCATATGATACCGCATGATTTTGCGTAACATTTTTTGAAAAAAAAACGTAACCATTTTTTTTCCTTTTCAAAATTCACATTTTATCTCAAGCACTATATAACGCCCCCTTTTAAAGCATCAACTCCTTTATTCTCTCCGCCACCCCTTCCAGTTGACATCCCCCCCCTCCAACTGGCTGTAATCCGACCCCCTCCAATAGCCCCATCGTTGGACTTATTCCCCCGACAAGGAGGGCGACACTTTATTACAATTTCCTCCCATTGCCCCGGCTCGTCACTGTGTTATCACACCCACTTGTGAGAATTCTTCCCTCGCTCCCGCCTCGTGGAGGATAAAAACCATTTGCTACTCGTTGTAAATTCTTCATTCCTGTCATTAAACTGAACTGCTGCTGAATTGGATATTTTCATTCGCTAACGGGGTAAGTTTCTGCTCTTTTCCAAATGCCTTTTATTATATTTAAATTGTAAGTGGAGTGTTATTATTTATACACTTTTAAAATAATATACTAAGTGGCGGTTTGAAATTGAGTACGCAAGATTGTTGTTTTGTTGAATTTGAGCATTGCAAGGAATAACTTGGTTATCTTTTAGAAAGGCAAGACTTCTTAAGGCTTAAGGTTTTGTTTTTGGCGACATAATTTAATGCCATTACCGAATACAATAAAAAATAAAATCCTTAAATAATATATAGAAAAAACTTGATTAGGCTAATTTAGTAAACCAATCCTAAGATTGTCATAACTGTTTTTAAAAAAACCTCAGAAAACCACTTAGGATAAAAGTGTATGTTGTTTGTTGTTGTTGTTCTTTCTCCATTGAGGCAACAATTAAAAACGTATAGGTTTTTTTCTCTGGTCAACGTTAAAAAAATAGACCTAACATAGTTCTGTTCCAACACATAATGGGCCTAATTTTATGAACGATCCGTGATGTGCGTGTACTACTGTGTATTACGCATTAAATCATAGCTTTGAATATTGTTATCAATCATCTTAAACGCATTTGAAAAACTTTCTTGGAATTTCTGCCATTACTTTAAGAGGAGTAACTCCCGCTTTTATTCTCTCATTTAGTGCTGGAATAATCTGGCTTAAATGTACATTTTATTTATGTTGGCGCGGTGCGCACCAATCTGTGCAACACATCAGCAGTAAAAACCCCGATGCTCTCCGTTTATGACGTACAAACACGCAGCATCTTTGTATTCGGTCATACATAGATTGTTCAGTCATTTTTAGAAACAAAATGAATTTAAACTGTTCATTTGTATCACTTAGATATGAGATTGTGACTTGTGTTCCACATGGTTAATGGAATATGAAAAAATATGGAAATGTAGAAAAATAATAGATCTATTTAAAAAATTGTCATCCATTTTTACTTTGGAAAATATTACAGTTCTATTAAATACCGATTTTTTTCTCTGTATCTTACATTAATACATTAATCTTACATTAATTAATTAGTCTGTCTCAATGATCAAAGCGATAAAAATTGTGCATACATTTTTTGTTGTTGCAAAGGTAGACAAGAAGGATAGAAAGTCGAGGGCTGATGTTGACAAGATTTGATGATTAGTGAATCACAAGTACTTAAAACACGCATATTGTTATTTAAAAAATCTAAAATCCATAATTTAATCAATCTTTAGTCAATTATGTACAAAATCACATGTCAATAATGTTACAAATCTTAAATGAATAATATGACAAATCTTAAATCAATAATATAAAAATTATCAGTATAATAATAATACAAGAAATCTTAACTAAACTAGTGTATCACCCGTCAAGAAATGACGGAAGCTTTCAAAATAAATACATTTCAGCTGAAGTCTATTTATTTTGAAAAATGCACATCAGTATAAAAAATAATGTAATAAAGAACTTTCATTTATTTTTATTTTATTCATTTATTTTCATATTGTACAATTTTATGCGGACGTTCGAAAAGAGTTATTTTTTGGTGCGGTAATTTGCTGCGCTGCTTTTTAAAATTAGTAGCGTCACGGACAGGACAGACGGGACGTGACATACATTGCAAATTATGTATGTTGATAATATTATAATATATAACAAACTTTATATTCGAAACATCAAAAGTGTCAAGTAAATGAGATATTAACTTTTGTATATTCGATGATGTTCCGTCAGTTGTAGAATACAAACGTCTATTCAGTAATAAAACTTAAAAAGGTTGTTGTATTATTAATCATATGCACCTTTTTAAAAATAAACTCGGTAAAACCTTCAAAATTCATACGAGAAAAACGTTATTTTTTAATTATTATTATTTTATTTTTTTAAATCCTTTATATTAACTCGTGGTGTCTGCGGCCGACCGACCGACCTTGCTTGCTTGCTTGCTTGTCGCCAAAACTTTTGATCGATTTTTTTCACCCACTTGCTCGCAAGATAGCGAGCTGAAATTTTGCAGGCAGTTTCGTACCGATGATAAAAACAATGTATCAAAATTTCAGATCGATCGCATGTACCGTAATTAAATTATTGATTTTTTTAAGATTATTTTATTTATTCCTATGTATCATGCTATTTTTTAGATAGAGCGTCGCGGTGCGTATTATATTGAACAACCTTTCTGTCGCGCAATAAGGTGCGTATTTTACTGACAACACTTTTTATAAACCTATTCCTGATCGGTGCGCATTATATTAAACACGTTTTACGACACAACTGCAATTTTGTATTTTTGGATGGTCTTGCGCTGCGTGTTATAATGAACATTCTTTTAGTTACGTCTCATACGTAAAGGATTTATAGTCAAAAACTTGGTTTTTTACGGGTTGTTTTTATTGAAATACTAACTCACCAACTTGTTCCAATTAAAAAGCTCGATAATTTCCGGGTCTCCTGAAACTTTTTTTATAAGACTTACCCCTGAATGCCAACTTACTAAATAATTGACGCGGACATTGTCAACATTTTAATAGCAACCGGAGAGCTCTTATACTGTGCTACCAAAATTCCGTGCTTTGTTTTTAACAACACTCTGCGTCTACAACACTATGATAATAGAAATAAAGCAAAAACCACCAAAATCAACAGCGTATTACCTCATAGCCGACACACCCCAGTCCACCGTTTGTTACCCCTTACCCTCGGCTTTTCTTTACCCCTCCCCACACACTCCCCCGCACACACACTTCCCCACACGTTTTCTCTCCTCCTTCCGATCCCTCCGAAACTCACCCCCCACCCCCCGGCCGTAACTTTCCCGACACTTGCACCTGTCCAATATGGCAAATCAACCATAATATTTTCCCATCGAGGCAAAGACGCACTGCACGCCGGGAGAAGGCCAACTGTCGCCCCCCCCCCACCACCACCCCGATTGCCGACCCTCTCACCCCACCCCACTGGTGTGTTTTACAACCTCTTATAATTTCTTCCCTCCTCAAAATATGACAAAATCCGCCCTTATCGGACGTTACTGTGATATATGTGCAGCTCGAGCTAGCCGCGACGAGGGAAAGTATTGATGAGGTGCGAAACCTCCTTGATACTGAAGTCTTCGGATGAGGTGACAAAAGCCTTCCGGCAGAAGTTTCCGTCGTGACGGACTGAATGATTGAATGAATGAATGGGGAGTACATTAATAGGTTAACGGGGGTCATATCACAATCACATCAGTCGTTGTCTAAATGACCTCATCGTTGAAAATGTCCACATTAAAAATGGGTGATATGGTTTCCAAAGACTAAAGGCTATCGAATAAGGACAGTGAAAGAAACAACACTGATTGGTGTTCATAATGTTCAGCTGTTACCGACGAGACATATTGCGAGTTAAAGTTATACAAAGCTTTTGTCTTATGTACAATTATTGGTGTCTATTGTTGTTTTTTCCCCTGCAAACCCACTCTAAGCTTTCTCACAGTCCAGCCCTGATAATATTGACTTACATAAGCAGGAAAGTTTGTTGTTTTTTAAAACAATGTCCAGTTCCAAAGTAGGGTAAATTTAAAGTTTTATTTTAAAAGTAAGTAATGTTTAAATACTTCATTGCTTTCAATTTCAGTTTTGTGATCGATAGTTGTGTAAACTGGGATAGTTGTGGTGTAAACTGGGATGGTTGTGTTGTAAACTGGGATGGTTGTGTAAACTGGGATGGTTGTGGTGTAAACTGGAATAGTTGTGGTGTAAAGTGAGTTTTTTTAGTCACCCATTTAGTGTGGATAGAACCGCTCTTAGATCTACCCAGCAGATACTAGATTTCATTTTAATGAGCACGTTTCTTTTCTAACATCGATATTTGTGTGAGTTCGAAGGTATTTATCCCGGGCGAGGCTTGCGAGAGGGCCAGCTTATAGGGGAGAGAGAATGGCGAGGGAAAATGTCACACCATAAAGTCGGGCGTAATTTTGTGGTCAATAGCAGTGCGGAACGGCGTTGTTAGGCTTACGACGACTGCGAGGTAAATAGAACCATTACGACATCAACACTGCCGCGAAACAGCCGCCGAAGTTTTAAAATTGATAGGCAGTTAAAATAATATTTTCAGAACTACCCAGAATGTTCCTTGTTTTTTGTTGTTTTTTTTTACATCCCCCATATTCTGGTTATTATAATAATTTAAGAGGGGAAGGTTGGGTCGGGTGGATAACGAAACTTCGCCTCATAAGACTTTTCTTTTATGCTTAACAAAGAAAATTTGCAGGGAGGGAACCGTGTTGAATAACAGAATAGGGTTCTGTCCCGTGAATTTAATACAGTAATGGTGTCTGACTTGTCCATGCATTTAGTCGGCGAGAGTTGTGTTTACACTTGCAGGCCTAAGTAAAAGGTTTTTGGGGGGAGCTTTTGTGCTGCCAAGGAATCGTTGGTCTGTAGAAATAGGGGGTGATTGTAGTTGTCTGGTTAGTGCCGAATGTATGAAACAGGGGCGGCGTGGGGTGTTCAGGGCGTGTGTAGAAAATGTACCGACAGTTATTCAGTGTGTCAGAGTTCCAACATGTTTTCGGTGGCGTAACTGACGGGACGGGGGGGGGCATGGGTAGTTTGAAACCACACTTGGAGTGTTACATCGCTCACGTTATTTTGTTTATATTATCGGGGCTCGGCCCTATTACTAAACATGCATTTTTTAAAATTCTAACCATATAGCCTAACCATAACCATATTGCTTAAGCCAATCTGTAACCCTAACCATATTCATATAGCTTAACCCAGGGTGGGCAGACTTTTTTCGGGTGAGGGCCGCATTAGTAAGAAATTAAACATCTAGAGGCCGCAACTAACCAAAATTTACCATCGATTCAAATACAAACATCTGTCTTTAACATACATTTTTTTATTATATTGCCGCAGGATTCGGTTGGCCGCATGCGGCCCGCGGGGCGTAGTTTGCCTCCACCCTGGCTTAACCCAATCTCTAATCCTAACCATAAAGCATAACCATGTCCCTATCTCTTACATGAGTCGTAACACCGGGCTTAGCCCTACGACGAAACGTCCGAGTTGTTTCTAATCTCATGTCGTAACAATCTATCAATCATTAATTTATATAAAATCAATGGGCTTAATAAAACTGTAACGCAAACGTTAAATTATTATAATTTGGGTAATCATCTTTTTAAGATAATTCCAGTCAGAGAATGAATTTTGTTTTTCCGTCTCAAATTCAAAAATATTTTCTAGAAATGATAACCATAGTCCTTTCGCGATGGTCTAAGTGGTAGCGCACTGGACTATCGATCCGAGGCAGATCCCGAGTCGCGGGTTCGAGCCCAGGTAGGTACTGGCAAGGCCCTTGGGGCATTGTGCTGGCCACATATTCCCCTGCTCGTTAGTGGTGGCTAAAAACTTGTGAACGCTACATCACTTGCCCCATGGTCCGTCATGGACTGGAAAGGGCGTCAAAAACACACGTACCTGAAACAACTTCTGTCGATTCCTTCCTCTCTTCTTTTATCAACGTGCTAACAATTTCGCCCCCAGATCTACTGCCGCTGTTATTGACTCTGAGATATTCAAAGATTATCAGCAGCGGCCACACCTTGGAACACTTGGTGTGCCCGTTGAACGTCGGGGCCTATTTTATTTTCGGGAGAATTCCGTTATGACGGTTCCAGGGGCGGAGTGCTGTGATCGCAGAAACGGGTTTGTCGCCTCAATCATTCTTGGAAACATTCTTGAGAATTTGAATTTTTAAATTAAAAAAAATAAAATTTTAAAAAAAATGCCATTATATTATATATAATATGTAGTCTGCTAGAGAAATTCTAATGAATTCGATATTTCCATTCTAATGACATTTACTGAAGGGATTTTTGTTAAGTATAACTTCATTGGATGTTACCCAAAAGCTTGTTGTATCATAATTAAATAACATTAACATTTTAAACTTTATAAATGTATAATTGATTCAAAATAGGTATTTTGATTTTTTTAAATCTATTAACTAGGACTGTTACTGATTAAAAAATGATGTGTTCGATTAATCGGGAAAAAATTTAATCGATTAATCGCTTAATTTTGATCAATTATATTTTTATTACGTTTATATAGATCCCTTAAGTTGCGATTCATTATTTCGCGAAATAGGTTAAGTCGCGGTAATTCCATGGTTCTCAAACTTCGGCGACATAGCGAATTCGTGCTGCTATGCAAGAAATAGGGAAGAAAAACCTTTTTGTTTGCGTATGGACGTCTAAATAAATAATAATAATACGAGGGAAAAGTATGTAAGTAAAAAATATATAAATTATTAATAAATTGGGAAAAGATATTATATTTTTTTCTTAAATTTTAATCGATTAAATTTTTTTAAGGATTAATGGATTAATTAATGTTTAATTCCCGCAGCCCTACTATAAACTAATTGTTTTGATGTAGTACTCTTTTTTAAATTGTATCTCTATTTACTTTATTAATTTTTTAAATAAATTGATATAAATTATCAATTGTTATAATTATTAAAAATTTATTCCATTCTAGTTGTCAAAGCATCAGTATAGTGTTAATTTTAATGAATTAATTACTGCTTAGAAAAAGTTGCTTGAGAAAAACACAACCACGAGTCGTTACTGTAAGGAAAATGCCGTTAAGAAATTCCAATTTGCGTTGATATATCTTTGTTATTTCATGGTCATGAATCGTTTCTATAGACTTCTCGTCACACTTAGATACCGTCGCTCACGACAATGTCATGTTAGTCACTTAGCATTTAATCGGGGGGCCGATTATGTCAGTTTCAGTTTGTTTGTATCTAGCTATCTGACGCTCTATTTTAAACCCTTCACTCTACAACAGGATTCCCATCTCCCGAGAGGAGAAGGAGGAGGAAGAGTCGGGGTGCTCTTCAATACCAAAACTCCCCCAACACCCCCTACTCCCCCAACACCCCCTACTCCCCCAACACCCCCTACTCCCCCAACACCCCCTACTCCCCGAACACCCCCTACTCCCCAACACCCCCTACTCCCCCAACACCCCCTACTCCCCCAACACCCTTACTCCCCCAACACCCCTTCAGACTCATTTTAAAAAAGCTAGCACACATCCCTTTTCAAGTCTTTTGTTTTTTTAACCAAAAGCCTTTCGCTGTTTTTTAACGGCGTTTGTGGCCATGCTCACGTCGCACGATCGATGCCGAATCATTTGACATCGAACTTCAGTTCCGCCCCCTCTCCCCTTCTGATCTCACATCGTTTTTCTACCGTCGTCGGTTTTTCTCCTTTATTTTATTTTATTTCTTCACTATTATTTTGGGAATTGTCCCGGAGATTAGCCCAAAGTTTGCCTAGTAATTAAAGACTCTTGTAACTTCCTAGCATTCGCACTTGGGGAGTTTACCCCCCCCCCAGCCCTCGGACCCGCCTCGTCCGTGGCTGTATAATTTAATGCAGATGGTCTTCATACTGGGGGTCCCATCAATACCTCGATTGATGCATTGGATCTTGTAGTAAAAGGATTGGAAACGGCCCGGGGGCGGTGGGAAATGGGGGGGGGGAGTTCGGAGGGAACGGCTTCAAATACATTCGGCCTTCTCTCTCAAAGATCGTTGAGTGGCTATTGCCAAGAATATAATTTTTTTTAAACCCCGCTTGCTGGAATGGCTTGTATGGGAGATGGACCGGTTTTTATTAGCCTGGCGTGCTTATTCAATTGGGGTTGGGGGGGGGTGTGGTGGCGGGGGTCAATATCGAAGCGTTCGATGTCTGCGGGTGAGGGTGCCAAAGAGTGACGAATTTGTACGCACGGTTGGTTGGAGCCCTTCCTATGTGAGGCTTTGATGGAATATATTTTTTTTTAAAAAGAAGGTTTGGGGGGGGGGTTGCCGATAAATGGAGCGAGGATTTTTGTTGTCGTAATTATGTATGAGGCTTTGAAGGCAATTTTATTGAAGGGGTTGGGGGGGTGAGATTATTTGTGGCGTTTGTTTGAGGGTAATCGTGAAGGTGGCTAGTGTGGGGGATTAATTAGGCACCGGCTTCCTGGTGGGTTGTGTGCGGGACCCATGTGTCAGTGGGACTTAAGGTGGTTATCTGTGGGACTTAAGGTGGTTATCTGTGGGACTTGAGGTGGTTATCTGTGGGACTTGAGGTGGTTATCTGTGGGACTTGAGGTGGTTATCTGTGGGACTTGAGGTGGTTATCCTTGGCACAATAGGTATAATAACTATCTGTTAGACTTGAGGTAATTTGGTTAGACTTTATATAATTATCCTTGACACATATGGTAATTATCAAGGAGACCTTAGGTTATTATCTGAAACTTTAAGTAATTATATGTGAGACTTTAGTTAGGTAATTATATGTGAGACTTTAGTTAGGTAATTATTTGTGAGACTTTAGTTGGGTATTTATATGTGAGACTTTAGTTAGGTAATTATATGTGAGACTTTAGTTAGGTAATTATATGTGAGACTTTAGTTAGGTAATTATATGTGAGACTTTAGTTAGGTAATTATATGTGAGACTTTAGTTAGGTAATTATATGTGAGACTTTAGTTAGGGTAATTATATGTGAGACTTTAGTTGGGTAATTATATGTGAGACTTTAGTTAGGTAATTATATGTGAGACTTTAGTTAGGTAATTATATGTGAGACTTTAGTTAGGTAATTATATGTGAGACTTTAGTTAGGTAATTATATGTGAGACTTTAGTTAGGTAATTATATGTGAGACTTTAGTTGGGTAATTATATGTGAGACTTTAGTTAGGTAATTATATGTGAGACTTTAGTTAGGTAATTATATGTGAGACTTTAGTTAGGTAATTATATGTGAGACTTTAGTTAGGTAATTATATGTGAGACTTTGGGTAAATTATATGTGAGACTTTAGTTAGGTAATTAGATGTAAGACCTATATCTGTGAGACTTAAGATAATCATCTGTGAAATTTTTTTTTAAATTAGCCACGATACACGAGTAATGGTGTGATATACTTTGGTCATGGGTGTCAGGCGTTGATGGAATATTCACATTGTGATGATTTCCGACTTGCCATTTGGACACCCTTTAAATAGCTCACCTAGTCTCTTTAGACCTGTGGGTCTGTTTGGAGTCTCCTAGGCCTGTTGTAGCGGTATGCCTCCATGCATCTTTGGTTGATATTATACTAAATGAAGATTCTATATCGTCGGACACACACAAATTTGTGTTGCTTCAGTATGTGTGCATGCGAATGTCTATTGTGCGAAGCGAACCGACACAATTCACCAAAAGATGTACACTAGTAATTGATGAGCATACGCTGTCTTTTTGTACGAACGAGATGCAGGCCTCATTGGTGTGATTATATTTGTCATCAACTCTCAAGTTCTCCCAAGACGTCAAATAAACGACGTGCGCCTCGTGATGTTTATCTTGAATCATTGACGAGTTTATGAAAAGATTTCCTGATTTGAACAAATATTTTCTTCTTCTTTTTTTAAAAAATGTTTTATTTATTTATTAATTTTTTAATTAATTTTTTTTATTGGAAATGTTCCTTTGCTTAAAACAACTTTGAATTTTTATGAATTTCTGAAACACCCCCAATGTCAAGGAAAGCTAGCTCCCCACTTGTTGCATTCACCCCCACCCGACCAGCCACCGCTTCGGGGGGTGACTCAGACCCGCTATGAATGCAGGGCTACGTTTTTTTTTATTTGGGGCACGGGAGGACCTCTCTGAACCGCTCATCCGCCAGGATCTAATTATTGTGTAGGGTTTAGCTGATCTGATTCCGTATCATTTCATCGCAGACTTCGATTTGTCATAATGCGGCTCTCTCATTGCACGCCACTGCCCCTCCCCCGCCCCCCCCCCGGGCCCGCTCTCCGCACACACAACTATCGTGTCCCTCCCAATCCAAAACGACAGCCCCGCTTTCCTTATCACGAGCAATGTCTTAATTAAAGCACCCACCCACCCACCCGCCTCCTGAAAACGGTTCTAATGTTTTTTTTTAATATGATTTATATTATGGCCCAGAGCGAGGATTCTCGGCTTGTATCAACAGTCCCTATTTAACTGTTGAAATGGGCCGTTTTCATATATATTTTTTTTAATGTTGTTATTACATTACATGTTATTACATAGATTTTTTTATATAGATTTTTTTATTTTTTTTAATGCTCGCGTCGGCTAATAGCCCAGCGCGATGTCCATGAAGCGCCCGTGCACATAAAATGTCCGAAGGCACTTGAGGATTTGTAAAACACGCTTTCTGGGATGGGTACCCAGACGAGTGTTATTTTGACACCGAAAGAATGAAGTTGGTGGCAGAAGAATTGGTGAATTAAGCGAGTGTCATTGTTGTTGTAAACCCCCCCCCACTCCCCCGCCCCAAAAAAAACCCCCAAAAGTGGATTTAAAGTAACAGGGTCGTTCCATAGCGGTGGCCCACCACCCCTTTAACACAAGTTTATGTTGGAATATTAATAATATGGGTCTCTCGTTGATTTCCAGTGTCCTAAGATAGAGGAGACCGAGAGGGGGAAAAGTTTGTATTGAAATCACTTTATTCCCTCTCCAGGAAATGGAAATAAAACATTTCTTTGTAGTCCAGGTCGGACGTATCAGAAGAGGGGGGGGGGAAAGCGGGGGGGGGAATCAAGCACTGCAGTTTATACCTCCGCTAATGTGCGCCTAAAACACGCCTCTGAATCACGTAATATTAGTGAGAGTGTTTACCCCAGTAAACGCTTGTTTGTTTACGTCTCGCTTGCAGAGCCCCTTACAGACTGAAGGCAGGGGCGGTGCCTGGGCGGCCCATATCTTGACAGCAACAGAAACATGCCATCGTGCACCGAACACACGGCCTGTCCTGCACCGTGGGGCCGCCCCTGTGATGATTATAGGCGGGTGAGCATGTTGTACACAAACACGCAGACACAGTTCACTCGTATGACAATTATGGGCCGCCTGCGTGGACCCACATTGACAAGTTGTGTCATTGTCTTTGTGACCCGGGTACCGCACATCGACAGTGGTGACTTTATTTAACGTGGTGTGATCTATGACGTGCTGACCATGTCTTATTGGATACCTCACCGCGTTATAATAATAAATAATAATAAATTGATTATTTATATAGCGCTGTATCCCAGTAAGGAACTGGGCTCACAGCGCTTTACATGAAAGAAATAACATACCTATAAGTATTAAATTAACTTTCATATCATAACATACACAAAAATTACAGTACACTATACATAAGCTACGTTAATCATTTACAAGAAATGTAGTTTCATTAATTACTACTATACAGAAGATTATTGCGTCGCACGGTTATCCACACTAAATGTATAGCATTGCATTTTTATTAGGACTTTTTGCATGTTCAAAGTGAGTTGGTTTTCTTGGCTGATTCGTGCAACCCATTCCTTGACCGAATGCCAGTCTGTAAGAAGGATAAATAGAGGTAAAAAAAATATTTGTAAAAACCACGTTTTTGTAAGTGGACTAAAAAGAATAAAATAAATAGAGGTAAAAAATATTTTATAAATCACGTTTTTATAAGTGTACTAAAAAGAAGAAAATAATTTAAAACTTATAAGTTCAAGTACTTTCATATAATATGACTAACAAGTTCAACGTTGGGCGGGCGCTTATGAGGTTTTACATATGCAGTTCACTCATTCACTCACTTATAGATATCTTTTTTGCCTTCTTAATTATAAATATTTAATTTTTATATCGAACACCCTCCCCACGTTTTTTGTCATATTATATGAAAGTACTTGAACTTATTTGTTTTAAATTATTTTCTTCTTTTTAGTACACTTATAAAAACGTAGATTTCAAAAAATCTTTTTTTTTACCTCTATTTATTTTATTCTTTTTAGTCCACTTACAAAAACGTGGTTTTTAAAAATATTTTGTACCTCTAATTTTTTAAAATACCAAACACCTCATAAGCGCCCGCCCAACGTTTTAAAAACACGGTGATATGGTCACGGGGTGAACTCATGGATGTCAACAAAAGCAGACGGTACAGATGCTTATATATAGATAAACTAAAAAGTTCAATAAATTTAATAACGGTACATTCGATCGATCTGAAATTTTGATACAATACATTTTCATCCAAGATCTATCTGTGGTAAAATTTTGAGATCTCTAGGACCATAAAAATTGGTTTAATTTTACGTTGGCAGATTTGAAAAATGTTGGGACAGACACACAATGCCACAGGAACGAAAGCGAGTTAATAAAAACGTGGTAATAAATTATGTGTTCTTACGAATGGAACAAGAAAAGTTTGGTGTTTTTTTTTAAAACTTTTTTTTAAACCCTATTTTTAACCGAGTGTTGTATTGTATATCTGTTAAGTTGTATTATCAAGTTAGAATTTAATGCCTTGTGTCTTTCTTTGTTCTTATATCCTCTTGTGTTTCTAAGTTTAGTAGTTTAACCAATTGTCTTACTCTTACTTGTCCGTAGAAATGTTAAGCATTGTTTGATACATCGGGTATAAAACTGAACAGAAGAGCGTAGCGTTGTCTGGCCTATAATTAGTTATACAGAAATTGCCATAGTTTATTGATTTAATTTTCAGTCCTGTCCAACGCTAGCTTTTTGGTTATTCCTTCCACATTTATTTAAGCGTTTCGCCCAATGGTTTTATCTGTCATGGTTTTGTCACCGTTGACATAATCCGAATTTCACTGCCTCATTTTAAGCCTCATTATTGCGCCCCTGTATATCGGCGCCCGGGGACGTATATGCACCTCCAATCTCTACGCCGCTTGCAGACGCCTGTGTGCTGTTGGACTGGTGTGTTCTGGGTAGCTCGTCTGCCAGGTGCCATTAATCCAAGGTTTTTGTTTGATCATACAGAATTGTTGAATCACTCCAAGACCACGCAACTCAACATCTGCAAGTGTGTACACGCACACGCACACACCGCAGTTCGCCTTACAAATAACACCACCACCACCCCACCTCCCAGGTGCTGAGCCCAGAAAGGTGCTTCTTTAAAAATTAAAAATAAAAACTATTATTAAAGTACCTTTTGGTTTTAATGTTCTTTCGTTTCCCTCTCTCTCCTGCAATCGATCAGCTGATCCCGACTGCTCGTGTTGATGAATAATACTGTTGATATTCAATAGTTCACGATCTAAAGTCTACAGTCTATAACGAACATAGGCAGTTTCTTTCATGTTTTGTTTTTGTTCGTTTTTTTTTATCTGTTGTTTTTATTGGTCTACTCCTAGTTTTTTGGAGAATCTCTTAAAGACATTTTTTACGGAACAGCAAGATAATTAAATCCTATATAATAAAAGGCAAGTTTCTGTCCGTTCTGTCCGGTCATCTATAGCGATTGGTCCCTCAAACACGTATGTCTCCTACAGCCAATCATATTGAACACGTTTACGCAATTTACGCGGACGTTCAAAACGAGTTATTTTTGGTGCAGTATTTCTTCCAAGACTTTATTTTGAGTTATGCGCGTTGGGATTTATAGCAAAAACCTCTGTTTTTATGAGTTATTTATTTTAACTATAATGAATAGTATTTTTGACGTGATGCACATGTAATGCCGGTCGAGACGGCTGTTGGAGGGGAGTTACAACATGACACCGAACGGTGGCGGAACGTCCTTGCTGGTATATAATAATTTACACGGGGCAACAAAATAATTTACACTCGAAACAAGATCATTTACACGGAACAGCAAGATAATTGTAATTATATATTTTTTTTTCAGGGAACAGCAAGCTATTTTACACGGGACAGCAAGATAATGATTTATAGTTAACACGGGGCAGCGAGTGTTTACACGGGACAGGAAGATAATTTACAGTTACAGGGACATCAAATATAATTTATATGGTACATCAAATATAATTTATATGGTACATCAAATATAATTTATATGGTACATCAAATATAATTTATATGGTACATCAAATATAATTTACACGGGACATCAAATATAATTTACACGGGACATCAAATATAATCTACACGGGACATTAAATATAATTTACACGGGACATCAAATATAATTTACACGGGACATCAAATATAATTTACATGGGACATCAAATATAATCTACACGGGACATCAAATATATTACACGGGACATCAAATATAATCTACACGGGACATCAAATATAATTTACACGGGACATCAAATATAATTTACACGGGACATCAAATATAATCTACACGGGACATTAAATATAATTTACACGGGACATCAAATATAATTTACACGGGACAGCAGTATAATTCCCACGAGATCCCAATATAATATACACAGGACAGCAGTATACATTCATAGGACCTCAGCCCTCTCTCTGTATGCACTGCGTGAATCTAGCCTCATGCCGCCACACATACACTTCGTTCTATCCATTGGAATGACGTCACGTCCTTATTTATCAGCGTAAAAAAATAATTTCACATTCACGTAGCATTTCAGCACTCCATTTAAAAGACAAACACTGTGTTTTTAAAATTGTGAAAACGCATTCACTGCCCCGTGTTCAAATGGGGCAGGTAGGTGGGTTGGAAAAAAAAAGGGGGGGGGAGGGTTGCGTTCTGTTATTCAACAAGATCAGCTTATCGCAATGTTTGGTACATTCGTTTATTTTTTTCTCCCTCTTCCATTTCCTTATGTCTACGTCGTCCATTTGTGTGTGTGAAAGAGTGAGGGTATGTGTGTGTGTGTGTGCCTGGCAACAATGCGGTGCTGGGGGTAGCGGGAACGCGCCTTTAGTACACGACCCGGTCCAGAACAAACAGACGGACGCGCTGGTGGCACTACCGGTGGAAGGGTGGCCAGGTGGCAACCTGCATTTCTCTTGAGTTGAAAACTTCTTTTTTTTGCTACGCTGTCTCTTAGAGAAGAGTGTGCGTGAGGTAGTGTGTGTTGTTTGTGGTGTTGTTGTGTGTTGTGAGATGGCTCAGATGGACGAAGTGGTGTGGGGTTGTTAGGGCCATGGAAAAGTAAAGTGATAGTTAAGTTCCCCTTCCACCCCATGTTGGGCTATGTCAGTGATGGCGAACCTATGGCACGCGTGCCACAGTCGGCACGAAGGGCCTCATCAACCGGCACGCTATTAAAATATTACTTCCTTAAACCGCCTAAGCCAAAGCCCAATTTTCGGGTTTCATTCGAGTGTTGGCAATTTGTTGTCCAAAAAAAAAGTGGGGTTTGGTACAATTTTGGACACGCGACCCCAAAACCATCACTGGACTATGGGGCAGGCCAAGCAGCATTCACAAGTTTTTTAAAGCTACGGCATACAAGGGGATCATCGTGTGGCCTGGCTAGCTCAACGCCCCAGCTGCATTTACTGCACCCCGTCTATAATGTCAGGTGCCCATCAGTGCTGGATGGACTCGGGGGACGGACGCCCTTCTGCCACGGAAACAAATCACTGTCTTTACATGGACTTGAACCTTCAACTCTCGGTACGACAGTCGAGCGCGCACGGAATGGCTGGGTTAAGATAGTTTGTGTGTGTGATGGGGGTGGGGGAAAGGCGCAGAGCTTAAAACCAGGCCAGTTTTATCAAGCAGACATCGAAATGTCAACATCAGAGCTCAACCTCAGACGCAGCTAGCTTCCCGGAACACGTGCAGTCGGAACATCCGAACGACTATTTTTAGATTTGTTGACATTAATAACATTTGTACAAAATCTACAGCTTCACGTGAGAAATGTTCTCCCCTCTTCCCCCCACTCCCTCCACACACACACACACGCGCGCACACGCACACTGGCACTTTCTCTTTAGCCAACTTCCCTAGTAACGCTTTATTTTCCTATCGCACATTCGCTTAGTTCAATATGAGAAACCTTGGCCTTAACATCCATCAAATATTTTCTAACTTAACTGTGAACCACACCTCCCCGATTTTATAAACCCTGATTTTAACCTGATGGTTCACACTGCGTGGGAGGGTTAAGGGGGGGGGTGTTTTTTTTACAGGTTTTAGAGTTCAATTGACCACTGGGTCAACCATGACCCCATGTTGATTCTTCAGTGGTTTAACTCGTGCTGATTTGGTGCATGGGGGGGGTGTCTATTTATACCTCTGGAGACAATAAAATAAACACATTTTTCATTCGTGTGGGCGTCAATGCAGTATTGTTGATTTATATCCGCAGAAAAGTCGCCCCGCTCTATTTATATCCGCGTAAAAAAACAATCCTGTCTATTTATAGCTGCCCAAGGGGACTGTCTACCTTCCCCCATTGATATCAGCCGAGAGGGCAGGTTGATCTGTTAGATTTATGTGTTTTAGCAAAACACGAGACATAACAGTATTCTGATAGGACAGCACTGGGCGATGTCGTTGTTTGCATGTTGTCTTTTCCGCTAAGTATAGTATATGGCTAGGTGTTCTTTTTTTTACGGAGCCATTCCGTGGTTTTACGATAATTAAAGACATGGTGACTTGTAAAATTTCCCCCCTGGATTGAAGACAGTGGAGTTTATCCGCAACCTTCAAGTGGTATGTTGGTATGTTCCTGGTCACGTTGATTTGTTGCATGTCACGTTGATTTGTTGCATGTCACGTTTGTGTGCTGTATGTCACGGTGGTATTTTGTATGTCACGTTTCTGTGATGTATGTCACGGTGGTATTTTGTATGTCACGTTTCTGTGATGTATGTCACGGTGGTATTTTGTATGTCACGTTTCTGTGATGTATGTCACGGTGGTATTTTGTATTTCACGTTTGTGTGCTGTGCTTCACTGTGATATTTTGTATTTCACTTCACATGGATATGTTTACATCATCGTGGTATGGTATGTTGTATGTCACCTTGTTATGCTGTATGTCACCTTATGTTGCATGTCACCTTGTCATGTATCATGTCACCTTGTCATGTTGTATGTCACCTTGTCATGTTGCATGTCACGGCGGTTGTTATTCTGCTGACCGACCTGGCCGGAAAGTCGTGGGAGCATGCGCTCAGTATTTCAAAACACATTACACGTTTACTGTATGTCACTTGAGAGATTTACATGCATGCCCCTTTGTATGTAGTTAAAGATTGTTTATATGTTCAGTGACCATCAAGTGGTATGGGGGCCCCGGGGAGAGTATTAATACACTCTCCGAATCCAGCAATTCGAGCATTTAACCAGCGACGCTACACGAAATTTATTTCCCCTGCCTTGTAATCAAGGATCATTTAAACACCACTACAAATGTAAGCATTTCTCCTCTTTCTCCCGTCTGCTGCCTCCACTAACTACAAACACAAAACAAACACAGACTGTCCTATATCCGCCCCCTCCCTCCCCCCAGCACCGCCCCCCCCCCTCGCACGCGGGCCGAAAGAAGTCCAACGGTGTAGACAGATTTACCCGTTGGGTGGATGGGGGGAGGGGGTGAGACGAAGGTGGAGGAGGAAGAAAAAGAAGGAGGGCTTTAAATATAAAAAAAATACCAACACACAACTGAGATATTTCAGGCCAGCATCTCTTTCACACCGGGTTGATTTTTATGAGGGGAGACCTTGCTTTGTGCTGCGGGGCCTGGCCTGGTAACTCTAGACCCGGTGGTGGGGTGGGAAACGGAGAGGTGGAAATTCTTTCTAGTAGTAACACCTTTTTTCCCCTCCACTCCCTCCCCCGTTTTCTCCCTCCCTCTCTCTCTCTCTTTCTTTCCTCCAGTTGAGTTCAGGCTTTTTCGCTTGAGTTGTGGAGGATTCGTGATACAGGGTCAGACATTTTCTTCTCTCTTTATATTCTCTTTCTCTAATGTTTTTGAGAACGTGTGTGTGTGTGTGTGTGTTTGGAAATGGTGATTGGTACGAGGAGATTGAGGGGGGGGGGTGATTGTTGTGTGTAGCAAGCGATTGTATTGGTTTTTATTATGATAAATTGGAATGTCATAGTGCACATCTATGTGACTGTTTCCGGTCCCTGGTGAACTCTCCGGGGGCAATGTTGTGATTGCGTGTTTATTTCTGCCTTAATGATGGAATGAGTTTTGCCCATGCGTTACGTCACGTTGGCTTGTTGCATGTCATGTTGGTATGTTGTAATTCACGTTGATACGATGTGTATGCTACGTTGGTATGTTGTATGACACGTCGGTATGTTGTATGACACGTCGGTATGTTGTATGACACGTCGGTATGTTGTATGTCACGTCGGTATGTTGTATGCCGCGTTGATTTGTTGTATACCACGGTGGTATGATACGCCACGCGTCACGTAGTTCTGTTGTATGTCACGGTGCTACGTTGTTTGTCTCGGTTGTGTGTTGTAATGTCGCGGTGGTTTGCACGCCGGCTGTATGTTTTTTGTCACCGTGGTATGTTGTATGTCATGGTGGTATGTTGTATGTCATGGTGGTATGTTGTATGTCATGGTGGTATGTTGTATGTCATGGTGGTATGTTGTATGTCATGGTGGTATGTTGTATGTCATGGTGGTATGTTGTATGTCATGGTGGTATGTTGTATGTCATGGTGGTATGTTGTATGTCATGGTGGTATGTTGTATGTCATGGTGGTATGTTGTATGTCATGGTGGTATGTTGTATGTCATGGTGGTATGTTGTATGTCATGGTGGTATGTTGTATGTCATGGTGGTATGTTGTATGTCATTGTGGTATGTTGTATGTCATGGTGGTATGTTGTATGTCATGGTGGTTGTTCCGCTGACTGGCTTGACCGGGACCGGAGGGTAATCGGAGCATATGTTCATTTTTTTTAGAAACACATGATTGGTTTATGGTATGTTACTTAAGAGATTTCGATACACGCCCCTTCAAATCCGCAAACGTCAAACTTGGTTTTAAAAAATATATTTAAAATATATTTTAAAAACTGAAATACACTTTTGCATGGTTACTCTAAATATTATTACTCGGGCTTCGGAATCGTTAAAATTTTTAATCGCTTAAAATTAATTTGATCGATTAAAATTCGATTAAAATTTAAGACAATATTTCGAATATTTTTTTCCAATTTATTGATAATTTATATTTTTTGTTACTTACATACTCTTCCCTCGTATTGTTATTATTTTTTAGACGTGCATATGTAAACAAAAATGCTTTTCTTCCTTATTTCTTGCGTAGCAGAAGGAATTTGCTGTGTTACGTCACACAATTCGGGAGCCATGGAATTACCGCGACTTAAACGATTTCGTGAAATAATGAATCGCAGCTTAACGGGATTATATATGCGTTAATAAAATATAATTCATCGATTAATCGATTAATTTTTTCCCGATTAATCGAACAATTATTTATTTATTTTTAAATCAGTGCCAGCACTAATTATTACACATGTAATTTCACATTTCAATACTGATGCGTTCGTGTGACATATCAAATTTCTTTTACTCAAAATAAAGAAGTAAATATAATACACATAATTATTAGCTAGTTATCATTAAGAATTGAAAATAAATATAATTTTTTAGAAGTTTTTAAAATGTCAATAAAATACTCCCCTTAATTTCCATTATACCTGTGTTGTTTTTATCTCCCCTAAAGATTCTTTCTTAGAACATTCTTTTTTAACTTACACTATCTGGGTTTGTCCTTTTATTACAGCCAAAGTGGTTTGCCCTTGTTGATACCAACCCCATGTCTTTCCCCTCGCCTATGGTTACAGCGGTAGTTTCAATTAAGGCAGAACGATGCGATTGAAATAATATGGCATTACTGCGTACGGCACGCAGTGCGTTAAGGATATGCTTAATGCCCAAGGTGTTTAGGATAGGGTTATCGACCAAGGTATTTGGGATATGGGTACCGTCCAATGTGTTTGTGATGTGGGTACCGTCCAATGTGTTTGGGATATGTGTGACATCCAATGTGTTTGTGATGTGGGTACCGTCCAATGTGTTTATGATGTGGGTGATGTCATATGTGTTTGTGATGTGGGTGACGGTCCTATGTGTGTTTTAGTAGGTTTGTGTTATTAATAAAACCCAACAAACGAATGCCGCTACACGGGATATTTTCGCACATGACGTCAGGCTCCCGTCCCCCTCCCCCGACACCTAAAGGAAACTTAACTCCACTACTCCCGTTCACACCCACCACCACCACAAACACACTACTATGGATATGTGTGTCCTTTGCCCTTGCGTAACGATAATTTCTGCAACAAACCCACAACATAAGGTTATCCCCCCCCCCTTTTTCCCCCTCGTTTCCTGAACCTCAGTTACTCCGATCTTGCCTGGCTCCATTAAAAACACGTTTTTGTGTTTGGTACCCGTGTGTACAAGGGAAGGGGGGGGCGGGGTGGGGTGGGGCCCCCACGGCCCATAGTCCAGGTCTGAAGCGTTCGTCCCCGGTGGAAGTCGGCCCGCTAGGGGTGCATTGACTCTCTTAAAACTATTGAATTCTGTCAAAAACCTTCGTCTCCATTCAGCGCGACTACCCCGCGTCTTCGGGGCTTTTCTCTCCCCTTGTCCCGGTTTAGCAAAATAAACTGAGATTTGATTGTACAATGGAGTTTGGGGAGAGAGATAGAGAGAGCGGGTGGGAATGGAAGGGGGGGGGTGAATGATATCGAAAGGGGGAGTGGAGGAAAGAAAGAGAGAGAGAAAGAAAGGCGGATTCAGAAGGAAGGTTGGGATAAATAGTGTAGCTCGAAATAGGAGGAGTGAAGGGGGTAAAATCTAAGTTACGGGGCGTAAAGACGGGCCCGGGTGCCTTAATCTTGGAACTCTTGAGGTGTGTGGGGTGAAAGGGTGGGGGGTGGGGTTGACTTATAACTCATCATTATTGGGACACGTTTTTTGGCCTTTATAAACCGAAACGCTGGTGCTCAGCACACGGTGCGTTCATTGCAGATTTCATTGATATGTTGGTGTACCTTGATGCGTACACGTTTTGTGTGCGTGTATGTGTACGGGTGGATGTGTAGGCGTCCCCGATATGTACGGGTGGATCTGTATGCATTTAGTATTTAGGGTTTTCTTGCTTGCGGCCAAACGTCAGTTTAGCCCCCAACGAAACGCTGATGGGTTACAAAGATCCCCAAATTGTAACAGCGACAAGTTACTTGTCACTCGACTGAAAGAACAGCTTGGTGTGACGTGCTACACAGCTTAGTGTGACGTGCTACCCAGCTTAGTGTGACGTGCTACCCAGCTTAGTGTGACGTGCTACCCAGCTTAGTGTGACGTGCTACACAGCTTAGTGTGACGTGCTACACAGCTTAGTGTGACGTGCTACACACCGAGTGGACCCAACGGCTGTCATTAGGTTCACCGAACGAGATGAGGTGCCGGGCGAATTGGGACTCCCGTACCACCCCACTGCCATACACCCCGATTACCCTCACCCGCCAAACGCCCCAAACCACCACCCCCACGACCCCCCCACACACACACACCACACACGCCCGACAACGCCTCACCCATCAATGCGACACACGCGGCAAGTTTAGCAGAAACAATGAGTCGTAATATAAAACAATGAACTGGTTTTGACGTTACAACATAACGGCCCCTGTTGATGAGACCAAACAAGTCGAATTCCCGTATCCCCCCCCCTTTTCCAACCCCACTCCCCACCCCCATTATATTCCCGTTCACGTTGTTAGTGTTCATTTTTCCCTAACAAAAACTAATCATTAAATTTTAATTAATTCAGAAACGTTTAGCCCGAAACTCCACATTAAACCTACTGCTAAACTGTTTTATTTGCCTGCTGACTCAACGCCCGTTGTGTTTATGTTTCATTGTCGGCGTAGATGGATTTGTTTAGTTGTAAACCCGAAAACTGGCGTAGTTCAGATTCATGTATGGTCTTTCGGCAAGCATGTTATTTATTAGTTTGGTGGTGTTTCGGTTTATTAACCCTCAACCGTAATGGGTTTGTTACAAACTGTCCATCAAAGTTCTGCCCACCTGCTAACAATCAGATTGCATGTTGAAGCTGCCACAGTTGAAGTCCAAAGCACGTCTGTTACCATTGACATAACACACAGTCCTTTTACAGATGTCTGATTTGTTCACACATACCATCAGTCTAACACTACTTTGCACATAGCTTCCATCTAACCCTAGTTTTCACATACCATAACTCAAGCACTAGCTCACACATACCATAGCTCCAACACTAGCTCACACATACCATAGCTCCAGCTCTAGTTCACACATACCATAGCTCCAGCACTAGCTCACACATACCATAGCTCCAACACTAGCTCACACACACCATAGCTCCAGCACTAGCTCACACATACCATAGCTCCAACACTAGCTCACACATACCATAGCTCCAACACTAGCTCACACATACCATAGATCCAGCACTAGCTCACACATACCATAGCTCCAACACTAGCTCACACACACCATAGCTCCAGCACTAGCTCACACATACCATAGCTCCAGCACTAGCTCACACACACCATAGCTCCAGCACTAGCTCACACATACCATAGCTCCAACACTAGCTCACACATACCATAGCTCCAACACTAGCTCACACATACCATAGATCCAGCACTAGCTCACACATACCATAGCTCCAACACTAGCTCACACACACCATAGCTCCAGCACTAGCTCACACATACCATGGCTCCAACACTAGCTCACACATACCATAGCTCCAGCTCTAGTTCACACATACCATAGCTCCAGCACTAGCTCACACATACCATAGCTCCAACACTAGCTCACACACACCATAGCTCCAGCACTAGCTCACACATACCATAGCTCCAACACTAGCTCACACATACCATAGCTCCAACACTAGCTCACACATACCATAGATCCAGCACTAGCTCACACATACCATAGCTCCAACACTAGCTCACACACACCATAGCTCCAGCACTAGCTCACACATACCATAGCTCCAACACTAGCTCACACATACCATAGCTCCAACACTAGCTAAAACATACCATAGCTCCAACACTAGCTCACACATACCATAGCTCCAACACTAGCTCACACATACCCTTAGTCTACCACGCATGTTTCAAACTTCAGACACACTATCGACACAAAATAGTTATGGTACGATCAGACGCGGCATCGGTTTGTATATAACCACTCTCCCTAACACCACTATTATTTGTACTCTTCCGAGGACCATCTTCACCATGGTCTGTACCAATCTCAGCCAGACACCACTATGGTCTGTACCAATCTCAGCCAGACAGACACCACCATGGTCTGTACCAATCTCAGCCAGACACCACCATGGTCTGTACCAATTTCAGCCAGACACCACCATGGTCTGTACCAATCTCAGTCAGACACCACCATGGTCTGTACCAATCTCAGCCAGACACCACTATGGTATGTACCAATCTCAGCCAGACAGACACCACCATGGTCTGTACCAATTTCAGCCAGACACCACTATGGTCTGTACCAATCTCAGCCAGACACCTCTATGGATTGTACCAATCTCAGCCAGACAGACACAACCATGGTCTGTACCAATCTCAGCCAGACACCACTATGGTCTGTACCAATCTCAGCCAGACACCACTATGGTCTGTACCAATCTCAGCCAGACACCTCTATGGATTGTACCAATCTCAGCCAGACAGACACCACCATGGTCTGTACCAATCTCAGCCAGACACCACTATGGTCTGTACCAATCTCAGCCAGACACCACTATGGTCTGTACCAATCTCAGCCAGAAACCACTATGGTCTGTACCAATCTCAGCCAGACACCACTATGGTCTGTACCTATCTCAGCCAGACACCACTATGGTCTGTACCAATCTCAGCCAGACACCACTATGGTCTGTACCAATCTCAGCCAGACACCACTATGGTCTGTACCAATCTCAGCCAGACACCACTATGGTCTGTACCAATCTCAGCCAGACAGACATCACCATGGCCTGTACCAATCTCAGCCAGACACCACTATGGTCTGTACCAATCTCAGCCAGAAACCACTATGCACATGGTCTGTACCAATCTTAGCCAGACACCTCTATGGATTGTACCAATCTGAGCCAGACAATCTCAGCCAGACAATCTCAGCCAGACAATCTCAGCCAGACACCACTGTGGTCTGTACCCGTTTCCTTACATAACAAGTCTGGAGATAGAAAAAAAAATCCCCTCTACTCAAGGACACTTTCGGTTGAGTCCATTTAGCTTCCCCAACCACCAACAACCTCCCGCCCCCTCTCTTACTTTAGCTGTCCGCTGACCCTTTCTTTCGCCCATTTACCCGATGGCTTTTATAATGGACTGGGGTGGGGTGGGGGGAGAGAGACTGTCCAGTGTCTATTTCGAGGAGGCAGTATTTCACCGCTGTCTGAGTGAGGGTTCTGTTTGGTGGCTGGGTTGGGGGGGGGGAGGATTTGCTCATTTTGGAACGTCTGTTGCTGTTCTTTCGCTTACTTCTGGAAACAGACGAACAAGACAGGCGCGCCGCCATCAAGACGGACATTACTTCCGGTCACTTCACTCCCCCCCCCATCCCTCACTCGCCACCAACTTTGTAAAAATTTTGTACTGAGTCCACGGTTGTCGTTTTTTTTAAACCCTACCGATCACTCGCTTTTATGAAAGACTCAATTTAAGAGTTGGCTGTTGTTTTCAATATTTGTGTACAGTTGTTGTGTTCATTTGTGTATAGTTGTGTACATTTGTGTATAGTTGTTGTGTACATTTGTGTATAATTGTGTACATTTGTGTATAGTTGTTATGTACATTTGTGTATAATTGTGTACATTTGTGTATAGTTATGTACATTTGTTGAATTATGAAAGGGAGGTTGAATTTATTTATTTATTTGCCGTGTGATCCGAGCAGACATCACTCCTAGTTAAAAAGCTAAGTAACTTTCTTAGTGTCAAACAAATGAAATTATTAACAGCTTTTTTTTTGGTTTTTTTTTGTGTGTGTGTCCCATAACCTTGTGGTCTTAGGGGGTTCTAATGTTTCCATTGGAACTTTCTCGGGGCATGTTAGACATTGGCGGCACCCACCTCCTCTTCAGGTCAGCGGGGACTTTTTAGAAATAGTCATTAACAGCATTATACCACCATAAAATATATTTTCGCGTGTGTAACAGAGCAATGATACTCTCGATTTAATTTGAAAGTCCTTAATTTATAGTAGCAACCAGTTATAATAGTATTTAAAAAGGGATGCTATGATTAATCTAAGAAATTTAAAAAATTAATCGCTTATCTTCATCCAAGTGTAACTTTGTTTTTATCCCATGTATTTTTTTGTTTGTTTTGTTATTTTAAGCCTTTGTTATTCCTGACATTCATCAATGGTCTTGAAACACTTTTTTTGTTGGTATAACAAGCACCCGTGTTGATCAGCTCCTAAGTTCATATAGGTCTTTTGACTACTGGATTAAAGCGCTTGATCAATCTTAACCGTTCTTACCGGCTGTCCTATTTATTATAGTGTTTAACATATTGAGATTCGGTTATATACAACGTCTCCCAGCGATCCGCCAATGTTGACTCCCTCAGCGCCCCCGGATGAACAAGTCCCCCAACCATGTTACCAGTCACATTTCTCGGCCACTTGATCGCCAGGGCCAACATCGGAGCGTGCTGCAGCTCCGCCCCATCTGGACCGGTTCACGTCCGCCGACGGTGTCCGTTTTCCTTTGGTGCGGTTGGTGCCTCCGTTCGGCCGTTGTTTGAGCAACCGGCACATCGGTTTGGTGGTGGACCGCATTGACCGGGGGGTTCTCGTGGTGGGCCGAGTGAATCACCGCCGTCTTCGAATCCCATTCACGATGATAGAGTGAGTCAGTACAGTCTGACAAACTGCGAGTCCGAAATTTTCCGATCCGTTAAAAAATTTTGATTTTTGCTCTTATTTTTGAAAATGTATCTATAATATTAACGCGTGCGATTCCGCCTTATCTTCCCCCCCCCTTTCTCATTTTTCGGATCCCTGCTGAAGTTGCAGAGTGTGGACATATAGAAGGGGCAGACAAGTGGAACGAATCGGAGTTCCTGGTCAGTTTCGTGTGAGTGCTATCCACTTGAAACTTTATTAATTTCCGCTGTATGCTATTTCCCCAGAGCGGTGGGGGTTGAAAGGGATGGTCGTTGTTCAAAGAGATACGTGAAAGCCCAAACCCAAAGCTGCACATTTAGTTTATGTTATAAGTTATTAACATTCTGGACACTTCCATGTGATATTTGCCTGTCTCGCCAGCTTATGAAACTATAACATGACTTTGTTGTAGATGGACATTGATGTTGTCAAGGTCCAACGCGAGATGAGCCAACAGAATAGTCGACATGCCGAGCATGTCTTCGATCTAAGAAATCGACGGGCACCCGCATAGGCTGACACATTGGTATATAGGTGAACACATGTATACAGGCGGGCACGTACATAATAGGCACATACATAACAGACAGACACTTACACATATAGGCGACACATGTGTGTATAGGCGGTCACATGGGTATACAGGCGCGGGCGTATACATGGACATGGCACATTGCGGCATATGCAAAGATGGACACACGCATGGGTGGGCACATTAACATACACGTTTATAAACATAACCCACAAGAATCTAGAACTTTGACCGAAATGGTGTGTCAAACATCCATACGTGTATGGCTGTAATATACATAGAGTCCCTGTGTTTGCCCACACACTGCTGGGCCCCAGACCCCCGTCAAAACATGATACTGCCTCACTGTGATCAGGTTCCACATTCATGTGACTGTAACAAAGTCAGGTGTGACATTTAAGACAATGCAGGAGCAGTAGGGCTGCAGTTGCCAATCATGGTCTGGGTGGGTGGTGGGGGGTGAATGACAGGAGACAGGATCATTACAGCAGTGAAAAATGGCATAAATGTCATGACATGAGTAGGATAAACACCGTAATGAAACATCGCCTAAATGTCATGATAGAAACAGGATAATAACAATTCGAAACAAGGCCTAGCACTTTTATTGTAATAACCATGTTTTGCATTTTCTCTTCAATACCATACAATAAACTGTCATTATAGGCTGGATAGCGAAGTCAATAGAGCCCTCGACTCACAAGCTGAGGGGCGTGGGATAGAGCCCACGCTAAAGCCACTATAAAATTGTTGATGAGTGACTAACGCTAAGAAAGTCCTCCCCTGACCTGGAGAGGGATGGGCGCCGCCAAGGTCTATTATGCCCGAGAATGTTCTAATGGGAACATTAGAACCCCCTACGACCTCGAAGAAAGGTTATTGGACTAAAAAAACTGTCATTTGTAATGCTAGCACTCTTAATTTAATGCCATATTAGCACTTTGACAATAATGCCATGCTAGCACTTTGACAATAATGCCAGGTTAGCACTTGGACAATAATGCCATGTTAGCACTTGGACAATAATGCCATGTTAGCACTTTGACAATAATGTCATGTTAGCACTTTGACAATAATGCCATGCTAGCACTTTGACAATAATGCCATGCTAGTATTATCACACCAAGGCCGCGTTAGCTCTTTCGGCCTTTATCATTTAACAAACAGTTCCACGTTTTCTTTCTAATTTGATGCTCTTAACCGTCTATTTATTTTATTCTCGCTTTCGGACAAGGGCGCGCACTAATCTTTCGCACTTTTAACGTTATACAATCATACAATCTTGATCATTCAAGTCTCAATCTACAAACAATCGCTGATCTGGCTCATCGGCCATCAGAGGGCCGAGAGTATTTTTGGTGGCCATCTTGAAACGTAGAAAAAACAAACGCAGGCGTGTCGCTGGCCCACTAGTGGTAGGGATTACACGCGCCTAGTAATGTATATGCATATGCCTCTGCATGTTGTACACCGAGACAATGAGTCCCTCTAATCCATCACGAAGCCGAGAGTCTGAATGCATTAAATCAATTTCCGGAAGTTGCCACTGCATGAAATCCCCTCGGGGGTCGCTATCTGCTCCCCGCGTGACGTGCGTTTATCTTATCGAGGAGAATCCTCGGAATATTCATGACCCCCCTCCTCCCCCCGCCCCAACCGTCCCTCTTGTCCAGTTGACCTGCGTCTGGACACTGACCATAAGCCGGCCACTCCATCACCGGCGTCCCTCTTCAGACATGAAGGTTTCCTTTGATACACGGCCTCGTTGCAATTGTTTTCCCCATAGGGCAAAAGGGGTTGCAAAAAAGGACACGCTTTGTAAGGGCGCCATTCAAGATTCCATCTCGTCACATCTATTGGCTGTAAAATATTTTTTATAACATGCATTGGGATGAATATTCTAATTTTCATTTATGATAACCTGCTTTTGAGTCAATTGAATTAGTTCATTTTAAAAAATGAACAAAACAGTAAAATTGGTGCATTTCAAAGGAATCCGTGCTCCAACTTAACCTCCTTCTGGCACATTGACTCCTTGTGTCCTGTCTCCTCCCATGACTCCTTGTGTCATGTCTCCTCCCATGACTCCTTGTGTCATGTCTCCTCCCATGACTCCTTGTGTCCTGCCTCCTATGACTTCTGTGTCCTTGCTCCTAGTTCCCTCCTAACTTCACTCTGCTTCCTGCTCCAATTTTTCCCCCAGTCCCTGATCTGCTCTTTGCTCCCGGTCCGTCCTCTGATAGCTGTATTAGGAAGAAGACGCCGAGCCACAGAAGTGGCCTATTATGTAAAGGTGGGGGCCTCACGTAATCTCCCGGCTATCCCACCACGAGCGTCCCGTCGGTCTTATCTGTGAAAACAATCATCCCGCTGGACGAGGGTAAAGCCTCCGGTGCTTTTATTGTAATGTCTCTCTCCTTGCCAGTCCAAAACGACGCACACGTTTCGCGAAATGGTGTACAGATAACTCGATTTCGCCGGGAGGTCAACAGTGGACAAAGACATTCACTTCCCTAGCGCCACCCCCATCCCCCCACGGACAATGACAGTTTTGTCAGTGGAGGTAAGGGCGAAACACTCAACAACATAAAATAAATTGGGTTCGGTGTTGTCGAAACGGAAATTTTGATTTTACCAGGTGGTCGGTTTAACGAATTCAAGCATTAATGGCTAAATGTGTATAGACAAACATATGTAATAATCGCTAAATGTTTATTGACATATACAAGTAATAATAATATTTTCATGAATGTGGTGTTTTTATAAAAATAAATGTAATAGCTGAAGCTGCAAAATGTAGTTTTACTGACAAATGTAAGTAATAAGTGCTAAATATTCAGTACTGACAAATACACGTAATGACTGCAAAATGCGGTGTATTGACAAATACAATTAGTAATGACTGCAAAATGTGATGTGATATTTGCTTCTCGGCCTGTTATTCACTACCCGATGTCTGGTCGTTATCGGCATCTCTTGTTGGTGTGCTCAGATGTCAATCGTTGATATACTTGCCGTGTCACTGGATATTTTTTTATAAGTACGCTAGACTAGAAATCAAACATGACCATTACATTTTAAATCGGATGTTGTCATGTGTAATGAATCTGTAATTGAGATTTTAGTACATTTTCAAGTGGCCGCAGGCGGGTCCATCAGACATCACCACAGTACTGTAGCCAATAATGGCGCAATTAATACCACCTGCATTCTGCCAAGTCCGCGACAGCGTCTTTTAACGTTCAAGGTCATGTCCTCGATTCTTGTCTTTTGGTGTTTTAACCCCGAAATCTTCACTGTGTAAACGCTTGATTACAATGACCAGCCATATTACAAGTCGAACTCTCGTCTTGTTTGTGAGTATTGACAGCAAAAATGCATATCATTATAGAACCACAGAACTTTGCCTTCATTGCTTGGCCAAGATTCACGAACAAAACAGTGCTTCCTGTAATGGATAAACCGAAAATGAATTTAAATAAAATGTAAATAAAATAACATTTTAACTTCAAACAATTTTATGTGTTGAATTTTTTTTAAAAATGTAATTATTTATCAAATGTAGTTATTAATCGTGTGGCCGCAAACAAGATGGTCACAAACAACAGTCATTATTGACATTGTCACAAACATCATGGCCACGAACCACATGGCCAAAATGAACTTTGCCTCAAAAAACAAACATGGCCACAAACCTTATGGCCACAAACAGCATGGCCAAGAACCACGTGTCCAAAATCAACGCGGCCACTAATAACATGTCCCTTGTACTGTGGCAGGTTCCCGATACGCCCATTTCGTTGGTGGCACCAGATGTGACACGGACCAGTGCTAGCCGCCCGGTCATCCCAGGCCCCCTGTCGTCTGTCACAACTGGTCAGCTGTCGTCCCAAGGCGGTCGTTATTCTCTAATGACGGGCCGGACAATGCGTGGCCCCTGCCTCGGCCACGTTCCAAACAAAAGCGGGACGACTCCGTTCTCCTTCGCCCATTGCCTTTCTTGTCCTCCGTTTAAGTTTAAGGATTTGGAGAGGAAAAATTTGCAGCTGCACTCTGAACTATCATCTCTGGATTTTGGTTACTGTCACATTTTTGTTGACGTTACTTTAATTCTAACTTGTAAGTATTGTATATACGGCTTCTACCAGTAGTGTGTAGTTTGATATTTCTGTACCAAGTTTGAGTTGGCAAACGATTTTGCCCGACTGCAGATTTAATGCATATAATGTTACCATGGCAATTTTAGTTTTTAAAAGCCGTAATCACGTCTTTCAAGTAGGAAAAAAAGGGGGGGTGGTTGTGTTGCAGTCCGTTTCAAACCGACAAACCGGCGTTTTCTTTATATAATCGAGCTGAGACAAACTTAAAGATATTATTCTGCGCGGAAAAGCTGATGAAGAATTAAAAGAAACAAAAACGATAACTTTAATCTGATTGGATGCTATTTTTGTCTGGATTTTACATCGCCACTGTGACGATAAATTCCTTGAACATTTCAATTGAGTTTTGTTTTTCTTTTAAATTTTCATCCAATTGTTTTGTTAAACTCTTCTCTCAACTATCGTTCAGCTGCGGTTAATTTGGCCTCGCCCGCGCTTAGAATTCTGGACAGAATGATTGGGATTGAGGATTGTATGTTCTTCTTGAGGAAATAACTGAGAATGATTGTGTAGCCGGCTGAAGTTTTCCGGTGAGAAAAAGGGGGGTTTGTTCTGAACTGTAGATATTAATAGGCGGTTAACCAGCCCAAGTTTTCTTTGGTTCTCTTCATGGAGTTTCCTCAAAATTTCCACAAGTCTTTCCCCAGAAAATAAGAAGAAACTAAATTATAAATCTTTGGTGTTTTGGATAGTTCTTTTTCCAGAGAAACATGGAATAATTTTATTTCAACGAAATTTAAATAATGACCATCAAAAACAGAATGTGTGTTTCCAAAAAAAATATTAAAAAACAGAGCTTTTTATATCGTGCTCACACCCCCCCCCACCCCCAAACCCTCTCCTTTGCCTCGTGTGTTACCTCATGATGCTATGACTATGACATCACTACAACTCAGCTGTCAACTGTTTCCGACGAAACCGGTCTGAACCACTACTGCCACCTCTGTACCTCCTGACCTATTTGCTCTGACTTGCTTGAACTTTTTATTCCCGGCATCCCGCGCCTGACCCGGGTCCAATCTGGTTAGACGGAGTCACTTGGGCCGGTAGTTCCTTCCGGTCACTGCCCCGTGACCTAATCGCGCAACCCTCGCGGTGCGAACAAGTCTTAAATAATAGAAAACTGATCACTTACGTGGTGACTTCTTCGGGTACGTGTACTCACCGACTCGTTTTATTTCGTTATCAGTGTGGAGAGGGGGACGTGTGGCATGCAACCACGTAGCTGAGCCTTGTATTGTTTTAAGTGGGGGGGAAAAGGGGGACAGACCAACCAACAAAACAGTAGTTGAGCTGGTGTGGTTTGGTTCCTGCTTTCTCTCTCTCTCTCCCCTTCCCCTGGGGCCTCCTAAAAGTTTTAGCGGAAAACATGTTTACAAATTGTGTGTCATCCAAACAAACGCGCTCTCCGTTTGGTTAATAAACGTTTTTTTAAAAGGTGGTTCGACTTGAAAACTAATTGTTGCAAAATGTGTGTCATGTAGACCAGTCTTGAACCTTGATTTGTTCAGTGAATAATTTAATTTTCTATTGTATGTCTGCTGTAGACACTACTAGCGCCTCGATTTGGAAGATCAAATAATCTTTCCGTCCTAAGCAGACAATATTAACGTGTCCATTTATTAGGTAAATAATCTGAATTATCCGTCTTATGTACACAATCTTGGAGCCTGCTTTGTCCCACGACTAAAATCTTAGATTCTGTTAAATTTTGTCTTGTGGAAATTTACAGGTGTTTTTTTGTCCTCTTAAATGTTGTACATGAATATTTGTGGTCTTTGAAAGTCTCCGATGCATTTCCCTAACCCGATTATTTCTTAAGGCACTAGTGATCAATAGTTTGTTTTAAACGTTGATCATAAGGTCATTTTCAGATCTTCTAGTGCAGTGTTTCTCAAATAGTGGGGCGCGCCCCCAAAAAGGGGGGAGGGGCTCGAGGCTCCGTAAAGGGGGGCTTGTTTGAGCGTTATGCAGAGGTGTACTTATAACAATTTTATAGACAAATGATACTATTTACAGTCGCGCGGGGGCGCGAAATGTTTTCTTTCTTCATAGAAAATAATTGAGAAACACTGTTCTAGTGGAATGACGTATTTCTGCATATATCACCCTCCGCGTACTTCGCATCATGGAAACACTATGATGTTTCCCGTCATTATTCTTTTTTTACATACATTATAATCGCTGACCCCCAGACAGCCTTGACCTTTACTCATTAGAGCTCTATCTGGGCCGGGTTGTCTCTCAACGTGCTCCAGTTTCCCCCTCGACCCGCGGGGCGCCACGTGGGGGCGTTAGTTTTGTACGCGCCACGGCCATAAAAGCTTCATAAATAATATTGGCCGCGGGGTCTGCTCACGGCATGAACAAGAAAGGGGGGAGAGGGGGTGCAATCTACAAGTTTGCTCTCTGTTAAATGAACGTAACTTATTTTTTTATTATTATTATCATCTTTTTTTAATGAAATGTTATTGTACTACTTAAATGTTATAAGAGATTCTCCGAAAAAAAAATTCTTCCTCAATGTATTCTTATGTTTGTTTAACAGGCCGACTTTTCTAAAACCACTGCGTGACGTCATTTTTGTGCGTCGGAGTTGGATTTGTAACTGGACATACACATTCCTATCAGCCTGTTAATTGCTGATATTAACAACTTATTACTGTTTTTTTAACCCTTGCCTCCGCTATAATAGCATGGCTTTTGTGGTGTCATCATTATTTGTTTTTGAGGTTGCCATCTGCAGTTTGTACGTATATGCGCTTGCTGCGTCTGTGTCCAAGAGCGAAGATGTGCATCTTGTGGTAACCTCACATACTTGCTTCTGTCAATGTCTTCCCCGGTCTAGGCTGATAAGATGGAGACGCTAATATCAGAACGGTGGGGTCTTCAAGAGAGCGTAGGGGAAGGGGGGGGCAAGGAGTGGACGTACATATTAAAACTTGTAGGTGTAACCTGCTCACCCCGGGCTTAAGGAGGAGTACGTGCGCGGCTGTGGGCTTTGGATAGACTTACGCTCTTCCTCCTCACACCAAACCCAAGGCAAATAAGAACACGTTAACTTCGTCCCATGCCGTAATTTTTTTACATGTTAGTCAAGTGATGTAGCAAGAGTGAGTTGCCCTTATGATAGCCCCAAGTCTCTGAACTCTTTCTTCCACGAAAAATTGTTTATCTACGCTATTGAAAACTAAGAAAAAAGTTCCACCCGGGGCTTTGCCCCTCTTGCTACGCCACTGCTTATTATCGAGTTCTCAGACGGTTTACTCAAAGTGTATAAGGAATCCTTGAGAATTTCCCAAAACCTCGCGGCCACCTCTGTATCACGTTGGTCGATGTAGAGACTTATCCCACACTCCCCCCCCCCATAAGTATTTCGTAACGGCCCACCGGGAATAATATGGGGCAAAGCCACAGTTTTAAGTCGGAGACCTCTAGCTGTTTTTGCATGATACCACGGCTTAAACAAGTTCAGCAAGTCTTCTGTGGTCATCTTTACCAACATCAACTATTGAAAGTAAATTGTAGTAAATGATATCGGCCCGTGTCGCCATTCATAGATCGTACTGTACATGACTCGTGTGTCTGAAGGTCTTATGCCTTTGTCTCCGCAGGTGTGTCGGTCAGTGTCGTGTGAGGATGCTGAGTAAGCTGGACCTGAGACAGGGCCCGGTCTAGCGCAGAATGGCACCGGGGCTTTACTGGACAAGGACATGGAGACCAAATAACACGCCGATCTGTCGTCTGCTCCTGCTGGTGCACCTCATCGCCTGCTTTGGATTTTTCCCCGCCTTATCTGGTAAGTTCAGTACTAGTTGTTTTCTTGCTGTTGATTTTTTAAAATTAACTAGTCCATAATGACAGATTCCATAATGACAAATTCCATAAGGACAGAGCCCTTAATGACAGATTTCATAATGACAGAGCCCATACTGTCAGGGCCCATGATGTCAGAGCCCATAATGACAAAGTGATGAAACACTGCTGATGTTGATGTTCTAGCGATATTCAACTCCATACAAACTGTTAACATTTCTGCCAACTGAGAGTGGCGCGATTAATGAAACAACAGGAATCCAACTATTCCCCAATAGTCCTTACTTGCCTCTAACATTTTGTTTATACCCATCCATTACATCGCGCTGTTTTAGCCTCTTCAATTTACGGCTAAATATTGAGATGTTACAAATATATATATATATATAAGAAATGCCATTGTATATAACAATAAATTTAGTAACCACAGTAACCGATTTATTTCTCCACCCGGACACCCACCCCATGCTTGAAGGCGATCTTACGAAGACTCCTTTCTCTCTCTCTCTCTCTCTCTCTCTCTCTCTCTCTCTCTCTCTCTCTCTCTCTCTCTCTCTCTCTCTCTCTCTCTCTCTCTCTCTCTCTCTCTCTCTCCCCCCCCCCTTTTTTTCATCATTGCATTTCAATGTGCATCAATTGTTTTACCCCTCCCATTATCGACCCGATGGCAACACCACTGCCCAGTCCATCCATGTCACAAGATCTCTTTCTCTGGCTGCTTTTGTTCTAGTCTCGGCGGTCTCGTAAATAGCATCCCGCACTACCACCCCCACCCCACGTCTGCGTCATGACAGGTAATTATGTCACTGGTGTTTTGACACGATATTGACAACATTTGAAAATCAAGTCAATTAATTTTAAAACAAGGCGATATGTAAACAGCACATTGCTGTGTGGAACTGTTTTTTTGGGGGGGGTGGGGGCAGCTGGAGAGAGTGCTCTAAAATCTACCCCCCCCCCAATTGGAACTATCATTTAGTTGTGTGTTTATGTTTTTATTTTACTTATTAAAGAATGATGAGCTGAGATGGACGATGGCTAATAATAGTACTATTCTTTGCACCTTTTGTCTTCTTCGTCTTAAAATCATCATGTAACATCTGAAAAACTATACTTTTTAATCCGGACTTCGCGATTTATTTTTTTATATTCTGTATCAAATGTGTATGGTATAAAAAGAAAAAAAAAGTAATTACTGAATGGTCAAAGGCCACATTAACAGAACAGTAAAAATAATACAGAAAAGATGACTTTTTAAATCCCTTATATTAACTTCGCGGCCGTCTCTCTCTCTCTCTCTGTCTTGGGCTCGGCGGGCGGGCGGGCGGGCGGAAAAACAGAAGTAAAAAATGACCCACTTCCCATGATCCGATGGAACTGAAATTTGGCACACGGACCCGTCTGACCTAACAATGCATCGTATCAAAATTTCAGATCGATCGAACGTACCGTAATTAAATTAATGCATTTTTAGTTTATCCTTATATGAGGTATGTAATTTAAATTCACGATTTGTTATTGTTTTTTTGCCACGTGAAAGTTTGAGCATTGAGGCGACCCAACGAAACGACGGTGCGCTTTTGTTTACATTTTACGTGTCACTCTGAGCTCGGTCAAGCGAATCGGTGACCAGACTTTTCCCCTCTCCCCCTCCCACCCACCCCTCCCCCCTAGGGTTATGAAGCAAACTTGTGTTAAGACAGATTCAGTCTGTAAATGTTTGAAAATAATCAATACTGTTAGTTATGTCTCATATATAAGGGATTTAAAGTCAAAAACTTTGTTTTTACGGGTTTGTTTTATTTAAATCCCTTATATTAACTTCACCGGCGTCTCTCTCTCTCTCTCTCTCTCTCTCTCTCTGTCTGTCTGTCTTGGGCTCGGCGGGCGGAAAAACAGAAGTCAAAAATGACCCACTTCCCATGATCCGATCAAACTGAAATTTGGCACACGGACCCGTCGAACCTAACAATGCATCGTATCAAAATTTCAGATCGATCGAACGTACCATAATTAAATTAATGCATTTTTAGTTTATCCTTATATGAGGTATGTAATTCAAAATTCACTGTTTGTTATTTTTTTTTAAATTCCAGTTCCACGTGAGTTTGAGTTGACGCCGACCGTCGTGTTGACGACGACCGTCGTGCCGACACCCCCTCACATCCCACCCCCATTTATTAAAGACAAAGGACATCACTCAGTGTCAGTCTGTAAATGTTTAAAAATAATCACTACTGTTAGTTATGTCTCATATATAAGGGATTTATAGTCAAAAACTTTGTTTTTATGGGTTTGTTTTTTTATACATCATCAACACAAGCGTCTTGTCTAGAGTTAGAGCCCGTGCCGTGTACCAGCTCGCTTCGTTTATTTTATTCCTTCCGGTTTCACTATCACGTACTTGTTCTTATCTCTCGGAAAGAAAAAACCAAAAACAAAAAAGGGATGGGGTGGGGGGGGATATAGTTTCGTCATCACCTCAAGGTACCGTAGTTTTAGTGTTGTATAGAGTTGGGGGGGGGGTACACCCCATCCCTGACGTTTATTCCCCCATTTCTTTTTGTTTAAAGAACTCTTCTTGTCGGGAGAGTGTGTTTGTTAGAAGCGTCACTATCTCCATGGCTCCCATTAGCCAGGAATGAGCTATCGGCGAGGCAGCGCGCCACTATCGGCCTGCCATCGCACAAACATAAGCGATCCCCTGTAAACACATCCTTATGCCTTGCGTGTCGTCATCTTTCAATAACACGGGGGCCGTGTGAGTGACTGACTGGTCTGGGGCACGAGAAGGGGTGGGAGGGGGGAGTGTGATGGGTGAGTCTGGGGCGCGTACGTGCCCAATGATTTAACCGGACATCTTTACTTTTCTAGGGTACTAATGTTTTATTGGGAATTCCCAGTTTCAACTTTTTCCTTTCTTTTTTGAAAAAATGTTATTTTGTTTAAATCGGGGATTCCCAGCAATGGATTGTTTCTTCTGCAAGTATTTGGGGGTGCAATTAATTTGTTGACTCTGTAGTGACACACTAGGCATTTACTCGTCGCTCTGATGTAACTCATCTCCCGGGCATGCATGCCACTAGTGGAATTTTTTCCACCATCATCAACAACTTGATCAAGCTGCCAGGTGAGCGTGTGCTCATTGCCTCATCTCAAGAAACGAATGACAGTTATTCACTCTCTTCTCTCTCTCTCTCTCTCTCTCTCTCTCTCTCTCTCTCTCTCTCTCTCTTTCTCTTTCTCTCTCTCTCTCTCTCTCTCTGTCTGTCTCTCTGTCTGTCTGTCTGTCTCTCTCTCTCTCTCTTTTCTCTCTCTCTTTTCATTAATATAGCATATGGAATAGGACTGCTATAGAGCTTTTAAATAAAATACTAAATACACAAACAAATTTCGCAATGAAAACAATAAATTTGAGCTTTATTTTAAACTAAAACTACATTAGACGTTTCGGCTAATGCCTTCATCGGTATACAATAACATAACATAGATATCTTTCCATTACAATAGGCGGCCTCCCTTAGGTCAAAGTCATTTGACCGGTATATTTTGTATTTTAACCAGTAGCCCATTTTAAAAATAAATAAATAAATATTTGAAAATTCGAAAACTTAAATTTATTTTCTTATTAATCTGTAAGATGTAATGCAATCGGTGTTCAATTGCAAATCAACGTTTATGAAACGAAAATCTTGAAAAGTTTATATACAAAACATATTATTCCGTCCATAGTTCATCTGGGCTGACCATCGTCCATCACGAGTTGACATCTATGTTACTGGTATGGCGATGTTCGTAAGGTTAGCTCAAAGTTGACGTGTAGGTTACTATGCCAGCGATGTTGTTGTCTTCCGTATTTATTTATTTATTTATTCAACGTTTGAAGTTAAAAGAAGAAGAAGAATATCTCCCGCGGTTTCTCCCATTTAATGTGAAATAGTGTTAATTAGTCCTTGAGTTCTAGTGCGCACTGGATGCACCCCCGACTCTACCTGGATCTAGTACCTAGTGGATCATGCCTTGGGGGGGGGGCGAGGATTCAGACCCCTGCTCTCACGGTACACCTGTTGGACTCAGATTCCAGAAATGTGTTTGTTTTAGGTGGGGGGTGGGGGTGCGAGATAGCCTCGCGATTGTGGCAGGTACACCAGTTCGGGGGTCGTCTGTTACAGGTACATAGGATCGAGGGTTGTCTCGGTGAGGTAAGATGATGTGGGGGTTGTCTCGGTGAGGTAAGATGATGTGGGGTTGTCTCGGTGAGGTAAGATGATGTGAGGGTTGTCTCTGTGAGGTAAGATGATGTGGGGGTTGTCTCGGTGAGGTAAGATGATGTGAGGGTTGTCTCGGTGAGGTAAGATGATGTGGGGGTTGTCTCGGTGAGGTAAGATGATGTGAGGGTTGTCTCGGTGAGGTAAGATGATGTGAGGGTTGTCCGTGTTAGGTATACTACAAATAAGGGTTGTCGGTTTTAGGTAAAGACTGATTTGTGGTTTTCTGTGGTAGGTACAAGACCAGTATATTTTGTGTCTCTGACAATGGCTAGGGGTTGTCAGGGAAAGCAATGTAGGAGTTGTCTGTGTCTGGTACAATAGCTAGGAGTTGTCTGTGTCATGTACACAATCTAGGAGTTGTCTGTGTCATGTACACCTGTGCTTCTCAATTTTTTAGTATGGCAGACCGTCTGGAATTTTTCCATTGCAAGAGGGAACGGTGAACTATTTTCACTGTACTGACGTGGTAGCGAAATGTTATTTAATTTTTTCTTATTGGTTTCATTTTGTGTGCTTATTAACGAAAAATTGACATATCCTATGAGGTTAGTATTAATGGTTGCAAATATGGGATTATAACTATATCTTTCCGTCCTTTCTTGATAACTTCTGCGGACCGGCAGCGGATGGCCCGCGGACCGGCACCGGTGCGCTGACCACCACTTTGAGAAGCACTGATGTACACAATCTAGGGGGTGTCTGTGTCAGGTACACATCATGGGTGTCTGTTTCAGGTACACAATCTATGGGTTGTCTGTTTCAGGTACACAATCTAAGGGGTCGTCTGTCAGGTAACAATCTAGGCGTTGTTTGTGTCAGTTTTACAATCTAGGGGCTTTCTGTCAGGGTACCGGTTTTAGGAGGCACATGCGACCGGTTTAAGTTATATTTTACATAAGGCGACGTGGGCTCGTCAATGACAAAAACGATGGGTTCTGGTCATCCCTGTCAGATAGATATCAAAGCCATTACTCAAGAGAACCAGTTCGCAAAGAACGGAAATAAAAAAACAGAAATCACAAAATCATAACAACTACAATTCCAGCAAGAGATCCATGCGTGCACTGACAACAAATGGTCTGCAACCTATCCCCACCCCTCCTCCACCTCCCCCAGTTAATCGGCCGGACCACTCCAACAAACGTGATCGGCTTATCGTGAGCGTTTATTACATGTTTCCTCCCGTCGTCTCGTTGGCCGGACGGATGGTTCACAGGCCCGGCGTTCACATGAAGTTTACACACGCCTGGGCCCGGGAACCGCCGCGATCCGTGTGTGACGGATAATGTGTTTGTAGGTGTGAAAGCACATGTCGCCTGTCCCATAAATGTCCCCGGGGCCCTGTCGAGATTGTCAGGGTTTTTTTTAAAAAAAATAATCCGTGGGGCCCGTGGTGGCGGGAGGGGATTAGGCTTGTCTGGTCTGTTCATGATTGATCTCCCTTTGCCTTGTGGGGGTTCCCCCCCCTCTACACACATGGTTTTGGGGGTGGGGGGAGGGGCTGGTTTGGGAGACTTCATTTTTATTTTGTCAACCTCATGTGTCAAAGTTGTTCTTTCACTGATCGCACAATTTAAACACTTGGACTGGTGCTTCAGTTGGTTTGTGTTTGAGATCGCCGACGTGTTAAAAGTCTGCTTAGCACCATCTGTCCCGAAATGTCGTCAGATGTTGAACAACAGTCGCCTCAGATAACAGCCCTGGAATAATATTGGAATAGTTGTGTCCCATAACATCTCCCTAGAGAAACTTTGAAACCCCACGTAAAAATTGATCATTCTTCCCCTACTCGACTTCCGATTAACATTAACATTTTCGGCACTTCGATCCATCCAGTTAATGGATGCACCGTAAGTATTCTGTCCCAATACTTGTGCCCATGTAATATTGTCAACGTCGCTGGTTCATGACATGTAAGTTCGACTTTTCACCTACCAGGCCATGGATAAGATCAACAGAAGCCCTTACAGTCGCCCCTGGGTGGGTAAAACCACATTACACGGGCCTAATTAATCGGGTTGTGCATGCAGTCAATTACTGCACGTGAAGGCCTAAACTGACTTATGGTACCACATAGCAGTGATGGCGAACATGTGGCACGCGTGCCACAGTCGGCACGCAGAACCTCATCAGCCGGCACGCGACTAAAATATGACTTCCTTAATCAAACCAGCTAATCCAAAACCCCCGTTTTCGGGTTTCATTGGAGTGTGGCACTTTGGGGCCGTCCATAAAGTACGTCACGCTCCAGAGGGGGGGGAGGGGTGTAAGAAAGTGTGACAGTTTGTGACAGGGGGAGGGGGAGGTAGAAATTGTCAAAAATAGCGTGACGTACTTTATGGGCGGCCCCTTTGCTAAAAATAAGTGGCTTTTGTTTGAATTCGGTCACGAAGCCTCAAACAAGGTTCGTCACACCACTGCTATATATTAGTTGTTCATAAAGTCGCACACATACTGAAGCGATAGTTACAACAAAGCCCAAAGTCGAGGGCCGTCTAATAAACTTGACTGCGCTTTAGTCGGCCAGATGTGCAAGGTGCAGAATGTGATGTCATCCCTGTAAGTTATTCTTTGACGGCATGAGGAAAGAAGAAAGTCGGAAATACCACTTTGGTCATGTTGTGTAACACTTTGGGATGGGGGCGATAAAAGGGGGGTAGGGGGATGAACATTCTTACCTTGGTAATCGTGTGTTCTCTCTCTCTCTCTCTCTCCTCTCTCTCTCTCTCTCTCTCTCTCTCTCTCTCAAATGCATAAAAAGCCGTTATTCGCTCCTTCACATCCCATGCTTAAAGTACCCCGTGACCCCTGACCCGGCGCGTGATCTGCATACTGTTTTTTTCCGTGTTGTAGAAGACCGCGTTCTCACAACGGCTGCGTTACATTAGAAAAATCAGAGTTTAGATTAAGAAACTACTTGAATCATTCAAGGAAGCGATTTCTATTTAGGTTGCTGTTAAGGAAAGTTCATAAAATAACGATGATTTAATAGGACGAGACGGTGAGATAACGACAGAGAGATAGAGGACGATGAGGATAGAGAGATAATAGAGGATGACGACACAAAGAAAAGACAAAGCCGTGAAGGGGGATAATGAAAACATTTTTTTAAAAAAATTGATTTCGGGTCCGTGGCGGCACCGGAAGAACTTGGTTGATACCTGCCACTCAAAAGAGACAGGGGCGGAACGCTGATAACTTTAAATAGGAGCCGCCACAAACTGATAGTGGTGCCCCTTCCTGTTTTAGAGAGAAAGAAAAATCCGTCCTTCTTATCATGATGACCTTTTCCCCAGAAAATTTTATTCATAAACAACGGCATCGAGTACAATTGTATAAATAGGATTTGTCTTTTCTCACACCGGAAACGTCATCTCATTACGTAATGTCTCTATTTTTAGACAAGATTTTCGTAAACATTGTTTTCTTGTCTAAACATAGAAGTAACAAAGCGTTTGTAAAGGGGGGGGGGAATGTGTTACAATAAAGTTGTACTCAACATTCTGTTTCGTTTGGCTCCACTGAGCCGTCTCAAATAAACGTGTGATCTATAGATATATTTTGCTCCAAGTCATAAGAAAATATATATGGATAATGACTGTCTTAAAGAAATTGTTGGAAATTAAATACCCGGTTGTTCTATTAATAGGTTTTCCGCCATTAAATGACAATGCCTTTTTGCATAAATCATTTTAGTAGCCAAAATAACCGCTAACTGGTTAGGGTGTCATGACGTCCGTGTGACTTTAAAACTGGCTTGAAGCAAGTAGAAGACAGAGGCGCTGTTCACACCAGGACACTAAGACGTTTGACGCCATTATGAACGGATCCACAGCAGATCGGGATACAACAGCGTAAGTAGGTTCAGGCGTTAGTGCGACAATCAGAGGTTTAGTGCAACAATCAGAGGTTTGTGCGACACTCAGACGTTAGTGCGACACTCAGACTCAGACGTTTTGACGTCTACGGCGCAATAAGACGAAATCCCCGACGCCTCGGGGTCTGTTATGGCCACATGACGGCGTTTTATTCCCGCGTAATTGGACGGCTGGTCCCCTCCCTCCCCCCGCTGTGCTCAGCGAGTGCGCCTTTTTATGGTGTTTCCTCACCATTTCATTAGGGGGGGGGCAGGACGTTTGTGCTGTAAGTATGAGGTGCACAATTAATTGAGGGGGACAAAGTGGTGAACCTTACCCCAAACACGGGGGCCCACGCCCCCGGTGCCCACCTTCTTTCCTCCGCCCAAGGGGTTGTTTATTTAAACGGTCCTCCTTCTGACCTCGTTATCGGTGCGGAGCCTAGGTGTTTTTGAAACGCAATCCTGGGCGATACCTCATGTCGCAAGATGACGCGATACCGCCGGTAGAAAGATGATAGCAAGAAATTAGATGGGTATCGAGCACCGGGCGCGCGCAGTGAGTCGCGAAATTAGATTATCGATACTTGGTGCAGTATCCCGTGTGAGGAGGATGTGATTTATTGTGAATTCGATACTGACCCTATGGCGCGATCAGATCCAGATCAGTCCAGATGAAAATATTTAGGACAACGAACATGACTTGCACACCGGTTATGTCCGTTGGTAAAAATTATTCCTGCAGTACTAAATGCCCGCCTGTGGATCTATACGCATACTAAGAGGAAAATACTTTGGAAGCTAGAATTAACATAGCCCTCACTTACACCCTCGTGTCCAAACTTATGTTCGTGACTGTTCACGAAGCGCATGAGTAAAAATGTCTGATATTTTTATGTTTGAAATTTCACAGTAGCTACTCGCACGTTGGAGATCTGTAGACTATCCATTATTTAACTGACGCAATTTCTTTGTAATTGCCCTATTTAAATTTATTCGACAATAACAATTTTTCTGCGTGGATTCAGCGTACGCACTTTTTACGTTTTTTATATCGTTCCCCCAAAACACTAGTCGTGACTCAAACATCAGAGTTTAGCATAGTGGTGTGGGTAGGGCTAGCGGCCAGTGGATCATTTTCAAGCTCACTGGACCATGGCTGTGAACGTGTTGGGGCACCAGTGGGTCAATGAAGTCTCCTGTTGGAGTCCGTGGTGGTGAGGCGAACCGGAGAGGGGAGGCTCTGTGGTGAGGAGAGGAGATGCACTGCGTTGAGGAGATTCTCTGCGATGAGGAGAGGAGATGCACTGCGATGAGGAGGGCAGATGCACTGCGTTGAGGAGATTAAATCGAGAGAGGGAGATGAGAAACTGTAAACTGTTAAACAAACCGTTAAACTAAAGGATGCTCTATGTAATCTGACGGGTCCTCTGTGTAAACTAATGGAACTAATTTCAAACAAACTGATTACGTCGACATTGGAAATAACGAATGTTCATTGGTTCTTCAAGTGCGTATTAATTCCACATAGATCGACGATGTACCGGTTTCCCAGTGGTTCAACATTTATTTTTTAAAACTACGGTACCCCGCGTGTGTAGCGCCGAGCCTAGATCAACACCAACACAACGGTGCCATCTGAGCACGTCACCTGACATGCCTGACACTGGGTCCGCTGTGTTGTAGTTCCTACAGGGGAGAATTCTAAATGTTTATGCGAGAGGACCCCATGGGGAGCGCGGGGCCAGCGGCGGATTCGAAGAAGCGCGGGGATTTTTTTGAGGGAAATCTCATCATCGTAGACGTGTATATTAAACGTTGACCCGTTCTTATGTTCTAGTGTCTTAAACGCGAGCAAGTTCCAGCATCAGAAATTCATAAATATGTTCATTGTTTTGCGCTCCACCTGTCTTTGAGATTTCTCATTGCCCACTGCTTGTCAAAGAAATCCGACTGCTCGCCAAAGAAGTTTGTTTGCTAACTTAAGAACTATGACTTCCAGCCAAAAAGCTCCCTCCGACTGGTAGCCTAATGTCCGATCAAGAACTCCCACTGATATCCAAATGCGAATGCTAGCCAAAGAACTGGTAGCCAAAACCCCCCTTAAACCAGCCATACTCATAGCGTTGATTCGAGTGGAAAAAAGGGGGTTTTGGGGATGGCGGTTATAACGATTCTCAAAACGGGGAATTGGGGATCTCTCAGGATTTTCATAGAGTAAACTCGAGTCGTCAAGTTAACCTCGTCCCTTCTTACATTTGCATTCGGCTATTCATAAGCGGGGTGAGGGGGGGGGGCGACCCTCTTTGTTGTACAAACGATTGGTTAGAGAAAAGCCGGCACCGGAATCGTCCATAATCTGCTCGTACCGCAAGTGGGTAACGAGCGGCAGATTGAGTGCAAGGCAGTTGCAAACGAGAGAGTCAGAGTTTGATCTACAAATCTAGTTTGCATAGCAATGTCCCCGGCCTGAGCGTGTTGTTTTTTGCCCTCGTCCCGCCGTCGTTACCAGATTTATGCGGAGTCACGGAGACGGCTTAGTATGGAGGCATGTTGCGGGGGCCAGAGGTGGAAAGGCCACGAGTAGGGCTGTTTGTTTTATAATATAGTCGCTTCTAAACGCCCCGCCTACCCCGTCTCAATAATATACCACCAACTGCCCTAAAAAAAACTGCGATCTTTTTTGTTTGTTTTTTTATACAGTTGTGATTAGTCATCGTTGGTCAAATACGGTCATGTTAGTTTTGATGATACTGTTTAAGTCAGTGAGTCAGTGTCAGCCTCGGCCTTCTAAGGGTTGGAGGCTCGTATTGCCTCCCTTAGGTTAGGTCTAAGTCTAAGGCGTTTAGTCTCTCTTACTGAAACACACTTGGAAAAACGACGTGTTTTACAGAGTGACAAAGAGAAATAAAGTCAAGCATTAAGATACGGTACTAAATACGTGGGAAGTAACAAGGTGAGAAGTGTCTGTTTGCAAGACATGTGTCTGTATGCAAGACATGTCTAGGTACAAATCGAAGATTGTATGACATTTCTAGGTACAAATCGAAGATTGTATGACATTTCAAGGTACCATTCGCCCGTTGGATGATTGTATGACATTTCAAGGTGCATGTCAAATCGCTGGTCAGACTTTGTATTTTTTTAGTGATGAGACTAATAGCATCCAGGTAAATATTTGTTAGCAAACACACGTATGATAATATCTAGGTAAACCTTGATATTTGCAATCACACGCATGATATCAAGGTAAAACATGATGTTTGTGGAAAAGCGTCAGGGCAGGGAGACGCACCCGATTTCCTCGTGGGCCCGTGGAGCCCAACGAGATAGCAATAACATTGTCAGCCGCTGCTCGAGGTCAGAGTTCATCCGCCGCAGTTTCGCCCTTCTGATAGCGCCTTTCCCAAACTAAAAGGTTACGTGAGAAAAGCGCGACGAAACGAGGGCGGCCACCAGAGATATTTGGGAGCCGGTTAAAAAAAGGGGGATGGGGGTCGTACCGGGATCCCCTGAACACCCCCATGATCCCTCCGACCCCGCATCGTCCTGACCAATCACGGCAGATATCACTAATGATGCCCTTTACGGCGGGCAGTAATGAGCAGGGTAACATTCAAGAAGAGATACGGCCTGAATCTCGAGGGAGGGGGGCTGGGCTTTGACACTACAACAAGGGGAGACTACAATTAGCGCCCTCAAGATTTATAGCCTCCCCTTGCTGGGGGTTTCTTTCAAAGCCGACAAAGTGAAACGGACTCGGGGGCTGCGGGGGAGGTGGGGGGGAGGTAATGGAGGTAACATAGACGTCAATTGTTTTAATTGTCACGGGAGAGAGGGGAAGAAGGAGAAACGCATTCGGTTTGGAGGATATAAGGTTACCCTTAAGCCCCGTTCTCTTTGTTGATGAATAGTTTTCGCTTTCGGTATCACTCTCTTACTCCTTCGTACCACTTTCTCACAATGCTACAGACATTCGTAGTCCTAGTCTTCCTCCTTCGCACCACTTTTTCACAATGCTACTTCGTACCACTTTTTCACAATGCTACTACCGACATTCGTAGTCCAAGTTATGAAAGCAGGTCAAGTTGAATACTATAATAAGGTGACCTTTTTTTGTTTGTTTCATGACACATACATCACTATCAACTCACGGAGTTAGTCCGAGTTAGTTCCCATCTAAAATCCAGATGTAAGATCCACGAAGTAATCCCCAAAACCTTATCCAATTTCACGGAACTCATCGCGGCCATGGTGTTTTTTTTTGACATCCAGGGGTCAGCGCGGATTTGACTTTTGCAAAGGTCAGCGCCCCGGTGGTGCTCGCCGAGGTCCTGTGATTCCAAACGGTTGTGTCAGGGACGAGCTCCGGCGAGGGTGAGTCGCGTCAATCATCAGGACTCTAATGCGGTGTTGGTTTCAAAGGGCCCGATCGGACGCTCACTCGTGACGCTCGTCCAGATGAGCCCAGGCGATAGTTGTTAGTGCGCCCCCCCCACACACACACACTACCTACATGAAAACACTCGTCACCTAATGTTTTATTGCGTTCCACGATCCTGCCTCCAGTAAAGAAATACTCGGAGGGTTCCAGCCCCAGACACCATAAAGTCACGTGTCATGTGATTTAGGAGTGACCATCTGGTGTCCACTCTCAGATTTATGAACATTATTCATCAACAATTTTTATATATATTTTTTTTCTTTATTAAAAAAAGGATTAAGAAGAAGAAAAAGAAAAGTTCAATTTTTAGGAAGCAGCAGTGCTGGCTTATTGCAGTAAGTTGTCTACCCTTATTTACATAGAATTCGAAAGATTTCCGTCACGCAAGTGCTGCTATTTCATGTGCGTCTCCGGTAATATGTAATATCTATCCACATTGCAAATTTAATCATATGTTATATAAAATGTTTGCTGAGTTCTGAGCACCAGACGACCTTTTGAATAGATTTCTGCGTGGCTTGCTTTAAAGGTCGCCTTTGATTTCTCGGTAACATCCTATTTTTCAGACTTTACGTCTAAGTAATAGTCTTTTTTGTTTTGTTTTTCTGTTTTTTTTCCCTGTATTTTTTTAACGATGGCTAAAATACACATGGAGAAATTGCGAACACCAATCGATCGTCCAATGTCTTAATGCTATCCTGTGATAGACAGACAAGTGAATGCAGAAATATGGGCTTTTATGTCATTTTTGGAAAAGGACTTTATATCATGTCTAAAACTAAAAAATTATTGCATTATTCACTGTCGCTTGATATTAATTAATTATTTTGCTGTAATCCCTCCAGTATCAATTTCGGCCGACCGCCCCCCTCCCAACACACACACACACATCCAATCACGCCTGAATACACATCACCCCACCAACAACCCCTTGACCTGAACCCCATCCATCACCCGGGCCCAGCACATGACCATTCATCTGTTTCACCCTCCCACCCATCAAATGGTCACGCCGCCACTCTACCCATCCATCCATCAAACCGGCTCCGCCCCCTCGTCACGGCCTCGTTAGAGACAAGGATCCCCGGAACCGCGGAATCACCGCGACACACACCCCACCCCTCGTGCTGACCGTTTCCATGTCGATGAGCCGCAATCGCACCTAAAATATCACGGGTGTGTGAGTAGCGTGTGTGTGTGTGGGGGGGGGGACATTTTTAATGACACGGAGCACCGCGCTTATAGTGAGGCGTGGGGTGGCATTCCTAGGTGTCACCAACCCGGCTTTTTTAAAAACGTTGACCGATACAACGATGGCCCCTGAAAAGCTACCTCCTTATATTTCATTTTATCTCAAGGACATGTTAGTGTTAGTTTGTTTTTTTGTTTTTTTTAAAGACATGTAACAATTATATATTAACTTCTTCAGGACTAGACTGCAAGAGCTATTCTACACACAAGGACAAAAAAGGATTGTGAATCATTTTTAAAATGGGGGGTCTTAAAATACACATAACATGCGGGGTTTTTTTTGTGTTACTTTTTGTTTGTTTGGTTTTTTTTTATTTGGGTTTGTGGGGGTTTTTTTTTGTGTTTTTTTTTGGAGGGGGGGGGGTAATTTTTTTTTAGGGGGGGGGTGATAAAACTTTTCAGGCTCTATATCTAATATCTCTATGCGACTTTGAAGGGGGCGTAGCAAGGGAGTGGTGGAAGGGTTGTTACTGTTTCCATGGTGATATGAATCGTTATGTTGTCATTATGGTACTTATAGGGTTGCCAGATGTCCGGTTTTGTACCGGACTGTCCGGTATTATCGTTATTGTCCAGTGGAAAAATGGAAACAATACCGGACAATTTACATTGAAATATTGTGCCATTGACAAAATTCGACACTAGTGTCCGGTATTTTTGAGACAGCCAACCTGGCAAACCTAGGTACTTACCCTCCTAGCCCAGGGGTCTTAAGCTTGGCTGAAGGCATGTGCCATTTTTGGGGTGTCAAAAAAACAACAACCGACTCTATTAAACAAAACAAAAACCACACTTCATATATCTTAAATTCCCTTTAATAACCACTTATCCAATATAATAAAAGGCAAGTTTCTGTCCGTTATGTCCGTTCTGTCCGGTCATCTATAGCGATTGGTCCCTCAAACACATATGACTCCTACAGCCAATCATATTGAACACGTTTGCGCCATTTACGCGGACGTTCCAAACGAGTTATTTTGGGTGCAGTATTTCTTACAAGACTTTATTTTGAGTTATGCGCGTTGGGATTTATAGTCAAAAGCTCTGTTTTTACGAGTTATTTATTTTAAACTATAATGAATAGTATTTTTGACGTGATGCACATGTAATGCCGGTCTAGACGGCTGTTGGAGGGGAGTTACAACATGCCATCGAACGGTGGCGGAACGTCCTTGGACGGGCTTTGTTGCTTGTAACTAATAATATGCCAATTTACAATTTATACACACAGATTTATACCAAGGTTAACTATCATTGTTATAACTAACATAGTAACACACGTGAGTAAATATTAAGTGTATAAGTACTAGCTGTCGGAATTTCGCGAATAGTTAAAATTTTTATAAGTTTACTGGCGGGCCACAAAAAATCCACTTGGTGGGCCGCATGCGCTTGCGGACCGCATGCTCATCAACGATTCGAAAGTTAAATGACTTGACATGGCCTCGTTTTCATCATGTTCTTAAGATTTTTTTCTTGTTTTTTTTTAAATGTCATAATAACCTCGAAATAATCTCGAGGCCAAAGTGGTGAAGGAAGCTGGGATGAATTCAAGATGGCTGCTGTTGATAGATGGAGGGCGGGAATATAGCCAGCAGAACTTGGCGATTAACGTATGACACAACGCAGGACTGCCTTACGGGATGTTAGCGTACAACAGGTAGGGGCGGAACCATGGAAAGGCAACCGTTCATGGCATCCTGCCCCGAAAAGCAACTTTTTTTTGGTTAACCTACTGTAAGCCCACCTTTTTTTTCTATGCCATTTTTTCTTTGATTACCCCCTACCACCCCCACCGTATTCTGTAAAAAGATCCGCCAGCGTTCCCAGGCCTACGTGCATGTTAGGCCCTTACCTTAGTTTTAAACCACCGTCAAATCTACGCCCATGCCGTATGGGCACGTCAGAGGAAGGCCCCGTTGCTGTAGGAAGTTCCCATCGAGTGTTCCGCCCAAGTGTGTTTATAATGCAATGCCGACAAGTGTGTATTGATGATACGTGGCTGTCTCTCGGACGGGAAGTTTGTACGTCAAAGTTTTTTGTTATTATTTTTTTAATTTTTTTTTAACCGTTAGTTAAATTTAATTCCACAAGTTACCTCGTTCGGGGCAGTGGGTTGAAGTTCAAGAAAGGGGCATTGAGGTTACGGTCCGCTTCTATCTCTAGTTGCTGGAACATTGTCTTTCCAGCCCCAGAGAGGGGAAGTTTGTCGTAAGCGACGTGAAAATATTATTGATCTTAACGGTCTTGACAGTAACGATTCATAACACCGACAAGGGGTGTAATAAAAGAATTATAATGTGTTCAGTAACCCCCACCTTTATATACATCTAACGTGACTGCGTTGCTCCGCCGGGTATCTTTTATTTATAATTTTTGTTTTTAAAAACTTCTGATCATGTTTCACATAAGCCGTACTCGTCAGGGAAAAGAAGTGTTTTTTTTTAACTTAAACACGAAAAGGAGCTTCAGTTACGCCACATCAGAAATAACTTTTTTCTCTCTCCGCACCGTTATTTGCTTTTGTGACGGTAAGATTATTCCGTGAACGGCAAAAACTTGACAAAAATTTGCGAAACCGGCTTAAAGTAAAATGCTTCGATTGAATGCGTTACAAGGAATGTAGCGGAATGCGCTGTGTTTTGTGGAATCGAGTCGGTAGATGGGCACCGTCTGTTAGAATCGTGGCTGGCGTTAGTTTAAGGATTCCGGCACGGAGCAGGTTTGAAGTTCTGGGAAATGGTGGTTTCTCGGGCTGGGGGTTTGGGCGCCGTTGAAGTTAGGGTGGAACTTACGGGAGTAGGCGTGTAGATGCAGTGGCGACCTCGCAAAAAGTATCCGTGTGTTTGTCGTAAGGTCCCGTCTTCTGACAGCCCTAACCATCTGTTGCCAGACAGACCAATTTGTTGCCAGACAGACCAATCTGTTGTCAGACAGACCAATCTGTTGTCAGACAGACCAATCTGTTGTCAGACAGACCAATCTGTTGCCAGACAGACCAATCTGTTGCCAGACAGGATATGCCAGTGTGTTGTCATACAGGCCCTTCAGCTCTCAGTCAGGCCGATCTGCTGTTAGACAGGCTCGTCTGTTGTGTTGCCAGACAGTCCCGTCTTGACAGAACAAGCTTGATGACCTTCGATGTGGCCTGGGGCTAGCGAGAAGGTCCAGCTACTTGTTAGGTCATCGTTACTATGTTTATCTTCCGAGAGACACCGTTCTGGGAGCATTGCACAGAACACCATTAGCCAAATTATAATTTATTTGTGCGTCTGTTAATGATTTATAAGGCTTGTTAGGCTTTTACAGTTGTAGAACTTGGAGGCATGTATAGCTTTAAGTCGATGACAAGTCTTCCCAGTGTTCTAGCTGTTCCTGGCGTATGTGGTAGATAGGAGGAATCCATTGGATAGATGGAAGGAATCCACTGACAGCTAGAGGAATCCAGGATTCCGGAGCTTCCCTGCGTGGATCTCTGGCGTCAGCTATCGCAGTCCAGGCATAGCTGGGAGACTCGCGCCCGTGATAGCTTCGGGCGTGCGGGGTGCCTGGCGTGCACAGAAGTTCGTTACTCACTGCTCTGTTACTAGTGGTATCTGCCGTATACATGAGTGTTTTTTCGGTGCATTTCGACACGCTACCCTTACCAATGTAGAGCTCTTACTTCAGCTCATCGTAATTATATTCCTGTAGCTCGTTTTCAGAGGCGTATGGGGTGAGGTTGGTACACACAAGGCGGCAAATTCTTTTCTATTTTGCAGAATTTTAGAACAACTGCATATAATTTTCTTTTAGTGGAGTAGGGGAGGAAATATTATCGAGCCACCCCTGGCGTCATTAACCCGCACCCGTGGAATATAATATTAGCTTAAAGCTTGTGACCAAGCAACACAGGGGCACATCTTTATAGTCATGGTCGACGCTCTGTGTCAACGGGCGTCGATTGAAACTCACGATTCAATTTAGAGGTTGGTACGGCAATGTTCCCTTTAAGTGGCGCGGCCGCACTGTCTGATTGACGCCGCGTAGCAATTAAGAGTTTCAGCGCAGCAAATTTTGATCAGGATAATACAATATTTGTGTATGTGGGGGGTAAAATTGTGCACACATAAAGAATGGATGCTGTGCAAATTTGCAGACGTTTATTTTATTTTGCGCACGCAGCAACGAACGTTAGAGGGAACATGGGTTGGTACCTCCATTTTTGTTTAAAGATGATCACACATTGTTATTTATCTCTATGTCACTTTGTATTTTGATTGTGTCGTTTTGTTTTACTCTGGAACAATAAGTTCCCCGGACATTTTCAGTTTTTAATTTTTAATAACAATAGTTTTGATGTTTCTTGTTGATATTTTCGCGACGCAAAGAACCTTACCGATGCAATCACTCCGTTACGTAGTTACTTACACTTGTTTCCCAGACTACATACAAGTAAGAATGTTGAGGGAGTCCGGGCTGTTGTTGTTGTTCCATTAGTCACGGTAAGACCAGCCGACCGACGGAGGCAGCTACAAAAACAACCCCATGGGCCATGGACCGAGGGGCAGGCGTGGTCGCTCTGTCTTCCTCTAGCAGTTGTAGTAATCTTGTCCGGACTGGTTAGGGATTCTTTGGTAGTTGTTACATTGCCCGGCCCGCGCTGGGCATTCTCCAGGCACATGCCCAACATTTGTAAACACTACTCGCTGCTGTGGAACGGTTATGTATGTTCTCGCCCGCATGCTATTCATGGCACATATTGGGAGACACGATCTCACTGGCTTATCTCTTCAGTGACCTGGCACCACCATGGCTTATTTCTTCAGTGACTTTGCACTACCATGACTTATCTCTTCAGTGACCTGGCACTACCATGGCTTATTTCTTCAGTAACCTGGCACTACCATGGCTTATTTCTTCAGTGACCTGGCACTACCATGACTTATCTCTTCAGTGACCTGGCACCACCATGGCTTATTTCTTCAGTGACTTTGCACTACCACTACTTATCTCTTCAGTGACCTGGCACCACCATGGCTTATTTCTTCAGTGACTTTGCACTACCATGACTTATCTCTTCAGTGACCTGGCACCACCATGGCTTATTTCTTCAGTGACTTTGCAATACCATGACTTATTTCTTCAGTGACTTTGCACTACTATGACTTATTTCTTCAGTGACTTTGCACTACTATGACTTAACACTTCTCAAACTTGCCACTTCATAAACACCCCTTTTCAAAGACATCGCTCCACTGAATAGGAACTTCATAGTCTCAGTCTTACTACTCTTACCTTTCCGGAGACTAAGTAAGCACTTTGCCGACTCCACTAAGTTAAGTGCTCCGCTGACTTAGTACTTCGTAGACTTAGCACTTGAAGGACTCAGCTTTTCACACACTTTGGCCTTCGCGGATTTAGCACTTCATTGGCATATTACTTCATCGACTTAAGCACTTCTTTGTCATAGTACTTCATCGACTTAAGCATTTCATGACACACGTGGCAGCGTCTCTCGGGACCGAGTTCAAAGCTCCGTAAGGGCAGTCCACTCTATAGGTAAATCCCTGTCCCTCTGTTTGACCAGTAGACAGGGGAGACATCCGATTTGTATGTGCAAGCGCCCGCCCGATCATGACCCCCACTATATCACCCAAAAACATCCGCCATTACACCCCAACCACCCACGGGCCTATCATATCTTTGTTCCAGGACCCCACAGACAAAACACCTCACATCGGCCCGAGCACCACGCCAAAACAACGCCCAACAATTCTTAAACAACACGGATCCCTTACCCCCACAGAGAGGCAGCTCAGAAATATGAAATCCGGGTCTTCAGCATCGCGCCTCACAAAAACCAACTCCACACAAAATAAAATTTTGAAGAAAAAAAATCGCTCTCCTCTTGTACATATTTTCTTCATATGGAAAAAAAAATCTCCCTTGATTACGACTCTAAAATATATCTCCCGCAACCTTCTTACGCCCGTCATCGAGGTCTCTCTTGATCTCCTCTCAACACGCCCACTCCCTCCCTCCCCCACACCCACCACACCCACGTCGTCCCAACCCCACCCCTGCGTTTAACTACACCCGGGCTAGGTATATAATTATCTCTCAGCTGAAAGTTTGGTCGCAGGTTTCACCCGTTTGGTTTAATGACTTTTCCAGCGCCCCTGTATGTTGCTATAAACTGTGGCCAAAAAAAAATGGAATCTATGTCTAGGTATTTACACATGTGAGCTGTCGGCCGTCTTGTTTTGGGTGGGGTGGGGTGGGGTGGGGTTAGATGCAGACACTCTCGCTGCTGGTATCTGCCGACAGCACTTGTGTCCGTTGGCGTCACCGAAACTTGTTTGTTAAGGCTCGTGTTGGACGCGGACGCGTGTGGTTTTTTAATTATTTTTTTTTAAAACTATTGAAGATGGTCATTAGGATTTTTAAACACTGGACATCAGTATTAAACGAAACCAAAAAAATAAAAATCCACAATGGTTAATAGTGAGATCACTGACGTCAGCGAACAGTCAAGAATACAGATTGTAGATTCTACAGCGTAGAAAGAGAAAAATCGTCAAACGATGCGTGGAGTTCCCGTAGGCCGACGTTGACTTTCATAACATGCATTTTTGTAACATACTTTATAACAAACTCCAGATGAGTGCTGACCTCCTCGCGTACGCTACAGCGCACATTTTTCACCCTGGGGTCATCTATATTTTAATATCTGACCCGCTTTTGTCACTCATTCTCGTTACATAAACATACACACTTCCAAACAAAAGAGAGTAAGACAGACGAACTCGCTCGGATAATAACGTTAATGACGTGGCTGACTGACTGGTACCAATAGAATACTGTATTTTGATGTATACCAATAGAGTACTGTATTTTGATGTATACTATTTTAAATATAGACCCGAGTTTCGACGCAAATAAGTTATGTTAATGACTTGTAGTTGTAGCTATTTCAAGTAAGGGTTTTCACGTATGTGTCAAAAGGCGTGTATGATACAAACTACAAATTCAATCAACCGTAGCTCTCTCAAGTACTGCTCTCTTGATCGCCGTATTTCCAAGAAGCCTAGTCAGCCCTATGAACGCTGGATATATCCTTTGATCATGTTCGCTCACACCCCCCCCCTCGATACTGTACGAATTTCCATCTACCCATATCCAAGTATTTTAAATCCTTTATTTCATTTCTTCACAGAAGAGTTCCCGGAATTCACTGAGCTCCCCTACTCGCAGGTTATCTCCCATCATGCCCCTGTGACGCTGCAGTGCTCGGCCAACCCCAAGGACGCCCAGATCCGATGGCTGTACAACGGCCAGCCCCTGGACGAGCGACGGCACGAGGGCCTGCACATCCGGGGCTCGGACCTCCACTTCCACCACGCCAGGGAGGCCAGCGGGGAGTACAGGTGCACGGCGACAACATCCCTGGGGACCATCGTCAGCCAACCGGCGGTGCTGTCCAAACCTGGTACGTAGCATCCACGCGAAGTTTGTCACGTGCGGTGAACGGGGAGGGGGGGCATGGTCCGGTGAGGTGTGACAAGATGTCTTGAGGCTTTACCACATCTTGACTGGACGTTTGGGAACCAATTGAAAGGAGGGACCTGTGTAGTTTGAGGGATTACTTTGCAATGTAGCCTGGCGTAATCAGTCCTTTGTTAGGATATGATGCACTATGTTGCCGGTGGTAGGGTATACGATATTTGCAGGTTGTAGGGTATACGATATGTTGACGGTTGTAAGGTATACGATATGTTGACGGTTGTAGGGTATACGATATGTTGACGGTTGTAAGGGTATGCGATATGTTGCCGAAGGTAGGGTATACGACATGTTGCCGAAAGTAGGGTATACGACATGTTGCCGAAGCTAGGGTATACGACATGTTGCCGAAGGTAGGGTATACGATATGTTGACGGCTGTAGGGTGTACGATATGTTGACGGCTGTAGGGTGTACGATATGTTGACGGCTGTAGGGTGTACGCTGAGTTGAAGGTGAGGTTAATAGCCAAATACTTTACTGTTTACATCGGAATTCACTGACATGATACTGAGAAGTAATAAAAATAACACCGGGCAACTCTTCTTCCTCCTCCTCCTCCTCTATCTCTCTCTCTCTCTCTCTCTCTCTCTCTCTCTCTCTTTCAAAACAAAATGAAATTGGCCACTTCGACCGTTGGCCCCCCAGCGGTCAATCTTAGTCAAGCCCAGACATAAAACACGGCGTTGGACCTGTCTGAAAGGCGGTCCCACGCTGAGGGCAAATTGGCTGAGTACTTGTCCAGATGGACCAACACTTGGTCCACTTGTCCGTGCCCGGAACCTCATCCCTCCACCACCTCACCTCAACCCACCCCTCCCCCTCCCTCCCCACCCCCTGGTCCATACTTGGTATCGTGTAACGGGTGCTGCCAAGCATTTCGGTTGTTGAGTGTCACGCCCCTCCTCTCATCTATCATTCTGTTAAGATTGTTATTTTTTCAAGTGCTTAAAAGGTTGAAAATTTACCGAATGTTGAACCTAATGGAATCGACCGCCCCCCCCTCCTCCACCCCCCCCCCTTTTTTTTTCTCCTTCAAAACTGTAGTGATATATAATGGGGTTTTAAAAAAAAAGTTTTACATCTTGAATTGAGATTCCAATATTTTTTTTTAAACCTTTCAAATAAAGGCTTCCTTCCTTGTTCAAACAAACATGGCCGCAAGAAAAAAAAATAATAACAATGAAACCCGAGAAACCTAGTCCGCAGTTCTCATGCATCCGTTTGACGTATAAGTGTGTGAATAAAGCGCTGGTTGTATTTCAGAAAGATCAAAGTTCAACTATTTTTCAGGCCTTTTTTTTAAATTTTTTTTATCTCTGGTGACGCCTTCGGGAGATTTTATTTTTTAATTCATTATTCCTCAATGGCGACTAAAAAATATACCAATTCAGACAACTTAAGTCTCAGCTCCTGTGACAGTGCGCAGCCTCTCCTTCCCGCCTCCCCTCTTCCTTTCTTGTCCTGAGGTAGTAATTGCAGTTGATCCGCCGCTGAGAAATTTTGTGAAACATACATTGGGACGCGACATCCCTCCTCAACGGGCTGACCGCGTTCTGGCACCGGAGCGCACAGAGGCGTCTCCTCCAATAAATACCAGAGACGTGTCAAGACGGCAAAACAAGTGCACAACCGAGGGTCTCAACCTATGAGCGGACTGTTCAAGGGTCCTCCGACGGCTGTAGGCTACCGTAGAAACGGTGTTTGTATGCACTGTGTGTGTACAGGTCTCTCATTAAATTATTCCTCTCGTTCTACCTACTGGTTCACGAAAAGCAGTGCGGATTATTGTCGACGTCTGCGTACTTTCCAAGGACATAGTCCACCTACAAGAGTCCACTCCAGGGACATAGTCCGCCTACAAGAGTCCACTCCAAGGACACAGTCCACCTACAAGAGTCCACCTACAAGAGTCCACTCCAAGGACATAGTCCACCTACAAGAGTCCACTCCATGGACATAGTCCGCCTACAAGTGTCCACCGGGCATCTCTATCCTGGGCCAGACTCTCCAGCATATTCCAGGCATCTTCCAAAGTCTCGTGACGCTTGTCTCATCTCGGTGCCAAGTGTTTCTTGGTTAGCCTCTTCTCCCCGTTTTCCCAGAGGGTTCCAGTTCAAGGCCAGCCGTGTTGTATTCGAAGCAGGTTTTCGTAAGAGTATGAGCGATCCATCTTCATCATCTATGGAGAATCTCTTGATCTATCGGCTTCTGTCTTGTCCGCAGCCACAATTCCAAGTCGCTGGTTCTCTCAGGCATATCAAATATTGAGTCTCTTAAAATGTACTCTTAAGTCCGGGGCCTGGTGGGGTTTGCGAGGGGCGGGGGGGGGGTCATCTCAAACAATGGGCTTATATCTCGTCTTAATTCAGTATTCTAATCTCCCGTCTTCTTTTAAAAAACTGTGTTCAGTTTTTATCTTATCCAGTGCTTAATGACGTGGTCTTACTTTTTTCAAAGGGTTCGGATATTGTGTACAAATTACCATATCTTTCCGTCTTGTCATGAGGAAAAAAGACACCAACATTGATGCGCCACTGCACATCTCGGGACACAACGGTCCTGTGTGTTCGTCTGTTGTCTTAATTCAAACCCGCCACCTTTGATGTTGCCACCATGTCCGTCACGTCCCGCGGACGCACGTGAGTCAACTGCTGATGACTGCGTGCCGGGAATGTGGTTCACTTCACTGGCAAGTACCACCGCCACCAGCGTGGGTTTGAGACTTAAACCTCCCCCCCCCACCCACGTCAACACCAGGCAATCAAAAAGTCTGTCTGGTAAACACAACACTTTTATATCACCCCGCATGTAATAGTCATGGCTATGTTATTATATTTTATCGAATTAGTATAATTATCTTTTTAATTGAATTAAATTAATTTTCATTATTTTTTTTGTGGTCCCATACATACATTTTAAATTTAAAACAATAACAATGTGTTATACGACACCCTGTCGTCTTGAAGGTAATACTATAAGATTCTGTAAATAAATGTATTCAACTGCACTCAAAACCCATTATCTTTTAAAACCATACTTTTCGGACTGACAATCTGACACATCTTTGTCCGATATACGTAGGTTATAATTGCCTTCCTTGTTATAAATAATTATGAAAGACTCGCTCCTGATCTAGCGGGCCTATATTATTCTTGATTAAAACTGCATTATGTTTGCTTACTGATACTGAGTTCGGTGTTTAAGATTCAAAGTGTCTCGGTTCAACTAACGAACATCCACACAGACACCTGGAGAATCGTAGGCTATATCCCCCCACCCCACAACCCCCGCATTAACTCCTCGATCCGCGGTATTTATGCACAGCTGCCATTGTGGCTCAGTTATGAACTGTCTGGGAAGGAAGCGCACGGGAACGGAACTTTGGGCTGAAACATAGCTTGAACAAATAGATTATCGTCACAATGGCGAGGGTCGGCCGGTGATTGGACCCACATTTCAACATCAGATTCCCATTGGCCACGGGGGTCTATTGCAGGGGATGCGCTTGCAGTCTATAAACGATGACAAACGTCCCTGGTCTTTTAGTTGATGATGTACGATGAGCTGGACGTTGAATGCCATGGAGTGAAGCATGGTGAATGTCATGGAGCACGTTAATTGTCATGAATCACGATGAATGTCATGGGGCACGTTGAATGTCATGGAGCACGTAGAATGTCATGGGGCACGTTGAATGTCATGGGGCACGTTGAATGTCATGGGGCACGTTGAATGTCATGGGGCACGTTGAATGCCATGGGGCACGTTGAATGTCATGGGGCACGTTGAATGTCATGGAGCACGTAGAATGTCATGGGGCACGTTGAATGTCATGGAGCACGTAGAATGTCATGGGGCACGTTGAATGTCATGGGGCACGTTGAATGTCATGGAGCACGTTGAATGTCATGGGGCACGTTGAATGCCATGGGGCACGTTGAATGCCATGGGGCACGTTGAATGTCATGGTGCACGTTGAATGTCATGGGGCACGTTGAATGTCATGGGGCACGTTGAATGTCATGGGGCACGTTGAATGTCATGGAGCACGTTGAATGTCATGGGGCACGCCGTGATGAATGTATCGGTTCCTCATTCTACAACTGTCATAAGTTAATCTCGGGCATGACGCGTGAAGGGAAAGGCCACCGTTGCGATGGTCCAGAAAGTGTTAGAGAGACTGCACCCACTTCCCGCCCCAAAGTGCCACTAAGGAACGTATTCCTTTGCTTCTTAATTAGGACCAGGCCTTCTAAACACCTGCGCAGACGATGACGGCACTCGGGTGCCCTTTTGTTATACAGCAGTCACTGGAAGCTGGCCACAGATGGGATCTTCCTCTGACCCGTTGTGGTCGTGACCACCTTTCCATCTGCAATGACCATCGCTTGGTTAATAGCGTTGTAGTCATGTGATCGTTTGAAAGCACGAGAAGAACTGCCCAATCAAAAGCCACATATTCGTCGCGAAATCTAGCAGGAGTGTATAAGAAATCTGGCAAAAGTGTTTTATAAATATGTGTACTGGTGACTCTTGCCGGGCCAGGGTGGGGCCCTCGCATTTCTTCATATCAAACACACTTTTATTTTTTTCCTATATGAGTATAACATCCACCTCTCCTCCCCCCCTGTTCTACCACACCAACCCTCCTGTACTGAGGCTCCCCGCGGTTTGTTCATGGTGCAGTATCCGCTAGCTTCGCACGTCTGATGGACAGTTAACGCGCGCCATGAAGCGCAAGCACACTCCGAATACACTCTGCTCCCATGCCTAAACGGCGCTATAAAACTCAAATTCGGTTTTCTGCGCGCGTCCAGCGGAAAGACGGATCGTCGACTCGTCTTGAACGCTTCCTCTGGGCAGGGTATTCTCTAGCGGCGTTGTTCTTTGTGGATGAAAATATGCCAGCGACAACAGAAAGAGAAAGAGTCGGCAATATTTTGGCGGAAGAGATATAGGGACGATGAAGAAGAAAAAAACGAGACAGGAAGGCAGGGATACAAGAAATCAAAGAAGAGACAAGAGAAACCCGAGACACCTTCGGAGAAAGGTTGAAAGCTGAATACGAGATTTATAGCTGGATGCTAGATTGATAGCCGAATGTTAGGTCGATTGAATGTTTCATTTATAGCTGGATGCTAGATTGATAGCCGAATGTTAGGTCGATTGAATGTTTCATTTATAGCTGGATGCTAGATTGATAGCCGAATGTTAGGTCGATTGAATGTTTCATTTATAGCTGGATGCTAGATTGATAGCCGAATGTTAGGTCGATTGAATGTTTCATATAAAGCTGAATGCTGCATTGATAGCTGAAATTTTGATTGATTATAAATATCTATAACCAAATTCTTGAGGGATTGCACAAAATTTGGATATACTGTTAGAGCCTATATCAATATTTAACTTCTAGGTAGATTGTTAAATACTAATGCAAGATTGATTTATAAATATTACTAGATTGATAGATGAAAACTGATTTGGTTCCTAAATACTAGATTGATGGATTAATAGTGGACTGGTTGATATTTTAGATACTAGATAGGTTGCCAAAGACCAGTTTGATGTCTCTGTAACTCTATCCACTAACTAGAAAAGGAAAGTGTATACAATGTTACCAATTCACAAATGACGCATAAAGGGTTTATATCAAGATATTGTTTTCCCCAAAAATCGAGGCGAAACCGGAAGTCGTCCATTGCGGTGCTGTGTGGGGACGCCGCCACCCCTCTCCCCTCATCCACCTCAAGCCCCCTCCCTTTATCCACCCCCTTACTCCCTTCTCCCACCCGAACTTGTTCAGGCTTCCGGTCTCAGACCATCACCCCGTCTCAAGCCGGAGCAATTTTTTTTCCTTCTAAAAATACATCAAGTGAAATTGGAGCAGACTTGAAGGCAGAGCATTTTTAAACCTGTTAATCCGCCACATCCCCCACCCGTTTCTCCAACTCCTTTCAAATACAAACATCCCACCTACTCTCTCTTTCTCCCCAACCCCCAAATTTTAAAGAAAAATAATAATAAAAATAAATAGTGAACACTCAATTTTAAAACGAAATCAGCATGAAATATTTTGAGCTGGGGCGAACTCATGTTTCATAATTCTGGGATATTTCCTCGAATGCTGAGATTTGCATTCTGCCGTTGGCCAGTGGGTTTCGGGTAGAAAGTTTGTATAGTAGCTGTCTTCTACTTCACAGTTAATAAACGCGAATTGTGGCTACTTCTTTTATTTTATTTTGAAATTAAGATTTCCCTCTGATATATTATTTAGCGCTCAGAATTTCGATACACTGAAATAACAAATGTGTAATTGCAACCAGTAAATCCTCGGAATTTCTGCCGGTCTGTGCCCTCTGTCTAACTTCTTGTTACTCAAATTTCCTCTAAAAAAATTATGACGAAATAATCGGGGTTCATATTTATGACTTCAGTGAAATATGGAACTGAAGGTTGGAATCCAAAATATGGCTCTAATGTGGGGTATAATTAGGTTATAAAACTGGGGTACCATATATGAATAAAATATGACTTATATCGTATTATTTAAAAATTGGTTCCATTCTATAACTAAAATGTAGTTTAGATTTGAAGACTAGTACGTGGGGAAGAAAAATTTAATTCAGATTTGAAGACTAGTACGTGGGGTAGACTATATGATTAATTCGTGGGGTAGACAATATGACAATACGTTTGGGACACTGTTTGACCAATACGTGAGGTAGTCTATATGAACAATACGTGAGGTAGTCTGTCTATATGACCAATATCTGGGTTATACTATATGACTAATATTTGGGCATGAAGTAGAATATATGACTGATGGGTAAGGTCCACACAAGAGAGACGGATCCAGTGAGGGATGTGTGCTAGACAGATTAAGGCCTTGACTATATGACTAATACGTGGCTGTGAAGTAGACTATATGACTGATGGGTGAGGTCCACACAAGAGAGATGGATCCACTGTAGGGATGTGGGGGGGGGGAGGGTGATGCTAGGCAGATTAAGGCGTTGATTATATGACTAATACGTGGCTGTGAAGTAGACTATATGACTAATACTTGGCTGAGAAGTAGACTATATGACTAATACGTGGCTGTGAAGTAGACTATATGACTAATACGTGGCTGTGACGTAGACTATATGACTAATACGTGGCTGTGAAGTAGACTATATGACTAATACGTGGCTGTGACGTAGACTATATAACTAATACGTGGCACGTGGTGAAATAGAATATATGACTGATGGGTAAGGTCCACACAAGAGAGATGGATCCACTGTAGGGATGTGTGTGATGTTAGACAGATTAAGGCGTTGATTATATGACTAATACGTGGCTTTGAAGTAGACTGTATGACTAATACGTGGCTGTGACGTAGACTATATAACTAATACGTGGCTGTGAAGTAGACTATATGACTATGACTAATACGTGGCTGTGACGTAGACTATATAACTAATACGTGGCTGTGAAGTAGACTATATGACTAATACGTGGCTGTGAAGTAGACTATATGACTAATACGTGGCTGTGAAGTTGACTATATCAGTGCTTCTCAAACTTTTTAGTATGGCGGACCGGCAGGAATTTTTTCAATTGCACCAGGGACCGATGCATTATTTTCCCTGCACTGACAATTGTTTCTGTCCTTTTTTTGAGAACATCTGCGGACCTGCAGCGGATGGCCCACGGACCGGCACTGGTCCGCGGACCACCACTTGGAGAAGCACTGGACTATATGACTGATGGGTAAGGTCCACACAACAGAGACGGATCCACTGTTGGGATGGGGGTGGGGGTGCTGTTGCTAGACAGATTAAGGCGTTGATTTATCCACACGTCCTGCGACCATGATGAGCTGCCATATTCTCTACCCACGGACTAAAGAAGATTAATTACAGAAAGCCACGAGATGCTCCATGGGAATGGTTGGAGTGCGGGGCGGGGGGGGGAGAGAGATCCAGAACACGCTTGCGCCTAGGCACCAACAAGACGAATCGGGACCGGTGCGGTCACGTGATGTACGGATTATTTGTCTGGTCTAATGACGCCCCCCCTCTCCCCCCCCTCAACTTCCAAGTGGTAGCTTCCCCACCCACACCGATTGTATTGTTGGATTGATACGTTGATGGCAATGTCCGGTTATAGCCCGCCTGGACGCTTGATGCGATGATTGGACACGGTGCAATTATCCGGACCGCTTTTAGTTATGGCTTTGAAATAAGATTAACGAAAAAAGAAATAGTTCAGATTATTCCCCTTAGAAGTGGCTTCTCGTGTCATTTCTCTTCAATCAATTTTTTTTTAGCCATTGGCTTCCAATGTTATATCTTCGTACCCTCGATGGTATTATTTTGCCATTGAATGTAAAATGATGCTGCCCTCAAAATTTAATGTTTCACTGCCCTATAATCAATGTTCCCCTTCAAGCTGCGGGGCCGCGCAGATAGCTGACCGACGCCGCGCAGCGGTTTAGAAATACTCCGCAGCTAATTTTTTAACATAATGGCTAAAAAAAAATGAATGAATGCTGTGCAACTATGCACACGAGTTTTTTTACGTTGCACACGGACCACCGAACCTTAGAAGGAACATTGCCTACAATAGAATATGTTATTCCCTCCAATGCTTTTTTATGAAATTTCCTTCAATTTCTCGCCTTCTTCTCCCCCAGTTCTCTCAGACTTTCTCCCGAGCAACGTCTCCAGGATTGTGGTACCGGACGGAGGATATGCGACCTTGACCTGCGATCCACCGGAGAGTTCCCCGTCGGCGTACGTCGTGTTTCAAACAGCCAATGGGAGTCTAGTGGACACGAGCAAAGGTGAGGCTACTTTAGCATTTCATGTTTCTTTTTAAAATATGCGAATGTAACTGATATTTCCAAGGTAAACATGTTGATGGATTATCTTTTCCCTAAAAATAATTTTTTAGCTAAAATTAAAATATATAAGATACGCCTCTCTATCTCTCAAGGTAATTTATTGTCATAATTTTTTTATAAAGACAGGCAGATTTTTTTTTGTTCAGGTCTTCTGTTGGGGGGGGGGAGTGCATGGCTACATTTTTATTTTAGGAATAAATTATTGTTTTTAAATAGTATGAGAAAAAGAATATGGTTGTTTATCATGAAAATTGACTTACCTATTATTAGCGCGAATAACTTGTCTCTTTATCTCTCAGTGGTCCCCATACCTCCTTGAGCCCCATTTTAAACATATCGTGAATACATGTGCATGGCTCTCAGGCTCTTTCTGTCAACTACCCCCCGGGCGACACCCTTGACTCCAGACACTGCTCCTTACCAGCAGTCACCCTTATGCCCCACCCGTCCCACCAAGATGTTACAACCCCTGTACCGTGTTGTACCTCCCCCGACTGCTGGCAGTACCCGCTCCCCCTCCCCCACAACCCCTCTCGAGACATCCTCACCATCTGCCCTCGTTCGTCACTCGGTGGATCATCTTCGCTATCAACATGTCGTCTGATCCGTGTGTCCTCGCGTCTGCAATCAATTGACTTAGGCCCTCACCTAATCTCGGAACTAATGACATTACCGAATTACCCGACACCGACAGCCGCCGCCATCGCGCCAACAACTTTCTCCGACAACCGCGCCGCTGTTGGTATTAATCATTCTAGTAACTTTTTTTTTAAACAATTTTTTTTTACCGTTCGCTCTTGAACGTGATGCGTCTCCAAAATGAACAGGTTGAGTTTAGACGCGGGGAAAAGGGGGGGGGGTGGTCTGTATCGTTCGAGATTGTTCGTGTTGATCAAAGCCGGGCTGGACTTGTAAATGTGTTGCTTCATTTTTACTCAAGTTGTCTGTGTAAAGAATTTCATTGAAAGCAATATTTTTTATTTTTGTTTAAACTCATATTTGTAATGTTTGTTTCTTTTAAAGCTTGACTTGGTGAGCCCAAAAAGGTTAACTAAACGGAAGTACAACAAAAAAAAGTAATTTAAACTGCGTTTATAACACTTTTTTAGTCTGCACCCTAAGTCTATGATTAAGGCAGCATTTAATTCTAGTATCTTCATGCAAAGAAATCGGAAGTTGACAAAATAATTATTCTAGGGCTGGTATTGATTACAAAATTGTGTTCGATCAATCGGTAAAAAAAAATAATCGATTAATTTCAATGAATTATATTTTTATAACGCATATACAGATCCCGTTAAGTTTCGACTCATTATTTCGCGAAATCGGTTAAGTCGCGGTAATTCCATGGCTCCCAAATTTTGTGACGTAACACAGCAAATTCGTTCTGCTATGCAAAAAAATAAGGAAGAAAAACCTTTTTGTTTACGTATGCACGTCTAGATAAATAATAATAATACGAGGGGAAAAGTATGTAAGTAAAAAAATATATATATATTGCCAAAAATATTATAATATTTTCTTAAATTTTAATCGCTCAAATTAATTTTAATCGATTATAAATTTAACGATTAATCGATTAAATAATCGTTAATTTACGCAGCCCTAAATTATTCTCAATAATATTTTGTTTTCAGCCCCCGTACCCCCCCCCCTTTTTTTTTCTTAAACTGTTGTACCACTTAACTTCCACGGCCGGCCAGTTCGGTTAGTTCCAAAGATTGCGCACCATCTTCCACGTGCATCTGGCCATCAACGACGAACAACCCATCGAAACCAAACGACCCAATAACATGGCAGCACAGCTCCCGTGTCATTTAATATCTTCTGAGCGTTCATCATTGCTTTTCATAACGCCATCCCAAACCATAAGCGGCCCCCCCTCTCACCTAGTCTTCTAACCCTAAACCATATGCGAATTCCTCCCCCTCGCCCAACACTAATCTTAAACCATACGCGGTTACTTCCCTTCACTCCATCCTCTAACCATAATCCCTCTCCATACACGTTTACCTCCCTTCACTCAGTCCTCTAACCCTAATCCCTCTCCATACACGTTTACCTCCCTTCACTCAGTCCTCTAACCCCAATCCCTCTCCATACACAGTTACCTCCCTTCACTCCGCCCTCTAACCCTAATCCCTCTCCATACACGTTTACCTCCCTTCACTCAGTCCTCTAACCCTAATCCCTCTCCATACACGTTTACCTCCCTTCACTCAGTCCTCTAACCATAATCCCTCTCCATACACGTTTACCTCCCTTCACTCAGTCCTCTAACCCTAATCCCTCTCCATACACAGTTACCTCCCTTCACTCCGCCCTCTAACCCTAATCCCTCTCCATACACAGTTACCTCCCTTCACTCCGCCCTCTAACCATAATCCCTCTCCATACACGGTTACCTCCCTTCACTCAGTCCTCAAAAACTTAATCTCAAACCATACGCGTGTATATCCCGTCCCCTGTCTTAAAATTTTATTTTTTTAAAAATAGTTATGAAAGCAAGGAATCCTGCCTTCTTTCTTCACTCAATTTTCTTACTAATCCCCGACACTACCATCCCCGCTTTTTACACCCCCCCCCCTAACAGTCCGTTAACTCCCGTTTCTTTCCCCAGTCTTACACAGCTTCCCACACGTCGCCAGCATATTTCGAGGGGTGAGGGAGGGTTCGGGTGAGGAGGCAGGAGGAAGGGGAGAAAAAAAATGTTGTTTTCATTAAAAGAGTTTAGGGTGCTGCGAGGGGACTCATTTCTCATATTCATGTATCGCTTATGAGTACAGCGCCAGCGAGCATCTGACGGCTCAGCGCACGTGTCCCGCGAGCTCTCCTGACGAGGGAGGGTTCGAGGGCGGCTCCCCTAGTTGGAGGGGAAGGAAGTTGGATGGGGGAATCTGGCGTAGTATTCGGAGTGGGGGATCTGGGGTATATGGGGGCCGCAGTCATAACTTACTCTTAAATTGAAAATAAAAACCTAATTTTATGGGTAGCTTCTTTCCCTCTTTGCAGCTCTGACTTGATTTTATTTATTTAATATATTTTTCTTTAATGTTTTCAAAACAAGAATGACAAGACAAGAATCAAACTGGCTTTTTAAAAAATAATTAAAAATATGCTCGCGCTCTATTTGGAACCAATCCCGCATTTAGGGGCACAGAAAGGGGTCAAAGGTTAAAAAAAAGTTTAGATTTCAATTTAAATTTAACTTTAAAATATATATTGCTGAGTTATAATTGCATGTTTATAAGGACGTTTTTCCCTAAAACATCAATCCGGACATATACCCAATGGGTGAATTCAGTTCGTACTCCGAAGATAGCCGCATCAGCTTTGGTGTGTCGTAAAATATAACTTACCAGCTTTGGTGTGTCGAAAAATATAACTTACCAGCTTTGGTGTGTCGAAAAATATAACTTACCAGCTTTGGTGTGTCGTAAAATATAACTTACCAACTTTGGTGTGTCGTAAAATATAACTTACCAGCTTTGGTGTGTCGTAAAATATAACTTACCAGCTATGGTGTGTCGAAAATATAACTTACCAGCTTTGGTGTGTCGTAAAATATAACTTACCAGCTTTGGTGTGTCGTAAAATATAACTTACCAGCGTTGGTGTGTCGTAAAATATAACTTACCAGCGTTGGTGTGTCGTAAAATATAACTTACCAGCTTTGGTGTGTCGTAAAATATAACTTACCAGCGATGGTGTATCGTAAGAATCACCGCGCCCCGCGTTGTTAATTAGTCAAAGACGGGGAGAAACCCAAACAGCCGCCTCGAAGAGAGTCCCGTCGGAACAAGAAGAGACGGAAATGAAGCGTTTTTCAACAAAATATAATCTCGTCTTCTAATGAACTTATGAAAACCCGATGATGAACGGCGATTATCGATCGCATCATTATGCGCCTGGCGGTTTCTTTTCTCCTTCGTCTAAGGAGATCTGTTTACACTCGTATTTTTACTCTCCCCACCGTTCATCTTTTTTTACCCCTTTCTTTTGTGCATCAATCGTTTCCTTTTCCAAAATCCACATTTTTATTCTTCCAATCTCCGTATTCTTGTTGTTTTATAATATTGCCTTTGTTTTTTGTGAACAAAAACCTGAAGTGCGGAACATCAGACAGCGAGGAAGACATCTGTCCCCGCACGCCACAAATGTCCCCGCACACCACAAATGTCCCCGCACACCACAAATGTCCCCGCACACCACAAATGTCCCCGCACATCACAAATTTCCCCGCACATCACAAATGTCCCCGCACATCACAAATGTCCCCGCACATCACAAATTTCCCCGCACATCACAAATGTCCCCACACACGCCCGGAGGTCTCCTCAAATTCCAGATATCCCCGAACGTCCCACATGTCCCCTTTCAGCGGGATACTCCGTCGTCTCGCCACGCTGCCGTGTCGAATGTGCTCCGTACCCACGCTTTTCCTTTAGCTCGCGCCGCCCTTGCCAGTTGTTCATCGCTGCTTAGTGTCTTATCGAAATGAAGACGAATGGCTTGAGCCGGCAGGTAATGTCTCCTGGCGCCTCGCTTAGATTACCGGCTCAAAATATGCGCTAAAATATACGTATAAAAAATAGATCTGTGGCGCTTGGCTTTTCACCCCCCCCCCTTTTTTTTTGTGTTAAGCTGAACATTTGATAGCACCCGCATCCCCACCCCTTCCTTTGTGGCGCCCCCACCACCCACCACACCCTGTTTTCTGCTCAGTTTAGCTTTACTATCTTGGACGTATCTAATTTTGTCCTGCTTTATTCTGTTACGTAAGTTTTAAAGGCTGAAGATTTTCGGGGGCGTTGGGGATGTTCACGTTTTGATGATCGTGTTTTAACGTTGTGCATGCGTTGATGATCGTGTTTTAACGTTGTTCACGTTTTGATGATCGTGTTTTAACGTTGTTCATGCGTTGATGATCGTGTTTTAACGTTGTTCATGTGTTGATGATCGTGTTTTAATGTTGTTCACGTTTTGATGATCGTGTTTTAACGTTGTTCACGTTTTGATGATCGCGTTTTAACGTTGTTCATGCGTTGATGATCGTGTTTTAACGTTGTTCACGTTTTGATGATCGTGTTTTAACGTTGTTCACGTTTTGATGATCGCGTTTTAACGTTGTTCATGCGTTGATGATCGTGTTTTAACGATGTTCACGTTTTGATAATCGTGTGAACCTTACTTTTCCATATTTGGTTAGGTTGATTTTTTCATATCTGGGAAAGCTATTACCCACACTGGCGTAAGTTGATACTGATTCTTTGTTTGCTGTTTAAAACTTCGATGTCCAAGTTTGCCTGGAGCTTGTTAAAACATGTAGTGCCACGAGAGACTAGATTAAGTCCCATTGGCGTTACGTCACAAACTCACAACACCCCCCCACCCACCAAATCCTACCATATAGCAACATCGGCGTGACGTCACAAACCCCTCCACCCCAACACCCCGGCCGACGTCATCACCACAGAAGCGCCTCTCCCGACAGACCCAGGGTATCACACTTATTTAACGGTTATGAAACTTGAGCATCTTTCGACGCGCTCTCTTTCGCCCATCTTATCTGTGCCACCGTAGCCAGGGATCCTTAAAATCTGGGATCCCGCGACTCTTGTGAAAGAAGAAAACGGCCAATTTGAGAAAATTTTATTTTGTCAACTTTTAAATGTCAAAAAAATTATTAGGCAATCATCAAGGGACCAAATGGCAATACAATAATAGTTCATCATGTGAGAAGTGTGTGTGTGTGTTGGGTGGGGGGGGGCGTCACAACTTTACACATATTTGAGAACCTCTGGCCCAAAGACCGAGCACTGTCGTGTTTTGTTTTCAAGTCAGTTACTCTCTTCTGGGTTCATTTTATCTATTTATTTTCGTCTATCTCTTCTTAAACGCGGCGAGAAAGTTTGTTTGTTTAGTTGCGGCCTACAAGTAACATGCACGCGAGGCGGCCGGTGTTGCAGCGAGCGCACAATGTTAAGGCGGGAGGGAAGTGGAGACTGGTGGAAAAAAGTCGGGTCTTTCTAATGGTGTTTAAACACCAGGTACGTGATAGTGACCCGGGGGAGAGAGAGGGGGGGGTTGTAGGGATATTATATCGTATTTAACGGCGTTAAAGAACAGCAGGGGCGTATCTGGTCGTTTGGATTGTTTACGCTTGGGAAGGAAATAACATCTCTCCGACACATTTCTATTGGATCATTGACATCAGCTGAGGTCTGTACTGGAATGGTTGATGGAGTGTTGGTCAACAAAGATGCGTGGGTTACACTTGTCGGCTACCACCACCACTAGTGGAGACTGTAGTCCTGTAGTCGGTCATGAGGGAAGATAGAGACTTGCGAAGTGAATGCAGAGGGTTGCAAGTTGAGTTATAAGTCAATGATGCCAGTTGGAAAAATAAAACGAATGATTTTTAAAGAAATAATTTTCAGGGGAGAGAAAGAATTTAAAGGGAGATAATCGGATGAATGTATAGCTCTTTTAAAATCTTTTTTTTTATTTTAATTATATTTGATATATTTAATTTGAATATAACTTTGATGTGTTTCACAAACACATATCTAGTTAAAAGTGAAGTAATGGTATTAGGATTAGAAACCGTTAAAACGTTACTTCCATTTTTTTACGCTAAGACTGAAGTTTGCTTTGACCAAGTCTGCACCATTACGAGACGTTGGTCAATCTGAGGTTTACTGAAAATATATTCTTGTAACAATTGTAAGCTATGTGAGCGAGCCGGGATAGGCGTGTAATCTAAACAATATGAAAAAATAAAAGCGGGGAGAGGGTATTATTGGTTTAAAGGTTTATGACTTTGATGCCTTATCAAAGAAGTTGATTTTTAACATGCTGTAAAATGTGAGCGCACACTAGTTGCGGAGGTCACTATACATCAGTACAAAAGAAGCTGTTTTTAAAGCGTCTTTTCGTGAAGCTAACATTCGTGACAACCCTCCTCCCCCCCCTCCCTGCTCACCAAAACAACGCCAGCGCTGGCCCTGGTGCACGCCCCTGCCCACAAGATGGCGCTTAGCGTCCCCAAAGGGCATTAATTAATTTATTTACACCCTGGCCGTTAGCCTCGCAGATAACACCGCAGGGTTCTCTCCATGGGCGGATCATCGAGCTATCTTTGTCGAGATATCAGGGGCGGATAGCTTTATTTATATCATTGTTTTTCGTTTTTCCGGGATAGCAATAATGATAACCACTGCCCTTAGCCGTCTCTCCCCCCACCCCTCTTTTCCCCACCCTCTTGTGTGACAAAAGCACATCCTGTTCACTGTACAGAATCTCTGGGAATACATTATTATGTACGTGACCCCCATTCTGAAGCGCCTACGTCTGCGCTGGATGCCCGGTGTCGTGAATTAATTAGGCCGCTTACACTTTAGTGGTATTTGTAAGCAGAGACGTGTTTTACTTACACTTTACTTGATCCAGTCGTTTTCAAATATGCCCATTGAAACAATAAACTTATGACTTGTGCATCAAATATGCCCATTGAAACAATAAACGTATGACTTGTGCATCAAATATGCCCATTGAAACAATAAATTTATGACTTGTGCATCAAATATGCCCATTGAAACAATAAATGTATGACTTGTGCATCAAATATGCCCATTGAAACAATAAACGTATGACTTGTGCATCAAATATGCCCATTGAAACAATAAACTTATGACTTGTACATCAAATATGCCCATTGAAACAATAAACTTATGACCTGTGCATCAAATATGCCCATTGAAACAATAAAAGTATGCCTTGTACATTAAATATGCCCATTGAAACAATAAGCGTATGAATTGTACATCAAATATGCCCATTGAAACAATAAGCGTATGACTTGTGCATCAAAGCTAAACAGCTTTTGTTCAAGGTAGAGCTGAAGAACAACGATTTCTCTTTGCGGGGTGTAAAAAATATCAATCGTTAGACTTTTAAAGGGAGGCTTTGACAACACGAACTTTGATATGTTTGAATATGGGCATGTTGAAAGTTCACTTTTTGAATAGCCCGATTATGGGGATGTTGAAAGTTCACTTTTCGAATAGCCCGATTATGGGCATGTTGAAATTAAACTTGAAATTTCACTTTTCGAATCGCCCGGCTATGGGCATGTTAAAAGTTCAATTTTCAAAACGCCCCACTATAGGCCGTGTTCACTTGCAATTCCAATGGACACATGCGGTGTTTGGTGTTGAAACGCCAAGCAATAACAATTTTTAGAGGATTTGTTTATTTATATATTTTTTTTTCTTTTTACTATACTCGATTCCGATCTTTTAATGAGCCGCTATGAACCAGCACCTGGCGATTCAGCTCCTCACATCCGCTTGTCGTTATGAGAACATCAAACTTTGAGATGCACCCAGCATTCAAATTTCCGGAGAAGCCGGAGTCGAGGGAAATCTCTGCGGCAACTTTGGCCTGCTCAAAATAAAGCAGACGTGACACGTCATTATTTTTCTTGTTTTTTTTCCCACCATAAATTAATAAAGATGATAATTTCGCTAAATTTTCTTGCTGTGCCAGAAGCTTAAACGGCGATTTGCTAAGTGGGTCAGTAAAGAAAGTTTTAATCTAGATCAGACGTTGTTTTAACATGTATTTTGTAATATAAATTATAAATATTTTTTTACAAAAAGAACAGTTATCTAAAAATTGTGGTAACATTTCTTATGTTGAAACATTTTTTTCCGTTCTGAGATATGACAAATCAAATGAAAAAAAAACAACAACAAACAAACAAACTAAAAAAGCAATGAATGTTTTGGACTATCTGTATGTTGCTATGACTCTTTGCAGTTGTGCACTATTTTGACAGCCCCCGATGCATTCTTATACCCCCAACTACTTGACCATTTAGTGCTCGATCCCCCGATTCCCCTCCTCTCCGCTAGTTGCCCGCTGCTGTCACCTTTAAGTCGCTTGTAGCTACATCGAGTCTCTCCCCAACTGGTCCCATGGTCTCGGCACGATCCTGTTTTATTTTTTTTTCGCTTCGGCCGTACTTTCCCAGGCCAGTAGTGGTCTCATTCCGGCGGTGTAACGACACATACCCTCGTCATCGACTCGGCTCTCACTGAAATCCCCCGACAGCGTGAGCATGAAAGGGGCTCTATGGGGTGGGGGGGTAACCTCGGGCCCTCCACTCTGGGCGAAAACAGGTTATCCTCCTTTAACATACTATAATGGCAATCGCTCACTTTATCCCATCTTCCTAAGTGATTTCTCTAGAAAAGAGAAAGAAACGTACGAGAGATGGGGGCGAGAGGTTGGGGAGAAAGAAGAGACCCTGGGTTAGGAAAACACCGTAGACAAATGTGTGTGTATTTTAAATTCTTCATAATCAGCAGACGTTATATCGGGTGGTTAGATCTAAGACAAGCTATTACCGAGCCGTGGGGCTCCGGTACCACGACCCGAAAGGGAGAAGCACACCGCTCCGTGCCGAGGTCCATCTATCGAGGGCAGGGATCTGGGTGAGGGTTTCCCTAGACCGCGAGAGTTGCATCCCTTCCTCCCCTCCAACCCCCGCCCCCCTTCACTCTTGGCGTTCCCGCCATCTGGTGCCATCAGTTTAGGAGTGAGCTCCACATTGTCAGTCCGGGGCGCTCTGCTGTCAGCCGACATTACGGCACGGTCGGGCGCGTGTACAGGTAGGAGAGGGAGCAACGGGTTTCTTTCTTTTCTTCTTTTTAAAAAAAAATTAAATTGCAGCCTTCCCAATTGAAATTGTAGAAAGTGCCCAAGTCATCCACATAAACATATTCCTTCTATTAATTTCTACTTATTTATAGCTTAGATTTCACACTCACGGCTCCGTGTTGAAATCACGAGAACCTCTGCGATCTCTACCCTCCCGCCCCCACACCCCCAACCCCGGCATCGAAACGCTATCCCTGCCACCATCGCTAATACTGGAATATGTTTTTGCTTGTGGAAAAGTTAAGGAGCCGGCGGTGGGGGCTCGTGTAAACACAGAGCGATAAATTGGGAGGAAAGGACGAGTGAAACGAGAGATTGAAAGATTTACCAGGCGAGTTTAATACGAACCGAAAACACTCGGGGCAGCAATAGACTTGCCATGAAACCGGAAATCAGCCAATGAAAAAACCCTTAAACCCTGACGTAAAGTTTGTGGGGGGTTTTTTTGTTTTTGTTTTTTGTTTTTAAATATCAATTTCATACGTATAGTATACGCTTGTAAGTAAAGCGAGTTCTCCGTTGCCGCTAGTGTCATGCCGGTCATTAAAAGACGAACTGTTACATTACTTGAAGGGAAGGATATCGCTGGGGTGTTTTAAATTACGAATGTAATGCGATCACTTGAGAAGCGCTTGTTTGTTCCATCGAAGGCGTAGACATCATGACGTCAAAGAATTTGGGGGGTGGGAGCCGTTTTTGGTTATTTAATGGTATATTTATACATTAGTTAACCACTGCCAGCGGTTCTGGTAATTATGTATCTAAGCAGGTATCTTCAAATAAATTGTCGCTCATCAATGCACGTTGACTTGCCCTGGCCTCAACTGCCTCAACCATGGTTATCAGGGATTCTCTGAAAACCAACTACATGTATATGAAGTAGAATAAACATAAAATAGGAATAAGCATAAAATAGAACAACATACGGGAATTTTGCGTTATTACGCTTTGACCTGGTGCGCTGCATCTTCCACGCGCTCTCCCGTGCTTCCCACGCCGCCTAGTCTTCCCAAATCATCTCTCCCCCCCCCAAAAAAAAACACCCCGTCATCCCTGAAACCTCCTCTCTTAAAGCCCCCCTCCCAACTCCAGCTACCCCATCACCTATCATCAGTTCACCTCTGCGACCTATTTGAAAGATGGAAACCTCACAAAGCGTCCAACATCTCAGCTGGACGGTGCCCGGCGTTCAAAGAGGAGACGCAAGAGCCGTAAATGAGGGAGTGTGTGGGAGGGACAACAAGCGGTTCCCTTCCCCTATCTCGTTTTCACCCATACCTCACCCCAGAGGCGGCCTTAGAGGGGTCCCAGGCTCCGCTCCTGAGGCGGCCATCGCAACAGGATTATATTTACGTTTTAAAACCTTTGTTTTCACCTCTGGGCCCCCCACCTGTGCCACTTGGCCAATGCCCAGCGTACTGCCAGCACCGCCTCTGTCTCACCTTACCGCATTGTGTCGTATGTTGTTTTTTTTTAGCAGTTATCTCACCGGTGTGTCACTTGCTCTTCTTTGCATCGATGGACAAAAAGTTTATGCTCTGCATTTCACCGCGTTTATCCCTGTGATTGTTACCATGACGACAACACTTTGTTTGAGGTGGGGGTGGAATATGGCTGCTGGTCATCTAGTGAATTCACCGTGTTTTGCACCCCCCCTCTCCCTTACCCCTATCCCATTTTGTAAGTGTATGTACAAATATATGTATGTGTGTTTTATTTTTATTTTTTTTAATCCTCGTCACAATATACGTAGCGTTATCAAAAATCTGGACAGCGAAATAGCAAGTGCCAGATACCAAGATGGTTATTTGTTTACATGACGTGACCGACTTTCGACAGCCTTGATGCCCACCCCCTCCCCCCACCCCCGTGCGTTGTTACAGGCCTTAAACGCTCCAACGGTCAACTCCATTCAGCGCGTGAGGTTCTTTCTCTGGTGCACACACAATTCTCGGGCATTTCTTTTAATCTCTGTTAATTTTTATTGGTTTTTTATTTTTATCCATTTTTTTAAAAAAAATTCCCTTATCAAAAAATCGAAATTTAATCCATATTTTCTCTTCTCCAACTTCATTTTTTTTATTTTTCAAAATTTTATATTTATTTTGTTAGTTTTGTTTTGCTATCCAAGACAGCCCCATTGTTTGCTCAATAATTGCAGCTTCCTCTAATTGCGCGCGCATTGATTTTTTGTGGGACGGCTCCATCCGCAGAAATGTTTACACGGGGACGTCGCTGGACGCGAAATGTTTACCCTTCGGCACTTTTTGGTGCCTGGGCAGAAAGCTGTCGCAGCGCTGATATTGTGCTCGGGTGCTTCTCACAGCCTGGTAACGCGTGCTCGTCCGAGGCCAGTGTCACGTGATACCATGACGGGGGATACTTCTAATCCAATGCTGTTTCGAGGGCATTGTTTCGGAGCTTGTCTGAACCTACTGATGAAAGCTCCTTCTAATCCAATGTTAGTCGCTTGCTTGTCTCAACCCCCAATTTAGTTGATAGTCTTAACCCAACCTAGTGATCCTCTTAGCACACAGTGTTTCGAAGCTCATCTTAACCTAATGGTACGCTGGTTCAAGACGGAGGGTCGGGTCAATACTTCTTATGAAATTGCGAGGTTAATCGTATACATGGTGGCAGGAAAAGAAAAAAAAGACAGACTACGCTGGGCAGGACATTTAGAATGAATAACAGAGGAGCACAGAGAGTGCGCCACCAAAATAACAGAGGAGCACAGAGAGTGCGCCACCAAAATAACAGAGGAGCACAGAGAGTGCGCCACCAAAATAACAGAGGAGCACAGAGAGTGCGCCACCAAAATAACAGAGGAGCACAGAGAGTGCGCCACCAAAATAACAGAGGAGCACAGAGAGTGCGCCACCAAAATAACAGAGGAGCACAGAGAGTGCGCCACCAAAATAACAGAGGAGCACAGAGAGTGCGCCACCAAAATAACAGAGGAGCACAGAGAGTGCGCCACCAAAATAACAGAGGAGCACAGAGAGTGCGCCACCAAAATAACAGAGGAGACGGCTCAAATGAATACCTGGGCTTATGTGGATAGATGATGTAGAGGAACTTGGCATTCCATCTTGGAGAAGATACGCCTTGGTTAGATCTTATTGGGAAGGAAGTGGTGAGGCAGACCAAAGCACCGTTTGTGCGGTAGCGCCAAATGGATGGATGGATGGATGGAATCATATACAAAAGTTATGTGTGTTGAGATCATGGTCCGTAACTTATAGAAGTGCCCGATTGTTTTGGTCATCCGGGGTCTACATTACCCCCCCCCCGCACACACACGCAATCTCTACCCCTGCCACGGTGCTTGCGTCAGTTCATGCTGTTGTTGATCCGTTGGTGCTGCTGCGGGTACCCCGTGATGCTGTCCCTGATAAGACAGACAGCACCACCAGCGGCTGTAGACGTCGGGCGCACCAAAAGTGTTATCAGGGGGTGATTATTCGCCTTTCAACATCAGAGGGAGACAATCTTGGACGCCAAATCGGATTTTCCCGCTGCTGGCTGTGTGATGGTTGGGGGATTGATTATTGGAATTGAATTCAATGCTCTATCTCTCTGTATCCATCTCTGTCCTCCCTTTACCTCCTCTCTCTCTATCTCTATCTCTCTGTATCCATCTCTGTCCTCCCTTTACCTCCTCTCTCTCTATCTCTATCTCTCTGTATCCATCTCTGTCCTCCCTTTACCTCTTCTCTCTCTATCTCTCTGAATCCATCTCTGTCCTCCCTTTACCTCCTCTCTCTCTATGTATCCATCTCTGTCCTCCCTTTACCTCTTCTCTCTCTATCTCTATCTCTCTGAATCCATCTCTGTCCTCCCTTTACCTCCTCTCTCTCTCTGTATCCATCTCTGTCCTCCCTTTACCTCTTCTCTCTCTATCTCTATCTCTCTGTATCCATCTCTGTCCTCCCTTTACCTCCTCTATCTCTATCTCTCTGTATCCATCTCTGTCCTCCCTTTACCTCCTCTCTCTCTCTCTATCTCTCTGTATCCATCTCTGTCCTACCTTTACCTCGACGCTCTACTCTCTCTATCTATTTCTCCATTAATCGTCCTCTCTATCTCTCCATCCCCTTTCACTCTCCTTTTCCATTTTCCACATTCTCCTTTTTTCCCTTCTGCGACATTTAGATTAATCGTATTATTATTATTTTTTGTTGTCTCCTGTGTGCCTCTTCGTCCAAGTATGATAATAAATAATATATAGACCTATACCCCCGACACTAATTATAAGGATATAAGATTATATATAATTGATCTAATAACAAATAAATTATATTTGTTTTACATTCAGTCTATTTTGATAGGTTCGCCTGTCATAAACACAGATCTGATGTAATCATTTTTTTTTAAATAGCTGATGTGCATGCTCTTTGATTTTAAGACACGTGGGTCGCCTGTTAACATTACCAGAGTCGATGACTTTGAAGCACTAGATAATTGTTCATATCTGTTCAATATTTAAACCCCTCTTCTCCGCCTTGTTCTTTTTCTGCGTCTTAACTTTCACCAGTCAGAGGAATGCAGCAGTGTGGCTGACCTCTCAGCGCCTCGTGGTTATTGGTGAATTGCTTAGTTTTCTCCATCTTTCAGGTAACTGTGTCAAAACGGTGGAAAGGGTGAGGTAACTGTCCTCCGTCATTACTTCTCAAAGTGTGAGTTGGTTACTCCACACCTTGCCCCCCCCCTGAAGATGTTCTACCCCCAGTCTTGCGTCTTCTTAAGGCTTGCTACCCCCAGACCTTTCCCCATCTGATGGTAGGCTACCCCAGCCTTTCCGCATATGAAGATTTGCTCCCCCAGCCTTGCCCCACCTGATGGGTGGCTACCCTCAGACCTTTCCCCATCTGAAGGTTGGCTGCCCCAGCCTCGCCCCATCTGATGGTTGGCTACCCCCAGCCATGCCACTCTGTAAAGACACCTTAGAGACAACGCTGCATCTTCTCGACGAATCGGTCTGGTGTGAAGACAGATGTAATAGCTGGAGACGGAAATTCTGTCTGGCCGCGTGCGCCAGTAATAAATGTCCTATGTCTCGTTTGATGGATCGGCCATACCTTGATGACCTGCAGCCAGAAGTAGATTAAATGGTGTGAAACGGTGCGCAACTGTGTAAAACACTTTTTTCAAGATATGACTGTGGAAATTGTCACGGTATAGAGATGGCTACCTTCACAGCGTATCGCAATCAGCAGAACCATTGTCCTTATCGATCTTCGGTCGATGGCCGTTTGAGGTAATGAGGTGTTTTGTCCCTCGCGGTTATTTGAGGAATTCGCCATGTAGGAATTGATCGGTATTAGGATACGCACTGCCGTCCATAGACTAGGGTGGTGTGTGCCAACACGTTTTAAAATCGCACGATCTCACTACTCCTAAATCTTCTGGAAGACTTGCTCGACTTTTTGTTTTATTTTTCAGAATTTAGTTTCAAACCAACGGTGTTTGAGCTTCTGTATCCCAACGATATACACCTCCCAGTGGGTGGGCACCTGCCATTAGTTGGGGTGAAGTAAAGGCGGTCGTGCATTGTGCAAGCCGCACAAATCCCCCTCGTATACTGTGGCTAAATAGAAACATGCGGCGCTGCTTCACTTGTCCCAGAGGCCAGCATGGTCTGAGAATATAACTTTTTTTCTATATCCCTACTACTATATCACTGCGTCCCAAACAATGCATGGTTCTCTGTATCCCAATTATAACTGACTCACTTTATCCAAACCAATACATCACTCACTGTATCCAAACCAATACACCACTCACTGTATATTAACACGTACCGCTCGCGCCCCACCCCCCCCTTTTTTTTCCCCCAACTCAACCACATACGCCCGCCCCCCTGTAACTAAACCACGTGCGGTGCCACCCTTAACCCACCCCCACCCCATGAACGCACGTATCAGTGTTTTCATTGCTCGATACATTTCTATCAGCCTGGTCTCCAAACAGAGGTGTCACATGGGTTCGGACGCAAATTATGCCCCCCTGACACGTGACAGGCTTTTCAACCACCTGGTATTTTGTTTCCCCGACATAAACCTCTGTTTTTGTTGTTTTTTTTTCGTTTCGTTTTTTTTAAATTTTTAAATTTAAAGCTTTTCGTTTCCTTCCCCTGTTGTGTGGGACCCGAGATCACCCTCGTAAAATGAAGAGTTAACAGAGAATCATTGGAGACACACGTGACACACGTAGACACACGTAGACCTTTGTTTGTGGAGACAATGGGGACCGCTGTGGTGGTTTTTTTTTATTGTTATTTTCACTGTTGGAAAAGGAGTCGTGAGGTAACCGGCCGAAGAGACGATTAACTCATCCATTTCGGTCGGTGGAAGCGAATTGAATGACGTTGACCTCTGCCATTTCGGTGGCAGTCACTGGATCTTCCATGTCAGTCGCAGCGAAGGGTTCCATTGCAGTTAAACTTTAAGATCTCGCCAATGCTCCGTCTCACGACTTCATAAAATGTTGGACATTGTCCATTCGTTTTTGTTAATTTTTTAGATTTAGGTAGCTCACTAGAAAACCCCGAAATTTGAACTTTGGATGAATAATGCCATCTGCAAGTAGTCGCTGTCGGGTATTGCGCCTTTTAAATCAGACGCAGTTTTATCTTAGTCCATTTGGAATTCTTATTTTGTGTAAAACATTATTTGAATACAGTCTTTTTTTAGAGTAAAGTCTTAAATAGATTAAAGCTTAGGGCTGTCTTTGGTGAATGTTAGTGAGACAGAACATCCCCCCCCCTTTTTCTCACCAAAATTGCCTTGAACAATTAATGCATGTTAGAGTTAAGTTGCCATGGTGACAGATACGTCGAGAAAATATCCCCTTAATCTGCCAGGGAAGGGGGGAGATTTTCAGGAGAAGTATCTAAGTAGGGAGGATGAGGTGTTACAGTCTTGGGGCGTCCCGTGTGATTGTGAGCCCAGGGCGGAAAATATACGTGTTCACGGTGCGGCAAAATTGTATGAGCCCTGGTTGGAAAAGCTTCGCCAGGGTAAAAAACTACAGTATATTTTTATTTCTCATGTTTAAAAAAGTATGCTCCTAGCTGCCCTGACCAACGGCCTTTATCCACGATCACAGTACCGCAGCCTTTATCCACGACCCCAGACCAGCAGCCTTTATCCACGACCCAAGTCCCGCAGCCTTTATCCACGAACCTTGTTGCAAGGCTCTTCTTTATCCACGACCCCAGTCCCACATACTCTTTGCGAAGACCGCAGTCCTGCAGCCCTCATCCACCACTCCAGTCCCACGGGCCTTATCCACGACCCCCAGCTCCAGGGCCTTTATCCACGATCCCAATCCCACAGCCCTACACCGCGACCCCGGACCCCGCAGCCGCCTTTCCCAGCTCTACCTACAGATGCAAGCCACCGGATGAAGAAGTCAGCGCGATCCCGTGATGAATAGTCGGTCACGGGTTGCCTGCCCCTGTACTCTGGATCATCAATCTAGATTAAATTTCATACTTCTATCCCCTCCTCTGAAATGCCTCGCCCCGCGTGTTACTCCCACCCCCCACATGACCCCAACATTTTTATCCGCGTAAAACCGTGTTATTTAAATATAAAATTTTTAAAAAGTGTTTTCCTTGTTTTAAAGAAAAATCTGTTTTAGCGTTGGTTCGGGGATTGCTCCATTTCTTACCTTGATTCGCCTGTCATCATGTTAAATTACATCTACGGATACCTCTCTCAACGTTAGTCCGGCCGAAGGTATCTCTCTAAATTTCTGCGGCTCGCAGATCCGATGGTTCTCACATCTGAATCTCCAGCTATCAAATTTAATTTGAAATATTTCATGAAATCATAATAGAGTTTTGATTTCCTTAGGGGGGGGGGAGAGCACGAAGACACCCTTCTGTGCTGGGTATAGCGTCATACGACTAGATGCACCACTGGGCAAGACAGGGACGAATCGCCACGGTAGTGGACACAGTGGCAGTGGGCAGTTCTTTGGTCACCCGCCGCTTGGTAACGATAACTGTGTTACGAAAGCCTACACGTTTTTTTTTCTTTAACGCTGAAGTTGACAAAAATTTTCCGCCTTCAAAGCTTTAAGAGGATCATTTTTTATATATATATTTTTTTAAATTGTTTTTTAAGGCAATCAATAGTTAAGTGAGGAGCCATATCTAGTATCTCTTTCTTCATTCCGGCCGATAGATTTAGATCCTCGTTTATCGAATGTAAAAAGATTCCCTGATTCAACATAGAATTCCTAGTCCACCATTAAAATCTATCTTTGTCCAACTGCTAATTTATTTATTTTATTTGCACACACTATCTCCATGTGTCATGAAACTGACCGCTGCTGGTTTAGTTTACCCGCCATTAACCATTGCTGGACAATCGGTCTGCAGGTGTGCGATAGCCCTCGTGAGACGGGGGAGGAGAACTCGGTTGTCTTGTCTGGCGTTGCGGAGCATGCAGGGAGACGTCCGCCAGGGGTCAGCGATAGCGGCTCTTTTAAGTGTTGTCATCACTGGCCATTAGTCAGGTGCTGTATCTGATGGTCAGCTTTGTTCTGTCCGCCTCGACCTTTGGTCAACGACAGGATTGGAACGGCATTAATCTCAAGTTATTAAAACGTATCATGTAGATGTGTGTGTAGATTGATCACCAGGCATCGGGTGTTTGTTTGTGCCTTGATGGGTCTGTTCGTTTAAACTCCATTCAATTTCAAGACCCAAACTCACACACAATCACACAGGCTTACAATCTTGAATCTGTTAAATTTCATAAGTCCAGTCACGCCTTCCAGCCTTCTCATCACCTTCGTTATCTCATTTACCTTAAATAAACTCTTAATACATTTCCCAACAATTGGTCCGACCCGAAACACACTGCCTCGACCCGAAACCCCAACTGCCTCGATCCAGAACCCAAACTGCCTCGCTGCAGAACCCAAACTGCCTCGATCCAGAACCCCAACTGCCTCAATCCAGAATCCAAACTGCCTCGATCCAGAACTCAAACGGCCTCGCTGCAGAACCCAAACTACCTCGATCCAGAACCCCAACTGCCTCAATCCAGAATCCAAACTGCCTCGATCCAGAACCCAAACTGCCTCGCTGCAGAACCCAAACTGCCTCGATCCAGAACCCCAACTGCCTCAATCCAGAATTCAAACTGCCTCGATCCAGAACCCAAACTGCCCCGACCCAGAACGCAAACTGCCCCGACCCATAACCCAAACTGCCCCGACCCAGAACCCAAACTGTCCCGAACCCGAATAGCCCTGACCCAGTAACCAAATCTGCCCCGTGCGCGCAATCTCCCCCTAAATTCCTATCCGCCTTCACACGTCCGTAATCATATAAATTCCCCCCAAAGGTTACGCCCATGGCTTTCCACTCAATCTCCAGCTACAGAAGAAACCATCTATTTTTAGCCATTAATATGTCCTTGTTGTTGTGGCTATCGTATGCCTGTAACCAGCACAAGGGATTAGTTTGCAAAAAAAAAGGTTGGGGGGAGGGGGATTTGGGAAGACGCAGACGACGGAAATTGGCCAAATTTTTACCCGGTAATCACGCCGCCATTTTTTTTTCAATCACGAAGCTGAAGTCGCACATCTAATTTGTTGATCATGGCGCGCAACGACCGCCTGTATCGCTTGGGTAGCAATCGCCTGTATTGCTGGTGCAGCAATCGCCTGTATTGCTCAGGCAGCAATCGCTCGATTGATGGTGTAGCAACCGCCTGCATTGCTGGGGTAGAAATCGCCAGTAGGGGTTATATATTTTTATGACAAGAGTCTTTTCGTTGGTCATTAGTCCCTCTACCCCTGTGGAGATCCATCAGCTTCCGAACACAAGAGTGGCCAAAAGCTTTAGCCAAAGCCCTTGACCTTACTATTTGAGATATATATGTAACCCCCTTGGCCCCCGATCAGCAAAACTTTTCTTCCTTAGCTTGCAGATTTCTCACCGCATTTTATCATTACCTCATTGCCGAGTGCGACGTGAAGATTTCTTAGCACCCTCAAAATCTCGGCGTTTTCATTTCGTAGCTCCTCATTCTTCGGCGTTCTGATTTATCGGTACCTTTCATTTCTCGGCGTTCTGTTTTTTTATAGCAACTTCCATACCTCGACGTTTTGATTTCTCAGCACCTCATACCTCGGCGATCTCATTTCTTAGCACTTACACTAGCTCGATGCGTCCTGATTTCTCGGCAACCTACCTCCTTCGATGAGCCGATTCCTTCCCTTCCTTTGCACCCACGCCACGTGCTGCATCCCCCCTAAAGCCCAACATCTTCTATCACTGCCACTTCCTGCAGTGCACGTACTCGGACGTATCACCGCGCTTCCACCCCCCCCCCGCTCCACCCTCCCCGCACCCCTCTATTCCAAGCTCCGAGTCAGATAAAGAAATATCATCACTCAAATCTTGGCAGTTCCGAGGTCAAAGGTGAAACAGTCCCGAGTAAAGAAAAAAAAACACGCGCCTTTTCAAAATGTGCACCGTGTTCGAAAGGAATTTTAAAACTGGTTGAATTTCAAACATGGTTGAAACAACGTTGATTCTTTTAGGGTGATTGAAGGCGATTAATCAAATATTGAACAGTTCCGCCATAGACCTGATTGGTCCGCCATGAATCTCATCAGTGATACTGTCTCGTACTGTCACGTATGCTGTACAACCGGGTTTCTTTTTGTGAAGTTAAAATCTGACGTCATCCATAGTTAAACTCGCGAGGACGAGACAAAAATTACTAAAATGCTCGTGAATATATGTTTGCGGTCATCGTTTAATCAGCAGCGGGTAAAAAAATGGTTGTACTAGAAGCCCCTAGGAGGGGTCCAAAAGGTACGCTTCAAGACTAGTACTGAGTTTGGACGTGACCCTTTTAGACTGTGAGTTTGCCTTAAAGAGTGTGAGGTTGTCTAATTGAGTATGAGGTTGCTTAAAGAGTGAAGGGTTTTTCCTAAATTTTGGTAACGGTTGACAGAGACAAAGAGAATTACTCACACGAAACTCGCAGGCAAAAAGGTCTTTGAGGTCGACCGAGGATGTGCATTCATCGCATCATGCTTGAAGGTAAGTCTTCAAGAGTTACCGCGGCTTATAAATTTTATATCTTTGAATCAAGAAATTTACGTCCGCGGCAACGACCGTGCGACCATGGCTTATTGATGACGTGTCGTGTAAAGGGGTAATTTTTGTTGGTGGGTCGGGTCGCCTCGACTCCTGCGTAGCGCATCCCAGGGGCGGGTAGATTTGGTGTATGACGCTGGCACGGCCCATCACTGCGACTGATGGAGGTGGCGCCAATGCTTAAAATATGTATGCGCCCGATACTTCGGGTGTGAATTAACAGCGGTCATCAAACCGTGGCTTTGGGGTCGTTGTCGGCGGGAGCGTTAAATCGCGTTGCAAGGGTAAGAATACATAATATATATCCAGTGGCTGTAATGTTTTTTTGAAGGTGTCAAATGACAGACAACTTTAATTTAAAGGATTATTTATATTCTACAAATGAGGGTTTGTATGCATTACATTTTGTTGATATTATATACATTACATTGTATAGTCGTGTATATTACGCATATAATTAATATTTTTTAGAACAATTAATTACGATTTTAATATGGGACCAAAAAAAGCACTTCCGAAAACAAGCGATGGATTGACCCCCGCCACACCCACACACTCGCCCAGATCTTTCAGTGTTTGTGACGATCTGTTTGGAAGATCGGTCGAGCTCTTTGGACACGGCTTGCCATTCCTGTGGCGAGCCTGAACGTTTGGGTATCGCCTCACAGATGTCTCTCCGCAGTTGTAGCGCTGCTCAGCCTGTCCGCGTCTCCAATCGCTGCTGGGCATTCGACCAGCAGACGTCCCACTGTCTCCACGGGCCATATATTTAGGCGTCTAGCCTGTGTAGTTAGCTGTTTGTTGGACTGTGTCCAGTCCCGATTCGCAGTATAACAATCTTCCATCGTTACTTCCATTTTTTTTTAAGGCCCGCTGTCAAAATCAGTGTTGCGGTTGATGATTTTATGAAAGATGCACCGCCACATGTAATGCCAAGTGACGTCTTCATTAGCTCCCGTGTGCCGTTGGTGATGACGCATTTCCCATAATGACGGACGTCAGATCTTAACTCAACAAATGTGCCGTTGGTTAGATGCATTGCACGTTATGACGTCATATTTCAACCCGGTCACTTGTGACGTCATATCTTAACCCGACTATCCTTGTACATGTGACGTCATAGTTCATCCCTGTTGACGTGGACTCTGCATGACGTCATAGTCTGACACAGTTAAACCCGGTGTGGTGCGCCTTGGTCGTCACGCGTCGCTACGTCACAACGACCCGCTGGCTACGACTGTCCTCTGTAAATCCACGCGATCCAATCTGATCCACCCCTCTCTGTCCCGCTCGTAGGTGTGACAACTCACAGTCTTGACAAATACACAGCACCGTTTGTCGCCGTGCTCCCGGCGGTCGCCTCCCTTGGCCGCTCGGTGGTGTGTCGCGCGACTGTCATGGATGTGCTAAGGCGACACAGTCCAGTGGACTTCTGAGCTCGTTCCGGTGCGTGGCTTCGCGGCGTCCCTGCTAACGTTCCGGTGTGGGGGGGGGGAGGGGGCCCCCGTCAAACGGCCTTGTTTATCTCGCGGGCGTGTTAAAACTGTGTGATGGTCTTGAGCGACTGGTGTTGAAGATTAAGGTGAGGTGACAAAAGGATGGGGGCTCGCTCTATCGCAGAATCTGGTATCCTCCTGTTACTGTTACCTGGCTGTTGTCCAGGCTTGTTGTTAGTAGCGGCGTCTTGCGCCTGTCCAATTTTTTTTCTGTGTGTGTGTTCGGTCTCCCTATATTTTGTGGCATCGATGAATTCACAATCAATTTTTTGATACTGTTTCCCTTTTTATCGCGAAACACTGTTATGTTGATGGAAGTCCTGCTATTTTAAATTATATGAGTGCTGACAACTTAATCGTTACGGTGTTGGCATTGGTTGTAAGATCTCTACAACTTAAAAGATTCTTTACAGCTCAATTATTTTACAATAACTGTATTTACAGAATATAATCGTGGCGCGATGGCTCTTTATTTCATTACAGCGAAAGTTTGCAACGTCCTTTTAACCGAACTGTATGTTTAATTTGTATAATATTGCTTATTTATCTTAAACTATCACCTACTATCAACTCACAAAAAGCTCACGGTCAATAGAAGACGGAACCATTTCTAGTGTTTTATCTTTATTGTCTTTTCGCTGAGGTGATAGTTTATGCATGGGGGTTGGGGGGGGCCTTGAACGGGAATTCCTCACCCAATGACATGAAAGGAGTTCAAATATCCCTCCGCCGTTGTGTGTGTGTCAGTGACTGAGGTATCTGGCGGTTCTATCTCTTGACTCCGCGCCCAGACCGGCGGAGGATCTCCAGGCCCCGGTACATCTCTTCTGTACGCCTCAGCGCCGGTGGATTTGAAACGTAGCGCGTGTGAAAGACCGTTGGAGATTTCTCTTGGAGATCAGAGCTGCGCCCCCCCCCTCCTCCTCCTCCTCGCCCCGACCCCTTGCTAGAAGGGGAGATGTCAAGGATAGATAAGCACCCCGCGTGATTTTTTTTTGTAACCCCCTTAATATTATTACGCCCCCTCCCCGCCATGTTTTTTTTTCGCACCTGAAATTGTGTGGATTTAAACGAAACAAAATGTGAACATCAGGAGATAGAGGAGAGGGGAGAGATCAGAGCTTTGCAGCTGCACTCTAACCCCGTTACTGTCTTCATGTGACGTCATTGGTGTACTAATTCTGACTGCATCGGAACATGGCGATGACGTCATTGATGTATACTTCATGACGTTATATCCGCCCTGAAGCTGAATTATTAGACACTATCTAAATATGTAATTGAAAATGTCTTCTTTCATAAGTCACCAGAGACCGCGAAGGTTTCCAGCTGCTTGGGAACTTGTTGCCTGATGGTCAAGATACTTGAGTGACGTGATAGAAAAGTATGTTCTAATACATAAGTGACTACGTCACGTCATGAGAAAATATGTTGTAAAACACACATCAGTCACGTGATAGGAGGGTATGTTTTAAAACACTCGAGCCACGTGATTTGAAAGGCGTGTCTTAAAACATAATCGAGTCTCGTCTTGCGAGAGCATATTTAAAGACACGCGTAAGTCACGTGACAAAAGGGCGTGTTTGACAACCCTGTCGTCAGTTTGAATCGTTTGTTGACGGCGATCCTTATGCAACTGAAATGCAGGCGAGTTGTTCCTCTCTTTCCCGCCGTGCCCTTCTATCCCAACGTAAAAACAGCAAAACTTCACATAGTTTTCACGGTCCCATAACTACTGCGCATCTCCCTCTGCCACGCCATGCCCCCCCCCCACACACACACGCCTCCACTGTTTTCGTATTTAAAACCCACACTTCAATGATCTAGTGGGGTTGACAGGCAAGGTTGGTGTGACCCCGTAATACGCGCCTCATCATATGCATTTTTCTCATAACATTCTCCTCCCCCCCCCACCCACCCCAAAAACATACTAACGCATTCACAAACTTTTCCAGAGTCTGTCTGACAGATTGCCTAGAACAATTTTCAAATGTATCGCAGGCGCAGTTTCCGCACAACCCCCCCCCCACACACAAAACCTGGCCCTACCACCCGACAGATAAAACGAGCCCGAAAAAGTTACAGCGCCCGCTTGGCGACGGCGCCCCGACTTGCTTCAAGGGAAACGGAGGCTTTGAAAGTTCGCATAGATCACTGTACGTCACCGGACCCACAGACAAAAGGAGGGGCGGGATTTCACTGCTCGGCGCCCCGTTACCGCCGAGGCATCCACTCTAGACCTACCGATACATCCGGGTCTGGAGGTGTAAGTTTCCGGTAGGGATAAATGCAGAAACTTCCCTAAGATGGTGATGGGGAGGGGGGTGTGTGCCTATAGGGTTTGGGATTATGCCTTGAAGGTAGCCACGTAATCACCGGGAGATTTAAAGAAAATTGCGAGGCGCCGCCTCTGGTAGTTAGGAGATGTGGACGAGATTTTACCCCCTTATGGGGTCTTTATCTTTTGGAGGTGACTGTGAAGTCAGTAATTATACCTTTAAAATAAATAGGCAGGTTGTATTTTTAAGTGATCGGGCACACAGATGCTATCGGTATTTCAAGGGAGCCGATGGAGAGTTTTCAGACAACAGGTCGGAACATGAAACTGTGCTTCGTAGATTTTCATTGGTTTCTGGTGGTTCAAAGTTTATGGGGCCTAAGTAAAGTTGAGGAGAGATTTGAGGGGGGGGGGATATAATCCTACACAGAAAGGCAACTTAACAATAGAAGATTGTATTATGGAGTAGTTGTGTCAATAATCTAGAAGCGGAGGATAATTCATTTGGGAAATCGTATCTCCTGTTTGAGACAGCGCTTGAAGTTAAATAGACCAGTGGAATGTAGTGATTGTGTTTCTCTTAAATATCCTAGGATTGCAGTGATTATGTTTCCCTTAATATCCAAGGAATTGGAGTCGGTGGGGAAGTGGGCGGGGGTGGGGGGGGGTCGCTAGTGATCGGTTTTCTGGTATCGAAATCATTGATCAATCAATCTGATATTTTTTTCAGTCATTAAAAATGTTTGCGCCGAGAACAACTTTCATATCCCACCCGCCATCCCTCGCCGCATTCATGGGCTTGTCATGCCTAGAAATGTGTGATTACTTCCCTTTAAATATTTCTCGAATGTCCTCCATCCACGCCCGCCCATATGATTGTTTTTTTAAAACTCACTTCTAACTTCATCTTGACAACTTTTAGCTTGTATCTGTGTACCTGGGTTATCTATACTACAGTTCTTGTGTGTCTTCGTGATTTTTTGGCAATTGCTGGCTTTTATATGTGTCAACATGGGATTTCTTTACTACAGTTAATTTTATATGTGCTTTTGTGATTTCATGACGACTGCTGGCTTTTTATGTGTGTTTATTTCTTCACTGCTGTTTGCTATGTCAATATGTCATTTCTTTGCTGCAGATAAATTGTATCTGTGTATTTTGGGGAGGAAATTCCGCTCTAAGGAATGGATATGAACACATCAATCTGTTCAAACATCTCATCAATATAGACAATATTTTCGGGTTATTCTTACAATAAATTTTTTTTGTTATTTTCTGTTTTCAGATTCGATCCACAAACTGGCCTCGGGAAATCTGGTCATACGGAACATCACGTCAACTTCCGGCAGTGGGGAGTACCGGTGCGTGGCTGTCAACCCGGTCTCTGGCCACAACAGGACGTCATCCAAGGTCATTGGGATACGAGTGGACCGCTCCAGATCAGGTGAGGGGGGGGGGCTCGTTTTGGTGCTGAATGGATGATGATGTGTTTAGGTCAATCGGTCAAGTCCGCTCTCTAATTACATATTTACATCCTCTTTTTCTTTCTGCTCTTGGTACAAACATGATATATTCAAATATAGCACAAAGTGCTTGTAGCACCGACAGGATACATTCACTTATTGCACACATGAGCCAATAGAGGTTGGGTGGCACTCTGAGGGGAGAATGGTAACTGGAGGTGAGATCTGTACCTGGACGGTATCACCTGTGAATCTTAACCCTTTGGTGAATCAATACCTTCAGCGACACGGTGAGACTGCACCTCTAATTTGGATCATTAACCCGACGGTGAGACGGTATTTATAGGGTTCGATTAGTACCCAGTAACCTTAAACAGGGAGCTAGCTACTTATAGTGGCCCGGCCACGCCTACACGTTTCATTAAAACTGGCCCGTCACAACACTACGATTTACTCTCCAAACATCAAATACCACATTCCCGAATCCCTCCTCTCTTATAAAAACGCACATACACACAAAATAAGAAGAAGGAGAAAAAAAAACATAATTAACAATTCCTATCTGATTCTGCCCTCGTGGGTCCCTCGAAGACTTGCATTCATCCCCCTGTCAATGGGCTCCAGAACTTCCACTCAAGCCCTCGAGGCCGAGTCTTACAAACGAGATTATTCACTGTTGGCGGTGTTTGGCTGCAAGCGTTTTCCAGTTTGTGGCCTTTTCACTGGAGCGGGTGGGGGCGCCGCTCAAGAGCAATTCACAGGGGGCGGTTTGGGGAGTGGCGCTTGTTGAGGGCTTTTCATTGCGTGAAACTTTTTTGGGGACGTTTTCTATTTTCGTGAGGTAGAAATTCTTCATTTTTATTCCTTTTTTAAAAAAATCGTATATATCTATTGAAGTTTTTCGCCTTCCCGGCGTCCCAAATTTCAGACCGCAACGTCAAAAATTAAGATACCAGCGTCCTAAAGTAAGACCCTTGCGCTCCAAGTTAAGACTCCTGCTCAGATATGCTTAGGGTTTGTTGGCCTAAGCTGTCTATCTATGAATTTCGTCGTTTTGTAAAGTCTCGGTGGTGCAGTCTGCAGGATTACCTGTCTGAAATTACCACCTGTCTGTTAGCTACAGTCTCAAACTTTTCGTCACGAACTCCATCCATCCCCTATCCCGCCTCCCAGGTCTTTGATTAGGGTGGCCGTTTTTAGCTTCTGATTTTTAAAAAAAATAAAACATACTTTTCTTTAAAAAGATGTCTCTTTAAAACTGGCTCAAACAACCTGTCTCTGACAAACTGTCTCTAACAACCTGTCTCTGGCCAACTGTCTCTAACAGCCTGCCTCAAACAACCTGTGTCAAACAACCTGTCTCTAACAACCTGTCTCTAACAACCTGTCTCTAACAGCCTGCCTCAAACAACCTGTGTCAAACAACCTGTGTCAAACAGCCTGCCTCAAACAACCTGTGTCAAACAACCTGTCTCTAACAACCTGCCTCAAACAACCTGGGTCAAACAACCCGTCTCTATAAAACTGGCTAAAGTCCAAATTGCCTCCTGACCTCAAAATGCATTTCGCCGTGTCGTTAAACTAATTAGATATTAGACCGCCCTGGAACGCCAGCCAGCACTTCTAGTATCCCCAGTCCTACTGTGTGTGTGTGAGTGTGTGGTGGTTGGGGGGGGGCGGGGCTCGAAGATTCTCAGTCGAATGATCAATTTACCAAGAGCGATCGTCGCCATCGATGACTTTGGAGCGTCCTTACGACTGTAGCCTTTCCTTGTAGTCTTACTAGTACCACATCGGGTCTCAGCTCCCGTACCCTTAAAATCTCTAACAGTTAGGTCACATTAGAGCGGTTAGAACTGCGGTACACAAGTACACACTGGGAACTCGACCTCGAATCAGAGGTACTGTGTACAAGAGCCACTGTCCCAGGTCAAAGGCTGTGTACAAAGAAAAAGAAAAAAGGAAAATGTTCCTGAGTGGCGGCCCCTGCTTGAATGTGAGACTGTCCCCAAAACCTTGTGATAAGAATTGCACGCCACGATCAGCAATTACTGGAGGCAGCCTAGCATGTGATTTGACGAGAGCTTCGTCCCTGGCTTTGAACCCGGTCCATTGTGCAGGGCCGTTTTGATGGGGGGACGGCACCAGGAGACGCCCGAACTGTGGAGTGCAGGTAATGCAGGATTAGGGTTGGGATGGGTGGGTGGTGGTGGAAGGTTGTAGTTTTGGATGGGGGCGTGTAAGATGTGGGGGGGGGGTGTTTAAAGCTTGAGACCCTCGGTTACTGGGGGGGAGGGGGCGGAGCGGATGGCTTGCTTTATTGGAGTGAAGTCAGGTGGTACCGTGTTGACAACGTTGATGCGATGATGTAGTGTGTCAGTAACGATGAAATATATGTTGCACCGTATGTCACTATGGAAACATACACCAGAAACTGGATGACTCACCGAACGAGCCGGGGAGTCGGTTGCCTCCACGTAGAAAACAGAGAGAAACGGTATTCTAAAGGGTTTGTCGTTTCTCAAACCGGAAAACGTCATAACTCATTTATTCACCGTTAACAATTTTTTTTTACATAATGTTTTCTCAGAACAGTGTTATTTTTAGCATTGCAAAATCTTTAGTATAATAGGGTTGGGGAACAAGCTGTTCTCTTGTTCAGGTCCACTGAGCGTAGAATTAACAAATATCCGTCGACACATTAACTCGTCTCAGAATCACACAATATTTCAGTTACGTGTATATCTCAATGAGATTGGTCCAACCGAATACCCCGGATATTTCTATTAATAGATTTCCGCCAAGACCTATCGCGTCGGTCCTAGGTCATGCATCGATTAATATGCCTGAACCTCAATCACTACCCCCCCACACACACACACACCAAACACCCCCGCACATTTTGTTTTAGTGTGCAACCCTATACTTGGCCAATTATTGCTGTAGGGCAGTGATGGCGAACCTTTTTGGGGACCGCGTGCCCAAAATTCAATTAAAATCTACTTTTATATAGCAAATTGCGTGGCATCGGTTCGCCATCACTGCTGTAGGGGGAGGGGGGGGGTCATTCTGATCAATGTCGATTTCATGTCAAATTTTGGCTAGATTAAGTCTGTTCTGTCTGCCTGGCTGCAAGCCCCCGGCGCAAAAAAAAACAATAAAAATAATATTTTTAAAAAATATATAAAATATTTTTAAAGGGCACTTTCCGAATGGCTTTTCAAATATTCCAACGACAGGAGCCGTCTTGTCGAGACACCTTGTTTTTGTAGAAAAAAATAGTTACGGCATCTAGCCCAACAATCCAGAGAACCAAACTGCATCTCTGGTATTTAGTCCGGCAATTGCCGCACACAAAATGCATCCCCCATTGAATTGTTTGATGCTCAAAGTCCCGTACAGTGTTCAACGTTAACAGCTGCACGGCTCAACGCGATTCCCAATTTAGGCGAACCTTGCAATATGGCCGACTTTCGCTTTGATTCATTTTAAAACTACCCCACCTCCCCCATCCCCAATTTTTTCCCCCTTTTTTTCCAATCGCTTCATTTTTTTTTAAACAAGCAGTTTTGACTCCACACGTGTTTTGTCCAGCACTCAAATTCGTCTTGCATTATGAAGGGCTTACCAAAAATTTTAATAAATAAGAGAAGAGTCGATTTTTGTTTCCAAAATTCTCTCCCTGGTCTAGCCATGAGGTTGCCTCCCCTTACCCCCTCTCTCTTCCTCTTCCCCGTGATTCCCCTTTTCCGCGGTAATGGTGCTAATTTATCGTCTTCGGTTATCTTCGCCTGCACCGAACTCCCGCCATTAGGGGCCCTGACTTTATGGCGATGTTCCCATGTCAAAATTAGAACAAGAAATTTTTGTTTTGCTCTCCACCTGGTCGCCCTCACCCTCCCCCCCCCCTTTTTTTTTACCCGTCATAGTCACATCATAGTGTGCTAGGGACGTACCACGTAACGTGTGCAGATGTGTGCAGGGTTGCCATATTGGCCTTTTTAAGGCCAAATTCTCTCTATCTATCTCTCTCTATATATATATATATAATATATATATATATATATATATATATATATATATATATATATATATATATATATATATATATATATACATACATCTTTATCACAAAAATATAAAATTAAAAATTCCCCAATAAGTCAATAACCTTATTAATTATTTTTATTTTGGAATAGCTTACGTGTATGTTAGAGATAAAAAAGTTTTTTTTTAAATTGTAACTAAGAGGCTATTAAGAAAAAGCCAGATATAGAATGCAGCTCACACTTTTAGACGCTTCAGGGCTGAGCTTTTGTTTACAAATAAATGCAGTAAGGACTTTCTCATGTCACCAAGAATGCTTGATGACTTGACATCTGATAAAGCTTATAATAATACTGCAAATAGCATTCTAGAGGAAAAGGATGACCTGAAACTTTTCTTTCAAATGTGTATGTTAGTATCATATCTATTCATTTTGTGAGTACAACCATACATACGAACATTGGCATTTACACATTTATATCCTTTTTCTCCTGGTTCTACCTTCATTTTAAATAGTTAAATAATTTTCAGCCGTTATGAACTGTCCATAAATGACGTCACGCGATTTTGGCAGATTTTTCAATGTATTTTCACCCCCCCCCCTCGTCACACGTAATCAAGAGCTAGACTCTTTCCAATATGACGTCACAATTCTTAAAAGCACCTTCCCCCCTCGCCATACATCGCCACAAATCTGTGACCCCTCCAGCCCCCTAGGTGCGTGACGTCATTTTTGTTGACATTTTTCATATAACGTAAGTTTGGCCTTATTGGGGGCCTTTTATTGGCAGTCAGTTTGGCCTTTTACCCAAATTACAATCTGGCAACCCTGGATGTGTGTCTGGGGTAGGCAGTGTGTGTCTGAGATAATCAGTGCGTCTGAGATCGTCAGTGTGTCTGAGATTGTCATGTGTGTCTGAGATAGGCAGTGTGTGTCTGAGATAGTCAGTGTGTGTCTGAGATAGGCAGTGTGTGTCTGATATAGTCAGTGTGTGTCTGAGATAGTCAGTGTATGTCTGAGATTGTCATGTGTGTGTATGAGATAGTCAGTGTGTGTCTGATATAGTCAGTGTGTGTCTGAGATAGTCAGTGTGTGTCTGAGATAGTTAGTGTGTATCTGAGATAGTGTGTCTGAGATAGTCAGTGTGTGAGATAGTTTATGCGTTTTAGTGTGTCTGATATAGTTTATGTGTGTTTTAGGCATTGTGTGACACAGATAGTGTATGTTTGAGATAGTAACCATGTGTCTGGATAGTAACCGTGTGTCTGAATAGTAACCGTGTGTCTGGCAGGTAACTGGATATCAGAAATAGTTAAATGTGTGTCTTCGCGGATATTTTAATTTCCAACATGACTGAATAATTGACCCAAGTACATCACCTGATTCGAAGTTTATCAATAATGTTTTTGAACAAGTTTAGCCAAAATTATGACCTAACTCAAGGGTGGGCAAACTACGGCACGCGGGCCGCATGTGGCCCGCTACCGAGATCTTTGCAGCCCGCGGAATGCTGCGGTAATATCGAAAAAAATCAATGTTTACGTTAAAGATGGTTGTTTGTACTTGATTCGAGGCTAAATTTTGGTTAGGTGCGGCCCCTTGATCTTTCATTTCTTACTAATGCGGCCCTCACCCTAAAAAGTTTGCCCACCCCTGACCTAACTGAACATCTGCTGATGTTTACTACGAAAGATCGCTGTCATAAAGGTCGTAACATGATGACCTCCGACCCACAGCTTAGGTTGTATCTGCGCCTAATCAAGACTATATGGTGATGTTAACAAACCGGCCAGACAATAGATTTGAGTGGATGATTAAAGACTGTGGTCTGTGCAATCTAGGGAAAGGTCGCCTTGAGGCCGGCACCCAGACCGCCCCGCCCCCCTTCCACCTCATCGTAGCGTGAAAACTGGTATAGCATGTGACAGAGGTAGGATGTTGTCAGCTCATTAGGGAGCCAACAGGCGTCACATCAATCGCTGTAACGACCGGGCCCGTTGAGTTTTTTAACTCTAGTAACATCCGTGTGGTGGCTACTGCGACAGGCCGGTCATGAGAGGAGATCTTTAGCGCGGCCCACCCAAGATACAATGAGTGGACCGATGGCGAACCTATAATGGTTAGTGGCGCCCGGGGTGGCTTAAGATTTCAGTCGCCCCTTCTAATGAAAAAAACATCAGAGTTTGACCCCAAAAATGCACCCCTTCAATATAAAGAAATCAAGTGCCGCCCACGATGGAACGCCTCCCTCCTACCTAACCACTGAGGGGATCCACCGTTTCCATCCATTACTGTTGTCAAGATTGAAAATTACTTCTCCCGATTGCAGTGATTCGTGAAAATAGCCCCCCCCCCTCCTCCCCCGAGTAACCCTTATATAACTGATGAACGGCGGCAGGGGGGGGGGAGATAGGGATGGCTTCTTTTACTTATTCTTTCCTAATATGGAATAAAAATTGTGTCGGGCTGAAAAGGGAAACGGTTCGTATTGGGAGGAGAATGTGCACTTTAATGGAAGCCGGGAAAGGGGTGGTGTGGAACTTGTGCAGTTCGATTACGATCCAGCGATGGGCAGTGTCCAGTACCCGGAATGGGGACGCAAGGGGGAGAGCGCGGATGGCGTCCGGCTTAGTTAATCTTCGGGGAGCGACGCGCGGCCAGACAATAGCATATTAATGTTTCAGATGAAACATTAGTTCCCCATCTAGGGACCGTTCATCCATCTCTCCTCGGGCCCTCGTCACCTCCTCGGTGCTGATGTTCTGTTAATCAACGGAATGAGTTGCCCATCAATACTGTCTCTTCCCCCTCCTCCCCCCCCCCGATCCCCCCTCCCACGCACCCCGTCCATAACCAACCCTGCGTCTTTTATCTTCATCGCTGTATTTATTGTTTTTGTGTCTATTATTTTTACTCTTCCATTCCCTCGTCGTCGCTGTCTCTCTCCTTGGAACTTAAACACACTTTTTTTTCCCTTTTCCACTAACCGTCATTTAATAAGATGGTTGGAGGTTTCGTTTTGTAAGGTAACAACATTTAGCAACAATCAATTCTACTCTCTGACTCAGAAGCTTAGGAGAGAAATAAATTTTCATTGGATTAATCTTTAATGTGAAAGTGCCTTTATTAAGGGAAGAGCTTATTTATGTTGCTGTGGTAGGATCTGTGGTAACGGGGAAAATTCATCTCAATTAATGGGATGAATGGGTAACGTTCAGACAACACCTATAGGTTGAAAATTTGAAAGTGCACATTACAAAGTGTTAGTTCCAATGTTGAAAAGAGGAAAAAATGTATGTTTTGGGGATAGGAAAAAAAAAGAAGCGGAGCTCAGAAGTGGAATTACAGTAGTGTGTTTAAATTATCTGCGTGCGTGATGAATGTCTTCATTGAGTGGGGGGGGGGCAATTGTTTAGAGATTTTGTACTTTGAACCCAAAAAGAAAAAACCAAATCTAATTCATACCTGTTAGATTGTCACATATACTATTAGTATAGCGTTTATCCCGGGTATTTGGGGAGTGAGCGATATCTGGTGTACTCCCTGATGATCTGGTTTGCGTGGGGTCCCACTTTGAGAGCCTCCTTTGGCCGACTGTTGTGGAGAGAATAAACAGGAGTTGTTATTGGTTCTGATGTCCTTGTCTGCTCCGGTTAAACTGTTAGAAGACATTGCGTTAGCGAGCTGCTGGTGTCTAGGCCAGGTCTGCCCTCCAGCTGGGGCAGGAGGTGGTTGGGTGGGGCTCCTCGGGAACCCCCGCTTGAGGCAGCCCCACCTGATAGTCCCAGTCGGGGGCGGATTAAGAAAGTCCCACCTGATAATCCCAGTCAGGGGCGGATTAAGGAAGTCCCGCCTGATAGTCCCAATCATGGGCGGATTAAGGAAGCCCCACCCGATAGTCTCAATCAAGCCCTACTTGAAGGATTAAGACTCACTGGTTTGACCAGAAAAACAATGCATGTTGAAGAAATGCCCAAAATAACACATGTGGTAACTCAAGACACTTTACCAACCAAGCTGAACCAATGCTAGATAAAATTCTACACACACAAAAATTATGAAACAAAAACAAGGGACGGAACATCATCCATTAGCACTAGCTTCATGAACGTTTCATTTATTTTAAATTAAAAAAAAATTTTGTTTTGTATCTTCCACAACTTGGTGATAGCTCCTTTACCTTTGGTTTCCCCTTTTGGCTTGTTGCCTCTCTTGGCGCCTTGTGGTCCTTACCTCTTGATTATTCTGCTGAGCAATTATTACTGGCCTCATCCTAAAACACAGTCCAAGGGTTTCATCAAATATGTACTATCGACCACTAAAAGTGTCACTGGACTCAGGCATAGTTTTAAAACAGACTCACTTTTATTGACAGGTCAGCCGCCATGGGCCAGGATAATGCCCGGGATGAGGCGGCACGTGCAAGTGGCCATAGGAGCAGACGTGAGCCTGGAGTGTCCCAGTTACGGTCACCCTAATGCCAGCATCACCTGGAGCAAGCTGGGCGGCAGCCTTCCCATTGGTCGATTTAATATTTCCGATTTGGGTAAGTCAAGGACCATCTCATATTAGAGGAGCAAAGGCAAAAATCATCAGGATTCCTTCTCTCTGAAGTTCGATATCTATAGATGTTCTTAACACAGTGTTCTACTTGTCATAAATATGTCATGAATAGGTTTACTGGTATGCGATATGAAGACCTCAAGGGAAGAAACGGCTAAGTGACATTTTTTGAAATTTTTTAGTTATCCCTTTTATCTGATAGAGGATCAAAAATAGAATGATCTGACTGAGGTTTTATGAAAATATTATTTCTCTGAACCTATTAAAAATTCAAATCTATTTAGTTAATTTATAAGAAATCTGTGTAATTTTGAACTTTGAAACTTGTATATCTCAAAACTAAAAAAATGTGACATAGCCGTTTCTTCCCTTGAGCTCTTCATATCTATTCTAATTTCCATAAATGTGTCTTTTATTGGTTAACTTATATAAGGTATTCAGATAATGAGTATTTACAAGATTCAATCGCCTCTTCTTCCAGGCTTCATCCACATAGAATCTGTCCAGTACGAGGACACTGGTACCTACAGATGCACCAGTTACCAAGGCGACGGCGGGGCCGAGCAGGTGACCCTGGAGGTCCACACGCCGCCCGTGGTGCAAGTGGTCCGGCAGCCGGGCAAGGCGGTCCTGGTGGGGGACCGGGTGGAGCTGGTGTGCTCGTACGGCGGGCTCCCCAAGCCGACCTTGACCTGGTACCACAACGGCAGGGAGCTGGCCAGTGATAATGAAGGTCAGACCTCAGTCGAATTCCATAGATTACCTGGGTTTATGTAAATGAACCCTCTCTTGTATAGATTTTTTCATTAATTACCTTATTCTATTTTGGTGAACCATCCTAGTACCAAAATGAAAGCTTACTAAACATTTTACCAGATTTTTAAAAAAAATTTTTCACCTTTCTGATTTTCTCATATTGATTAATGAGGCTGCCAAAATTGTATTAAAAATATTGTTTGTCAACCATAGTGATAGTATAGTGATACTGCATTGACTTCAAGTAGCTGCTAGCATAGGACAGACCCTTTGTGAAACAGAAACAGCTAGAGATTACTTATCTACATAAGTTTTATTTATTCTTTTTCCCATTGCCATGAATTCAAATTGATTATGTTTCGCTAAAATGTTACCAGGGAGCCTGGTTCTTGCCAAAGTGACCACCGCTGACTCGGGTATATATCAGTGCATGGCCACGAACGTCCTTGGGACCAAGTACGGGGTTCTCAGCCTGAAGGTCAGCAACCAGCCTCGGGTGGCCCCCAAACCCACAGGTGAGGACTCTTTTCATTTGTTTCGTGTGCTGTTATGGTTATCATCTCATTCAATCAATATAGTTTGAGAAACACTGCCAGAATATTATTTAATTTTGTTTGATCTCCTCCGTTTGCCAGATAAAGTTACAACCTCAGACAAGAAGCCAGCTAAGCCATCCGAAGATGATAAAGACAGCAGCCAAAAGAAGAAAAACGTTAGAAGAGACAGAAAGAAGAACGGGAGACGGAAAAAGCCCAGCATGAGAGACAAAAGAAAGAAGAAAAAGAACGGGGTCGGGGCGCAGGCCGATGCGGAGAAGCGTAAGTCCTTGACCTTAGCGATAATGCAAACCATGCAATCTCTTTTAAAAAGTCATTCCTGTGATAATTCTGAGGTCTGTTATACCCAAAACAATCAATAAAAATTATAAGTTATTGATACAATTCTCCGCACGCTTTCATGAGTTAATTTTGTCTACAGCCAAGTATGCCCCGTCTGTTCCCACGGTGACACAGCTATCGGACAGATCTGTGATGCTCAACTGGTCAGTGCCAGACAAAGGCAATGGCCAGACCATTAAGTTTTTCAAAGTACAATTCAAAGAGATGCACCCGGAGAAAGGCCCCTGGCAGACCAGCGACGCCCACTTGACATATGACATTCGGAGGTTTGAGGTGGCCAATCTTAAAGTCGGTGAGTTTCTCAGGGCTTTTTACAGAACATTCTCATTTCTCTTATTTGCAACTCTTTGACTAGGTCCTTTGAATAGATACCTCCAACGGTATTGTAATGGATGTTAAACACAAATTGCCGACATCTCCAGCTGTATTGTAATGGATGTTAAACACACATTGCCGACATCTCTAGCTGTATTGTAATGGATGTTAAACACACATTGCCGACATCTCCAGCTGTATTGTAATGGATGTTAACACACATTGCCGACATCTCTAGCTGTATTGTAATGGATGTTAAACACACATTGCCAACATCTCCAGCTGCATTCTACTTGATGCCAACCGCATTCTCAGTATCCCTTGTATTGAATGTTCCAGGAGCGTCCTACAAGTTTCGCGTGCTTGCCGTCTACGAGGACGACGACAACAAGAACTCTGCCAACACCAACATTTTCAAGCTCAAGGCTGAGCCCCACGCACAAGCCCGGCCGCCCGACTCTCCACCGATGATTGTGGAGGCCACCCCCGTCGTCTACCAAGAGAACTACGGGATAGGCGTCAAATGGCAGGTGAGTAGAGCTGGGACTGAAGCAGATAGGATTGTGCAACACATTTTTTTGGGTTGTAGAGACTAATGAAATCCAAGAAGTTACATGAACAGCCATGAAATAGGGAAGACCAAAAAACAATTATTTAATCAAATATTAACAAATATCTTTATTTAGATAATATTTTAATTTACTATTCAGTAACACTAATAATTTTGAGAAATGAAAAACAGGATTAGTTTCCCTTGAATTTTCTGGAACTTGTCATTGATTGTGTTCACTGTTTAACAAACTACCATAAAGAAATTTCTGCAGTGACCTTAAGCGACAATGTTAAGTAAGACATTTCTGACTTCTTCAACTTTGCACCCAAATAAATTCATGAATGTCTTTACTTAACCTCAATAGCCTTACTGACAGATGCTGAAATTTCTGTTTTGCAGTACAAGGCCGAGACAGCGTCCCCCATTGAAGGATTCATCATCCTCTACAAACCGTTCGGATCAGACGAAGAGGACATGGAGAAAAGAGTTCTTGGCGCCGGGATACGCAGCGAGGTCATCCGGGACCTCATGGCCAACACGGATTACCGCATCCAAATCAGGAGCTTCAACATGGCCGGGCAGAGTCAGTTCAGCAACCTGGTGGTGAAACGAACCAAGCCGAGAGGTAAGGAGGACGCCCTTTGACCCTGGGGTGTGAACGGCTGACTATCTGGTTTTGGAATGAAGATCCCAATTTAAGGGTTTTAAATCAATGGCCGCTGAAAGTACCTGGGCATTGCCAACATGTTCGGAATTACTGACTTGGGTGCCCTTTGGTATTTTTAAATGATGAAGAGGATTGGTTTAAAAGGATACATGTAAATACTGTTATAATACATCTTAGATCTTGGTGAAACATTTTAATCGACATCAAAGTAAAACGTGTACTTTCATATCCCACTGAAAAGTATAATCCAATTAACTGTGTCGCTTATTCTTGATTTGTCTCTAATATCAATGAGTTTCCATAAACTATATTTAACGGTCCACTTGCACTGTTTTCTCTGTGATAATTTAGCAAAATTGTTTCTTCCAGGGACTACCACTCTACCTGATTTTGGAACATTAGACCCTGTCCCTGAGATGGAAAGAAGCACCGACGCACCCATAAGTGACCGCCGCAGCAGCGAGACCCTGGAGCAGCCGGTCATCTTGGGGATAGTTCTGGGAGCTCTCCTGCTGGCGCTGTTTGTTCTGGTGACCATGTGCTGGTGGAAACAGAGGCAGCAGAAGAGAAGAAGTGAGTCATTGACCTATGCAACCTTTGACATACACAACCTTTGACCTACACACCTTTTGACCCACGCAATCTTTGACCTACACAACCTTTGACTTCATAACCTTAGACCTACGCAACCTGTGACCTACTTAACATTTGATAAACACAACCTTTGACCTACCTAACCTTTAATTTCTCTCTCCCCCTCCAGACCTTTGTAACAATCAGCAGCAAAAGTTCCAGGATCAGTCGAGGTGCATCTTTGCAGACACCACGCACTCGAAACCCAACGGGAGCCTCTACCCAGTTAATGGAAGCATTCCAGTGGCCAACGGTCACGGGCCGCCCCACGAGGGCCACGGCCATATGAACATCGATGTGAACCCTCTGGCTGAGTATGATGTACAGACCAACATCCATGGGGATGGCCGGACGAAACAGTTCTATGTGAGTATTGGCCCCGGCAATTAGTGCTCTAAATAAAATGTTACGGAAATGATTTAGTTCTGTCAGGTTTTTATTAAGGTAATAAATCATGGTATAGCAGTCAACAATTTATGTCATTGTCGACTAATGTCTGTATTAAAACTATTTTATTCAATTTTGTATTGTCACATTATCTCCGCATATCTTATTAACCATGCGGGTTTCATTCTACCATCACTAAATTACATACCCTCTTTACCATCTAATGTTGCCCTCATTCCTTATTGAATGCTTAAAGAAACCATCAATCTATGATTGGCACTTTCAGGGCAATGGTTTGAATGGAAACCTGGCAAGATGTAACGGAGAGAAGACGTGCAGCGAGGTCTCCTGCCAGCAGGTGGGGAGTAACCATATGGGATGTAATGGAGGTAAGCACACATACTTACTATTACAGTTAACCAAAGTTCTAGTATCCTTCTGTCATCCTTGTCAATGGTGGTTGATCCCAAAAATAATGACCCACCTGTCTATCAACTCCTACTAAATAGAGTTAAAAAAGGTTTCAATATCTGTAACAATACTTTCATGCTTATTCCAGAACTGGCGTACATGGAGCACCAGAAAGCCACATATCCCATGCAGCACCGCACTCTCCCCTTGACGCCCAACCAACCTCTGCACTCATTTTACACCGAGGCAGGATCCCTCGGCAGGCCCCTCAACCACGAATACTCAGAGCCCGGGGACCATGAGCTGATCCACTCATCGGGAATCCCCCATGCGTTGTACAATAAACAGAACTTGGTCCACGCCGGTGGCCACCACGGCCAGGTCAGAAACTTTGACTACAGCTGGTCACGCGCGTACGATCAGCCACGCCTGGATAAGTCATCTCACGTATCCATGGATAGGATATCTCCCTGCTATCCGGCGGTGGTGGACTTTGGCGTTAACTCTTCGTATCCTCACCAGCAGAAGCGCCTCGTGACCCCCTCGCCGACCGCGCACCTCCCGGCTCAGAACTTTGCTACGGTGCCCGGGGGCCTGGGCTGCAACGTCGGCAACAACGCAATGCACGGAGGCAAGCACAAGAGGAGGAGGAAACGGCCCAACAGCCGAGACCAGGTCCTGCGTGAACATGCCATGAAGGACCAGGCTACGAACACTGACCTCAGCAGTAATGGTAAGTCATGCCACCAAGGAAGTTACCCAATGTGGCCATAGTTAGGAGTATTTTCTTTATAGGGTGACTGTCTTAGGTGGTGAGTAGGAAGGTGGTATACATGCCTGTAACAAATAACATTAGAATAGAAATAAAACAAAATAACCTAAGTTTAAAAAAATATATTTTAAAGTGGAAATTTTCTAGAGAGCAATGAATGACACATACTTATAAGGAAAGAAGTGAATGAATTGTTATTACATTTTTCAAAGTAAATATATATCTTCTATTTTTTAATAATAAATAGTTATCAATTACAGACATTAAATTTTTACTTTTTAAAATGAGTATATTCAGTACGTCTTTCATCTGTCCCACGATATCAACAAATTTTTAATGTTCAATTAATTGTGCAATCATATTTAGTATTTAGAGTTACCATGCAAAAATTACTTTCAGTTTTTAACTAAGATTTAAATGCGTTTTTAAAAAAAAATTATTGTGAAATACATATATAATATAAATCACAGTAGTTGATGGTTACTGAATTTTATAAAAAAATTCTTTACAATAACACTAAATCTAAAACTGAAAGTAGGTGGCAGTTGTGGAGTTCAGTTAGTCTCCTAGCTTCAAAGTCTTAAGTATGTCACAATTGTTGTATTCATCTGGAATGGAATCTGTCCTGCTTATTAGTTTAGTTACCTGTTGTGTTGTGATGATCCTACTTTAACTTTATCCATGTAGCCAAGTAACTCCAAGAGTCCCCCCCCCTAAATTAACATCCCCTGTCCTCTTCCCCAGAAGGAACCTTTGATTTCAACAGTTACTGCAAGTCTGGCTCGGGCTCGGATGTCTGTGGCAGGAACTGCGACTCCAGCTTCGCCAACAACGGGAGCCTGGAGAGCATGGACGACGATGACGACTCCCACTCGGCCGTCAGTTCGGCCAGCCACGGGTCGGGGCGTTGTCTGGCGGCCAACGGACCCGTATCATTGTGATAAGCTAACCTATTTACAACTTACCTGATAGTAACAATGAAACCTTCACCAGATGTGTATACTGTCTTATTGGTGGTTTGTTTTGTTTTATTATTATCATCAATAAATAAATAATTGAAGGACATAATATTCTGGCATATTATTTGATTGTGAATAGATTCATGAACATTTGGCCATGTTTTAAGTTATTTAAATTTCATTTCACCCTTTGAACGAGATTTCTTTTCTTATTTGTTGTTGTTTTTTTATATAATTGAACCATGTGAAATATAAAATTTGATATATCATTGTATATTTTCTTCATCAACATTTGTGTAGAAATTTTTAACATGAATATTCGCCCATGTTCTCATATGGACTTCACACGGATTGTTTTAATATGTTATAATAATATTTTACCAAATGGGTTTAACTCATCACTGTCATAATCAAAGCTGCTTAACAGAATATGTTCAAACAAGACGTTGCAATATTTTAATTTTTTTTTGGTAATTGAGCACCGGATGCCGCTGACTAAACTAAAACTGGTACAGTTGTCTGGTGGACTTTCACTCCTGGCCTGTGATTTTGTTCTTTACCTTGAAGCCCCTATGCATTTCACCTTGTCTTCTCAATCTGTTACTTTTTTATTTTTGGCTATGCAGAAAGTTGTTGTTTTTTTTTGTTACAGGCAGAAAATGTGTTTTATTTCTACTCAATTCTTATCAATAACTCTTGAATTTTATCCAGACCCATCCACACACATCCAGACCCATCCACACACATCCAGACCCATCCACACACATCCAGACCCATCCACACACACATATATATATATATATGTATTTAATCCTATCCAGTACCTTGTTTCATTTTGCTGTTATACTGTTTTTAAATAGCAGAACTAAAAGGATGCAAAATATTTAGCAGTTTTTGTTCAGATAGCCATATTTTAAATATGTACGTATGGGGTATAGTATGCAGGAATCTACGCTCATGTGATCACATAAAGACCATTTTTTTCCATGGGATGACACTTTTAGTTTTCTGAGTTTAAATGTCATTTAAATCTGTTTAGTAATTTTATTTCACCAACCATATTTGTTTTATTATCAAATATACATGCTTAGCAAATTTTATTTTCAAGTGAAATATTTTTTAAATACCTGGGAAGTAACCATCAGTTCTCTGCCTTTAAAATCATTTTAACCATAAGTTATCTACCTTTGCTATCATTTTAAACTATCTGTTATCTACCTTTGCAATCATTGTTTGGAATGTTTCTACCAACTGTACATGTGTGAATGCCACCAGCAAAAGTCTTCTTTTATGCAATATCATCACCTGGTGTGGTTACTGTGACTTTGAATATTCCTACAGTTTAATTTTATTTCTGTATGTTGACAGGTTTCTCAGCATCTATGCAGTTAGACACAAGCCCATGAAATATATTTGGCTTTTTTTTTATCCCTCACACTTCAGAGCTTTGCAATGATGTCATTCAAATAATCAGAAAGATCAACATTCATATTTTTATTATTTCCCTTCTATTGTTCACAACTGTTGGGTATTAGCCCTTCCATTGATCATAACTTCACAGCAAGTTCCATAGTGCATGTAGTTTATAAATAAATATCTGATATCAGTCTGTCAGACTGTTCACCTAATCCCCATGCCTGTAGTTTAGGGTCCATCAAGGATATGAGAGTTCCAATCCTTACAATAATTCTGTGAAATATTGGTTTGAAGCATGTGGAAAATTTCTTAAGCTTGAATTTATTTTAAAACAACATCAACAGATTAATTACCAACACAAATTACCTGAGAGACTTGAAACATCAATTACCTCTCAATTAAGGGGGGGGGGAAGGATTATCAATGACATGAGAAATTGCTAATATATATATTTTTTAAAATCTCCCTTAAGATAAAGTCTTAGCTTTATACAAAAATTTAAATGCCTGATAAAGCCGTAGTTTCCTACCATTAAACCCTGAGATTACTGGCTTGGCTTACCTTGGCTATCTCATTGTGTCTTCCCCGGGAGTGTTTTCTATAATGCAAGTGTTTATTTCATCTGCCTTCATGTGTAGCCAGACTACAGCAAACTGGTGAGAACCCTCAAAGCCGCTAACACTGCCTAGAGTTTGTTTTCTTTTCTTTACATCAACATACAATATAATATACTAGAAGCATTTTGAGAGTAGCACATCATCATAAGCAATGCAGATTTTTTTTTACTTTAAAAATAACTATTATACAGCATTACCTGCTTTAATGAGGAAACAACTTCCCACTGGTGTAAAAATCTGAGTTTAGATGGTTCAATACATTTCTCTGACCTGATTATGAAAGTTTGATTTAATGAAGAGATTTAAATTATTTTATAGCTAGTTGTGAAGGGGAATGGGGGTGGATATATTTGATTGATTACAGTGTGCTTCTCTGATGTCGTTATTTTTTGTAACAATTCCTACTGAATCAGAAATGTGCTTTTGTTTTTATGTTAAATTTTTGTTTCATGCCACATATATATGAAAGAAATCTACCTCATCACAACATGAGCAAATTTATCCAGCTGAAACAGGGGGAAACGACTCCAGGCTCGAGAATGTGCAGGGTAATAGTAAATAAAAGTATGTATTCACTCTCAATGTTCTGAGGGCATAGTTGTGGGCCTTGTTGCCATAGAAACCTACCTTAACTAAAGGTTTTCAACTTCCTGTTGGTTAAGTTGTTGACCATACCCAAGAGAGAAAATGCTGGTGTTTCATGTAACAATTTATAATTGTGGGCTTCTAGAGTGCCAATAGAGTGTTAGTGTACAGTGTTATATTGTGTCAACAACACAGTTGAAGTGTTTTTAGACGGATACGTTAAAATGTTTCACAAAAAATCTCTTTGTAATTACACTAAAATTATTATTTTATTGAATTTTTTTTTGAGGGGGGGGGGTAATAAACTTTAGGGATAGTTTTTATTTCTCGGGTTTGATCCCACACCTCATCACAGTGGGGGGGGGGAGCTTCAGGGGGTCTCACAAGAACCAAAAGTCTGGGCCACATTGAAATGGATATTATTAACTCAGCACAAATCTATGAACCTTGGTATTTTTCTAACGTGATATTTTTTCAGAGTTCAGATTTCAAACTTAAAACATCAAATGGCTTGGGGCCAGTAAGCGTTTGAAAATGATTATAATTAACACGGACATAAATTTCTCTAATTCACGTTTCTTTTTTTTATTCGTGTTTCTGGTGCGCTGCGTGAGCCGAGAGAGAGAGAGTAGTGGAACTTATTCAACTCATTTGCTCAAAGAAGGCCTCTGTGGAGATGGTGTTTAAACATAACGAGAAACGTGTGTGCGTGTCTGTGCTTGTTTCATTCTGGTGGTGTGAGGTTAATTTATCAAAGCACAGAACATATTCTTTTGCCCCACCCTTCCCTTTGGCTAATGTACATATTGATATTACTGAAAATCTTTTGCTCAGTATTAGCAAGAGAGACACCCTCACTGGGAAGAGGTCATTGTTTGGATAGTGTGTGTCGGATCCATTTGGATAGTCTGTGTATCCACTTATGTTTCAGATCAGTTTCTGTACTTAGTGTCAGATTATCTCATGATATCAGAAAATCTCTTCAATACAGTTTTAAAGAATTGAATGTGAAATTAAATTTACTAATATTAGTGACCTGTGAAATGAAATTATTTCTAAAATTAAAATATATTTATATATATATCTATACATATATACATGTATGGCAAAGTTACATAGAATAGAATTATGGAATGTCTTTTAATAATCAAAAAAATGTATTGATTCTTTGAATCCAAGTTTTTTAAATATGAGCTGTAAAGTACTGTTATGCAATTTTTTTAATAGCTGCTGCTTCTTACACAGTGGTAGCAGGCCTACTTGATTTTTTCAAAAGACTAAAAAAATGATCAATAGATAATGCCAATTGTTCATGTATTTTAAGCTGTAAGGTTTGTGCCTATGATTGCTGCATTGACATGAAGAATGTTTGATGTATGGATTGACAATGATTTTATATATATATATATATATATATATATATATATATATATATATATATATATATAACATAATATTGATAGAATTGTGTATGGACAGATGGGTAAAACGGAATATTGATAGAATTGTGTATGAACAGATGGGTAAAACGGAATATTGATAGAATTGTTTATGGACAGATGGGTAAAACGGAATATTGATAGAATTGTGTATGAACAGATGGGTAAAAAAATTTTTGTTCTCCCCTTGCTGTTTGAAAGGCTGAAATATTTTACTTAAATTTTGAGTTGTACAAAAGATTTTTGTAATTTTAACATGTGTAGTTAGGATAATGAATTAAAACATATGTTGAAAAGAATCTTAAGGCTGCTGAGGAAGTCTAATAAGAGTGATTGAAAATTATTTTTGACAATTCTTTGAGCTACATTTTTAAGGAGCTGATTTATTTACAATAAATGTTTGTGAAAGTAGTTTGTGTCTTTATCAATTAAATATACATTTCTATACATGCAATAAATTCAATAAACAATTTCTGTCTACAAAATGACTAATAGAAGAAAAGTGTTTCTTGGGTAAATGAATATAAGTTCTCCATCAGTTATTGACCAGTAGATGCTGCAATAATAATGTATTCCTGCGTGTGTTGGGTGCATGTCATGTACATACCAGTGTGAAGCAAGGGTGATGTCTGGTACTGGAGTATTAAATAGTATTATGTGATGTCATGCACAAATGAGTATGTTTTGTGTGGAATGCCACTGTGTACGGGTCAACTTTATGGAATTACGTTTTCATTATTTTACAAGAAATAAATTTGTATGCATAAATAATGAGAAGCCGTTTTTGTTTTGTTTTTTTGGAATTTATTGTGTAGTAGGCTTGTTTTTTGGGGGGTTTTTTGTTTTGTTTTTTTAATATATCAGTTGAGGGAAAAGTTGTATTCTTCAAAAGATGAGGTTACTGCAGAAATTCGCGTCAGGTTTTGTAAGTTACAGAATTCGGAAAACAGATTTGATTTTCGTCCAACAGCCAATCTACTGGACTTTGAAAGCTTGCTTTTAAATGAGAGAATTTTAGTTTTAATTTAAAGTATATCCCATAACATTGTCAAGCAAGTGCTATTTTACCCCAGGGGCCCTATTTTACCCCAGGGGCCGTCCAAAAATGACGTTACGCACCTAGGGGAGGGGGGGTGTTCAAGAAATTTGACGTCATATCAAAAACGCCCTACTTAAAATAAAATTTCCACTTATATATTTTATTGTTTACAATTTATTTAATGAAATGTTCAATGGCTTCACACGTGATACGATATTAGAGTACTGACTTACACTAAATACACATTTAAATGACAAATAAAAGCGTGTAAAAAGTAATCTGCAACATGCTAATTTTCAATTAGTAAATACGACTTGTGTGGGGTCAAAGCTTTGTCACATCATATTAGAAAGGGGGGGGGTACGTTTTTGTGACGAAAAAGGGGGGGGGGTAAATCGGCGAAAATAGCTTGACGTCATTTATGGACGGTCCCTCGTGGTTTAAAAATTTATGGACGGTCCCTCGTGGTTTAAAAAAAAACATTAATTATTTAAAAACACTTGATTTATCTAAATTTATTCAAATATTTAGGCTCGAAGTTACCCTTGCTTACTAAGATCAACCATGCTATTTAGGCTATTGAGCATGACATGGCCAACAATATTGATACATCTAAGATTGTGCCATGAGGAAAAACAGAAAACTTCAATTTTAATCAAGTAATGAAAGCTATTATATTTATTTCTAACATCAAAATGTATATTGTCCTGGGTTCTGCTCCGGGTGATATATACCCATGCTACGCCACTGGTTTTATTTCAAGAAGTTTTACAATATATGTACCATAAAATATCAATATATGAGATGGCGATTTACTATAATTATTTAAAACTATAACAAAAATGCAAGAGTAGACACACAAAAAAACACGGATAAGCGTAGGGCCCAATAATCTTTTGTCTGAAGAGCGTCTGTAATAGAAATGATAAGATACGAACATTGATTGCAAAGTCCAGGGGGTGGCCAGACCTGTAGTAAACGAGAGCCATTAAAAAAAAAGAAAAAACATTTAAAAATTATTGAGAGCCGCATTGAGGCACTCATTAAAACCTGGCTTGGAAATCTTTCAATGATCCTTGTAACATATATTTCTTACATTGTACTCCTGCCGCAATGTGACCACAGAAGAGCAGCAAGCGTCTCGTGGTTTGGCCACCGTTGGTGTCGTCTTTAAGACACAGGGGAAACTGTACCCGAGACGATATACATTTGAAAGGCGACCAACTTACTCAATTCGGCAACAACCAGACATGATTTATATTATATATTTACACACACAAATTATTTTTAAAATTAATTATAGATCGAGCTTAAAATATTCCCGGCAGACATACAAAATAGACGTGAGTTACTCACAAGGAAATAATTTCTTACTTATATTACTTATATATCTACATAATAACAATAATTATAAACAATGACTGAAGATTATTTGCTTCCTACACTAAATTTCAGACACATTCTATGCCAACATAATATAACGTAAAATTACTGTAGCAATGTTAATATTTCCTAAAAATTATGAACCAATGAAAAGGTTTTGTAAAATTGCGTGCCACGCCCACTGAATACATTGCCTAAAAATTGTATGCCTGTCAAAGCAAATGTGATACCCTAAAGGGCCCCAAAGGCCTAAACCAATACAATGCATTTAAGTTATAACATTTTACATGTGTGCAGTGAACATGTTTACCTCAGTTGGGTCCATTTATCATTTAATTTTTTAACTTAAAAAACTCGTAAAAACAAAGTTTTGAATATAAATCCCTTATATATGAGACATAACTAAAAGTATTGATTGTGTACAAAATATTATACGCACCGCGCGACAAACATTTACAGACTGAACGTGACTGAACTCCCCCTTGCTGTAAAACACGGGGATGGCTGGAGTGAACTCCAGAGACACGTGGAGGTCGACTATAGCAGACCGCTACATAGAGATGTATAGGGATAAACTAAAAATTCATTATTTTAATTTGTTTTTCCGCCCGACCAAAATATCACGACAAACAAGACGGTGAAGTTAATATAAGGGATTTAAAAATGCCCCAAGACCTCAAAGCATCAAGTTAACAATGTCCGAAAGCGTTTTAACATCAAGAAAAAATGAAATGACAAGTCTTGAAAAATCTAGTAAAAATTGTCCAAATGCTTTGGACTATCGAATGGCAATGATCTTCTTTCTGTTTCCTCCCTCCATAACAAGGCTGTTCAGTGAACAGTGTTCACGCATGTCAAGCCAAGCTATCAGGCGAGCACTAAGCAATATTCGAACTGCCTTGACTTGGTTAGTACTGTACATTAGTGTACATGATCGTTGGTTTTGAACTTTACACCTTTCTCTCTCTTTCTTTTGCCTAAGACACTTTTCGTTATCCGAGATCAAATAGTTTCGAAGTTGTTGTTTGTAACCTGAATCGTTTTTGACCTGAGGCATTAACCCAGGGTCCGAATGTAGTTATAAACGGTATTTCTATTCTTGTGTTTTATGTTAAAGCTTGTAATCTTTATGAAAAGTCATTTGCAAATTCAAATAAATATTTTAATCTTTTTTTAAAACAATGATCAGCCATTGTAAAGTTAAACCATATGAACAATACATTAACATTATATTTAAGTGTGTGGCGTTTTATAGATTCCTTGACCTTTTTAATTTATTTTAATTTAATTGATGGAGTTTCTTATGTGCATCTATTACCTAGATATAGCCCCAACATCTTTAGGTGGATTTTTGTTGAATTAGGACTTGGTCTAAAATAAATAGATCCACAATAATCCATCATGTTAAGAAAAAGATCCAAACCGGAACATAAAATTTATTTCTCAATCTGATCTGGCCTTTCATTCGATTGCAATAAATGTAAGATATAAACAAGAATTTGTATGAGTATACAAAAAAAAAGTACAATGTATTAAAATATTTTATTATATTACGATTTAAATAATACAATTGTTTTAATATAATTTATATCAGATATAGAAAATTCACAAACAAAATGATAGTTATTCAAATTGTTAAAATGTTTACAATAATTAATGGCCCAAAATATTCTAAAAGCTACTCCACTGAATAAAAAATTGCAGAGAATCGAGTAGGTGTAGATATGCCAAAGCTGAAAAAATAAGTTATAATTAAATTCAACATTTGTTTTTGAGCGACGTTTTTGAAATATCCGATGAAAGAATTATTTACCGGAATGATATTGTACTATAACAGAAGGTGCAAGAACATAACAATTAACAATAATAATTTTAAAAAAAAACTTGTTTCTGAAATGTAATAGTTCAGTTAAGAGCAAATTGGGAATAAACCAGTTAATTACCTTCGGTGACATTAAGGCACTTTAGTAAGAATAATCTCCAACAAAAAATAATTGAGGGTATAACACTTCTTGTTAGTAAAATGTTATATATGAGATCATGTTACATCGTTAAAATGGTAAATAATTAGATAAAATAAAATCCCATATGAACATATTTTTTAATTCGGCTTTCCAATTTTAAAAATTTTGGCTTCACATAATACCTATTAATCATTTATAAAATAATATCCAATATACACATGTCTTGTCCATTCCTCTGTATGAACTGTCCCTAAAAACTATGAGCTGGTTTACAAAACACAACAATATTTTTAATTTCTCTCAAAAAAAAACAACACATTATTTACTTGATATAATCAATTCCTCTTGTAAGCTTTTACGGAGTTTCTTTCCTCTTCTTTCTCAGACAATAATTATCAAAAATTTATTTTATTTTACCTTTTTTATTTTTTCTGTAAAGATGACAACAAATTTCATAACTAGCCCAGTTGTTATAAAGGCTTTAAGAAAACATGAAAGGTAAGTTAGCCCAGCTGTATCTCATAGACTTTCCAGTTGCCACCAATTTTGTAGCTGCCTAGTGATCCATCATCCCATCTCACAAAAATTGAGTTGGAGCTTGACACGTCATTGATGATGTTGCCATACCCATGATCCTGGCAAATTAAAAAATTTAATAGAATTTTATCAATAAATGACAAGACCTATGCAATATCCCCACATGCATATGCCAGGGAAAAAAAAAGAAAGAAAAAAAAGCCATTTTTCAAAGTTGCACAAGATCAATTTTTGTGCAAAATTTTAAACCCCACAAACACAGGTATATTTTCTTTACTAAACTTTGCTGCCCGGTAAATCTTAACTGGTGCATGAAATTGGTCAGATAGCTGCGCAGCTTACAGGAAACATTGGTCCTATGTCTATCATTTAATACAATCTAATCTTCAAATTGTTTTTTTTAATTTAAAAAAAATTATTATTTTTCTTTCACATGAATATACATGTAATGCCAAAAAAATTGAGCTCACCTCTAAGGTCAAGTGTATGGAAAAAAAACTTTACTGAACTTTAAATTCAATGTACCCATCTTTATTTGTCATGTGGTGCTGACACATAAGCTTATCATTTCATCACCTTAACATAACATGTAACCAAGGAATTAAACTTTTAAAAACAAAAAGGGATTTTTAAAACAGAATTACATGTACTCATACATTTTAAAAAATATGTAAAGAAATAATTATTCTTAATTTATCTTCTTATATGAATGACTATTCAAGAAATATTAATGTAAAATACAGAGACCTAAGAGTATTTCTTGTACTATTTATTACCACGTTTTTATTAACTCGCTTTCGTTGAAATTCGTTGGGCATTGTTTGTTTGTCCAAGATTTTTTCAAATCTGCCAACGTAAAATTGAACCACTTCTGATGGTCCTAGAGATCTGAAAAGTTTACCACAGATAGATCTTGGATGACAATGCATTGTATTAAAATTTCAGATCGATCGAAAGTACCGTTATTAAATTATTGAACTTTTTAGTTTATCTATAGTCTATATATAAGAAACTGTACCGTCGGCTTTTGTTGACATCCGTGGGTTCCCCCTGTGACCACATCACAATGTTTTTAAAACGTTTGGCGGGCGCTTGTGAGGTGTTTGGTAAAATAAATAGAGGTAAAAAATATTTTTTTTTAAAACCAGGTTGTTATAAGTGGACTAAAACAGAATAAAATAAATAGAAGTAAAAAAGAGATTTTTAAAAACCACGTTTTTATAAGCGGACTAAAAAGAAGAAAATAATTTAAAACTTGTAAGTTCAAGTACTTCGATTTAATATGACTAAAAACGTGGGGCGGGTGTTTGGTATAAAAATTAAAGATTTCTAATTTAGAAGGCAAAGGAGAGATCTATAAGTGAGAGTATGAGTGAGCTGCATATGTTAAACCTCATAAGCGCCCGTCCCACGTTTTTATTGAAATGATTCGTATTTTTTTTTGTTGCTTTTTTTTTGAGGGGGGATTAAGATAATAGACATAAACAAAAGGCCACGTTTTAGAATTAAATATTTTTTATTTTATTTATGTACCATACAATAAATAAAAAGCGTTGAAATAAAACTAGAGCCAAAAATATGTTAAAAATTGTTATTTGATGTTTGTCTGTAATTTTAAGGACACCAATGCCACCTTTATTTCCTTTTTTAGTTGGCAAAATTTAACAAAATTACTGAATTGATTTTTGTCTTCGTATGTCATCGAAATTCGTATGCATAACAGCACATAAATTCATCAGCTTTTTATAATTAATATCCAGGTCCAAGTTGAAAAACAATAAAACGTCATTGATTTATGTCATCACTTGACGTCATCGTATTTTAATTTTGTACTAATAACCCCAAATAATATCGACTTGTGGGGACGCGGTGGTCGAGTGGCAGCGCACTGGACTGTCGTACCGATGGTCACGGGTCAGGGTTCGAATCCGTGTGAAGGCAAGGGTTTGTTCCCGGGGCCTAGGGCGTCCCTGAGTCACCCCGCCGTGGCCTGTGAATGCTGCATCACTTGCCAACAGATCATCTGGCATGGTCTGTGAACGCAACTATCTTCTGCATAGAAGGTGCGTCTGTATTGATAAGATAGATAAGATGACTTTTCTTACAAAGCCATCGTAACAGAAAAAAAATCAATAGTCAATTAAGTATTTGAGACGAAGCTGAGGGCCAGTTAAAAGTTTTACGCAGATCGCATTAGGCCCGCAGGCCGGACTTTGCACATAACTGCGAGTAGGTCTAGTTATTTTCATAAAGCTAATAAAAAGAAAAATGAATAACATATTCACGACTGTTAATAACTTAAAAGTAAATTATAATGATACCCACATACATTACTGAAAGTTTAAGTAGGTACACATTTCCAGTTTCTAGAACAAATTTTACATGGTAATACAGAAGGGATATTATCCTATTAATTTTGAACTCTCAATACGATATTGTCGATATTTAGTTCCCTTGGCCAAACTCTTAAGTTAAACTTAAACGTACATTTACAGACTTATCACCCTCAGTCACTAAATTTAACCACATTCATAAAGTCTTTGTTGCTCTGGAAACATCTACAACATTAAAGTAGTCCTATGCTTTATACATGATTTATGCAAATTAAAGCTGCAAAGTTTTGCATATTTATTATTATTATTCAAGTTTTGAATGTAGTGTGTTCGTTTCCCGGTTTGTTCAGACAAGCCCAATATCAGACGGTTTGTTCAGACAAGATCAGACGGTTTGTTCAGACAAGCCCAATATCAGACGGTTTGTTCAGACAAGCCCAATATCAGACGGTTTGTTCAGACAAGCCCAATATCAGACGGTTTGTTCAGACAAGCCCAATATCAGACGGTTTGTTCAGACAAGCCCAATATCAGACGGTTTGTTCAGACAAGCCCAATATCAGACGGTTTGTTCAGACAAGCCCAATATCAGACGGTTTGTTCAGACCAGCCTAATATCAGTCGGTTTGTTCAGACAAGCCCAATATCAGACGGTTTCTTCAGACAAGCCCAATGTCAGACAGTTTGTTCAGACAAGCCCAATATCAGACGGTTTGTTCAGACAAGCCCAATATCAGACGGTTTGTTAAGACAATCCCAATATCAGACGGTTTGTTCAGACAAGCCCAATATCAGACGGTTTGTTAAGACAATCCCAATATCAGACGGTTTGTTCAGACAAGCCCAATATCAGACGGTTTGTTCAGACAAGCCCAATATCAGTCGGTTTGTTAAGACAATCCCAATATCAGACGGTTTGTTCAGACAAGCCCAATATCAGACGGTTTGTTCAGACAAGCCCAATATCAGACGGGAAGAAGGATTTGTAGAGTTTGTTCTTGCCAATGCAACAAGAAAAGTGCTCAATCCAAATGCCTATCTGATTGTTGTATGATATTATTATTGTGTGTATTTCCAAGCTAGAATTTAACGCCGTAAGTATTATTACTAATTTGCTCTTTCACTATTGTTTCAATATTTAGTGAGTTAACCAATGGTGTTACTCTCGTCAATTTGGAATATTCTACCGTTTTTTCTGAATTTGATCTACTTTATTCATGTTTTCTTTGGTAGATTGGTCCCATATAAGAAGATGCATATTCCAGTATATACAATTTTAGTGTTGTGTTCTTATTAAATTTTTAAAACATTATTTTTTATAAAACCTAACATTTTGTTGATTTTTTTAAATTACTGCATTAAAATGGAAATTCCGTGTTAATTTTTCATTTACATTTTGTATTATTACTTTTTGAAGCTTGAATTAGAATTATCTGTTTTCCATGAATCAAATTGTTTACATTTATTTGCTTCTTTTTCTTTGACACACTTTAACAGTTGACACTTGTCTTGGTGGAAAGACATACTCCAATTAGTTTCCCATTTTAATAAATTCTCATGGTCTTTTTGTAAGGTTTATTTTTTTCCCTGACTTAATTGTTCTATAGATTATACAATCGCCAGATAATAACATAACTTTTGTTCTTGATCAGATACTGTTGGGTATAATTATTTATGTAAATAAGGAATAAAGTTGAAAAATATTAATTTTTGTTTGTTTGTCTGAAAAGTCAATTTTAGAGTAACTGGCGAGTGTTCTATTGTAAATAATAATAATTTTTATAATTTGAGGACCTTTTAACACAACAATTTCAGGAAATGAAAAGTTTAAAGTAATTATGTAGCCAAGGTTTCATTTTTAGTAATTGAGAACTGTCAACTTTACAACAGAAAGTAAAGCAAAATCAACAGAAAGTAGACTAAAAAATAATGAAATAAATTACATAACACTTCAGAACGTCAAAATCCATGATTACCGCTCCTTCTTTGATTCTATACAGAAGATTATTGCATCCTACGCTAATTTCATATACATTATATGCCAATAAAATATCACATAAAATTACTGTAATAATGTAAACATTTAAAAAAAATTATAAACCAATGAATAGATTTTCAAAATTTTGTGCCTATGGATACATTGCCTAAACATTTCATGCCTAAAAAAGTAAATTTGCTACCCTAAATGGTATTAAAGGCCTAAAACAATGCATTAAAATGATTACATTTTAATAGTGTATTTTATCTGTTTTACAATATAAGTTTAACAATTGTCGCTCAGTCTTAGAACATCTAGTGAACAAGTTTATTTCGGCCGGGTCCACGTAAAAAACAAAATGTCGCCAAACCTCAGAGCATCAAGTTAACAATGTCCCAAAGCCTTTTTAACATCTAGTAATTAAAAAAAATGTCAAGTCTTGAAAAATCTAGTAAAAAAAAACTCAGCTTTGGACTATCGAATGGCAATGATCTTCTTATAGTCACCTCCCTCCCAAAACAAGGGGGCGCGGTGGTCGCGTGGCAGCGGGCTCGACTGGTGTACCGATGGTCACGGGTTCTTAATTTATTGTCACCTCCCTGCCATAACAAGGCTGTTAGGTTAGCACTAAGCGATACTAGCACTGCCTTGCCCTGGTTAGTACTGTACATGATCGTTAGTCTGGAACGTCCTACCTTTCTCTCTCTCTCGCCCAAGACACTCTTTGTTATATGAGACAAACAAATTTCAAAGTTGTTTGTAACCAGATTATTTTTTTTGACCTGAGGCGTTTGTAGCCCAGGGTCCAACTTTATTTATAAATGGTATTTCTATTGTATTTTTATGTGAAAGTTTGTAATCTTGAAACAAAAATCAAAAGCAAAAGTCATACACTAATTCAAATAAATATTTAATCTTGTTTAAACAACATTTGTAAATATAAGCAATACATGAACATTATATTTCGTGGCGAATTTAATGTTTATCAATAAATCACTGTGTTTATCATTTAATACAAATCTCATCTTGCAATGGGGTTTTTAATAGTTTAAAAATTATTAAACATTTTCTTCTACATGAATTTCCCACAAACACAAACTGAGGTCACCTCAGTCACATAGTGCATGAAAAAAAAACAAAAAAAAACTTAAATTAAATTGAATTTACTCATCTTTATTTATCATGTAGTACTCACTCCTAATCTTATTATTGCATCAACATAACATGACATCTAACCAAGGACTTACACTTTTACAAGCAAGTGTGTGGCGTTTTATAGATTCCATGACTTCTTAAGTTTCTTTAACTGATGGAGGCTCTAATGTGCATCTTTTACTTAGCTACATCCCCATCAACTTTACATGGATTTCTGTGGAATTATGACTTTGTCACAAAATGATACAACCATCATTTTTAAAAAAACCTAAAAAATATATACAACTTGATAATAATACAACCATCTTTACCAAAAAAAAACAACAACATAAATTTATTTCTCAATCTGGCAATGTCAATATATCACAATAAGTGTAAGAATTATGTTACCAGAAAGTTAAAATAAGTTCATATGTATACAAGAATTTGTAAGTGCGTACGAAAACAACCATTCACATTTCTTATTCCTTCAAAGAATACAAGCAAGTGCTTTAATATAATTTACATCAGCTGTAAAAAAAAGTCACAAACTATAATTTTTTTATTACATAAAATTGTTTTAAAATTTTTAATATAATTAATGGCCCAAACTGTCCTACAAGTTTCTACCTCTAAATGAGAAAATTGCAGAGAAATTTGGAATAGGTCTGCAAAAGCTGAACAATTATATTATAATCAACATCTATTTATGGGAGAGAGTTTTTGAAATATCTGATTAAAGTGAAGTACATGTAATGGGAATGATTTTGTACCATAACAGTAGGTGCAAGAACAAAACATTTTACAATAATGAAAACAACAAATTGTTTTTGAAATAAAATAGTTAAGAGAAAATTCGGAACACACCAGTTATTTACCTATTGGGAACTTGTACCACTTAAGTAAGAATAAACCCCTACTATAATTGAAGGCATAGCACTTCTTGTTAGTAGAATGTTATATATGAGATCATTTGATAATTAAAATGATAAAAATTATAAGATAGGATAAAATCACAAAAGAACATATTATAAGATTAAGTTTTTCATATCTAATAATCATTTATAAATTAATGTCAAATATACATGTGCCTTTTATTATATGCCTCTGTACAAAATGTCCCTATAAGCTTTGAGCTGGTTTAAAATACATATAGCAATAATTGTAACTTCTCTAAACGAACCAGATTGAAATCTCCTAGTTGAGGTAACTAATTACCAACTTGATAAATTAAGTTTTTCCAGATAAGCTTTGACTAACCTTTTTAAATCCCTTATATTAACTTCGAAATCTTGTCTCTCTGTCATTCGCGGGCTGGCGGAAAAACAAAAGTTAAAAAATGACCCACTTCCCGTGATGCGATCGAGCTGAAATTTTACACATACACTCGTGTCACCTAACAATGCATTGTATCAAAATTTCAGATTGATCGAATATACCATAATTAAATTAATGTATTTTTAGTTTATCTCTATATAATTCAATGTCGCTGTCTGTTATTGTTACCTCCACGTGCCACTTGAGTTAAGTCCAGCCATCGATGTCCACCCCCCGCCCCACCCCCCGGTTTAAAAGCCAGGGAAGTTCAGTCAGTTTCAGTCTGTAAATGTTTTGTTGCGCGATGCGTATCATATTGAACTTAATCAATACTTTTAGTTATGTCTCACATATAAGGGATTTATAGTCAAAAACTTTGTTTTTACAGGGTTTTTTTAATTTCTCTTCTTTCCCACATAATTATCGAAACTTTATTTTATTTTACCTATTTATAGTGCATGTAAAAATGTCAACAACTTTCAGAACTAGCTCAGTTGTTATGAGTTGTATAGGCTTTAAGAAAACATGATGATAGCTAAACTAGGCCAGTTGTATCTCATAGCTATTCCAGTTGCCACCAACTTTGTAGTTGCCAATTCTTCCATCATCCCATCTCACTGAAACTGTGTTGTAGTTCGGTACTTCTGTGACAACGCTGCCATAGCCAGGATCCTGGCAAATTTAAACAATGGAATAAGAAATGTTTATCAATAAATCACTCTGTTTATCATTTAATACGAATCTCATCTTGCAATGGGGTTTTTAATAATTAGAAAATTATTTAAAAATTTTCTTCTACATGGATTTCCCACAAACACAAACTGAGGTCACCTCAGTCAAATAGTGCATGAATTTAATTAAATTTTAAATTCAATGTACTCATCTTTATTCATCATGTAGTACTCACTACTAAGCTTATTATTGCATCAACATAACATGACATCTAACCAAGGACTTATACTTTTACAAGCAAAAAGACAATAACAAAAAACCCAATAACACTTAAGAATATAAAACAACATACATTTATAATTATTCTTAATTTATCTTCTTATATGAATGGCTGTTCAAGAATTATTAATGTGAAATACACACAACTAAGAGTATTAACTACCATTTTCTGTCATTAGCATCTGAAGCTTAGTCAAGTCTCCTTACACAAGATTTCAGTCAAGTCTCCTTACACAAGATTTCAGTCAAGTCTCCTTACACAAGATTTCAGTCAAGTCTCCTTACACAAGATTTCAGTCAAGTCTCCTTACACAAGATTTCAGTCAAGTCTCCTTACACAAGATTTCAGTCAAGTCTCCTTAGACAAAAATTCATTAAAATCACCTTAAGTCAAATTTCCTTGGTGAACGTAAACTAGCATTTACTTGACACAAGTCATAGTCACTTTTTAGTCATAGACTTACACCATTGAAATCATAAATATCAATACACACTTAAATACCATTGCAGGCATGGATATCATCGTGATTAACATTTTAAAGCATGTATGTATAGCGAGGTGGCGGCTATTGTTATCAATAACATCTTAAGGTGATCCACACTTACATTAATGCCTTGGGGCCAGTGCGGTCCTTTCTTAACTCTGGCACCTACTTTCATGTAAGGCAGTTGCAGCTCAACTGGCAAAAGGTTTTTTGGAAAACTTTCCTCTGTTAAGAGATATCATTCGAGAATAAATTTATTGATATAATTAACAGTAACACACATTTTTTATTATAGACTATGAAAAAAAAATGAAATTTGAAACTTTTTATTGTCCAAGGGAGACACACCTTGTTGAACAAATGGCAACAATTTAATTTTTGTATAAAGTAGTCTGATGGCTATTATAGAAGGCATTGAGAATTTAACTCTAGCCAACAGCAACAGTCAAAGACAGATAAAAATAAAATTTGAATTTATAAAACAAAGACCTTTGAGCTTTATAGAGCGATATGTGTTTGTTTAATTCTTTTTCTCCGGAATTATCTATTCTGGAAATTTGTCGCGGGCTACCATGCTATTTTAAAATGTTAATAACTTTTTTATTTTTAAACAGATAATGATATATTTGGTATTGAATTAAAGGGAAAGGAGTGATGTTTTTAGGCATAACAGACTCATGACTTTATTTTCATAAAATATTATGATTTTGTTTTAGTGAAAATAAAAAAAATTTTAAAAAACACAACATTTAAAACAACAACTCATTCTAAGTCACAAAAATCTAGATTTTTATCCAAAATGTAAGAAAATTGTGTTTTTTTTCTGAGCTATATTCATATTTACAGCAAAAAGAAATAACTTCACATTAATAAAGCAAAAAAATAAAACATTAGAGCTCAATATCCATGGTCACCCACACAGGAAAATAGTAGGAAAATTGTGCTGTTTACAATGGAGCTGGAAGCTATACTATGTATTGCAACTAGAAATTATTTTAAATTCTATCCTAAATTGCACTTAGTTTTATTGAAAAAGTTTAGCAGCTTTCAAACTGGACTCTTTATTGTGTAAATTATTATTTATAGTAGAAATATTATCAGTCCATCACTCATTTGAGGCGGGGCGGGGCTTGTTGTTTATCAACAGATGACTTGTCAACTGCATTGTCAATTTCACTACAACTACTATCACTAGGCATATGATTCATCTGCAATTTAAAATTACTATCTGAATCATCAGAAAAAAACAACACCTTTTTCTTGTTCATCTTCGCAGTATTTAAAATAATATTAGATCGATAACCACCTGAGCTGGTTGAATATCCATGTTTGTCAACAAACGTAAAAACGAAATGAAAACAAGCCTTTCAAATGCTTCTTTTGCGGCAAAAACACATTCAAACAAAGAATTTCTGACTTTTTATTCAAGGGAAATCATTCTAGATTACATTAAAACTAATTTTATTTAAATAGCTAAGACAAGAAACGAAACAATCCAGTTTTGGTAATTCAACGCTCCGATCGTCGATCCCTCAAAAACGTCTTTTTAAAATCAACGATGGCAGCGTTGATCTGGAGAAAAAGAGTTAATAGACTTTAAAATATTTCTTTATCAAAATTGCCACCAATCTATGATTCAACCAAAAATTGGATGATAACCGGTTTGACCCCAATGTCTACGGCTACATTCATTTGAACCAGGCGTCAAATACAAATTACAATTCAGAGACAATTTAAACACAGCATTAATTGTTACAGATGAGACAATTAAGTTTTTAAAATAAAAAAAATACAAGTTGGCCCCAATACAAACTGTATGGAGACCAAAACTCACTTACCGTATGAAGATATTTTGGACTGTAAGCTGCTCTGTTTTTCACGAATACGATCTAACTGAAAATTTGAAAAGACTAATGAGGCTTACACTCATAATGATGTGGAAGATGTTGACTAACTGTTTTTTTTTCCAAAATATCTTTTTTTTTGTCTTCTAGCATGATTATTATTATGTACATGATTCCTGTAAGTTGAATTTTAGTTCTTTAAAATATATATTTTTTAATGAAATAAAAATATAGGTCAGTTTTAATTTTCAATAAGAGTAAATTCAAATTGAGTTCAATTTTCCCATAACTTAAGATATAAAATACTTTAAGGAGGAAAACAAAAATGTTTAAAATTAGAAACAGTTATTCAATAAACAACTGAGAGGCCTCACCACACAGTTGACCTCGGCAATGTGCTCCCCCACAAGCTCAGAGTCCCTCTTTTGTTCTCCCTCCAGCTTGCGCACGTTCTCTCCCACCTGCTTCAGCTTCTCCTCCAGCTCCATCTTTGCCCATATTTCCAATCCTCTGACACTCAGCTCCAACTCCTTGACCTTGACCTTCTCTGTGTCTGAGCCTTTCAAGTTCTCATGCTCTTTCAATTCCGAAACAACTTTGGATGTCTGCTGCAACTGTTCGTGCATCACCTTAATTTCAGATTCTTTCTCATTGATAACTAAGCTCGTCCTCTCCTGGAGTTGGGACAGCTTTAAGTCTATTTCATTTATCCTGTTGTCCATCTCATTTAAATTGATTTCCAAGTTATGGCAGCCGCCACTTAGTTTACTGTGACCATTCTCAAGTCCATTCACTTTGGTAGCCAGATCTGTTATTTTTAAGTCCGTCTTGGCTTCTAATTCCCTCAGCCTCCTATCCAGTGAGTTTAAACTATCTGTTTTTAAAGACGACAATTCTTTGAAAACAGAATCATGCCTCTTTGAAATATCCTCCACATCGGAACTAAGATGTGATAAATTTTTCTTCACTTCGACAAAGCTTTCATTTTCTTCAATGCTTCTCGATGGGATGCTGTTCATTTCTGTAATTGTGGCTATACTCGCATCCATCTGTTGTTTCTTCAAGTTACTTATATCAGCAATGACACGGACCAGGGTGCTGGATAAAGCTTCAAGTTTGTCAGAGTGAGATTTGAATTGTTTGTCATACATTTCTGACTGTCCAGTAGGCACACCTTTGAATTTAAAGATACAAGTATTGCACTGAAAAAATTGGTAGTGAATTTCAGTATACAAATAAGGGAGAATCAAACAAATAGCTTACCATACAATGCTGTGACTGTTTAAATCATACCCATTTTTTTTTAAATTAACTTTCTTTTCAATTTCTCTAAACCTCCTTTTGTTTCTAAGATCTCTTTTTTTTAAACTTTCACCCTCTCCCATTAAATTTTTTTATTTTTTTAAATCAATCAATTAATAATATATTTTACAGTAACATTCCGATAATCCGGCATGTTCGGGACCGGCTCGGTGCCGGAAATTCCGGTCTATTGGGCGGTGCCCCTTCTTTTTAGTGTAGGCTTTGCCGTAAAACAAATGTACTTTTTAAAAAAAAACACTACATACATACATACATCGTAATTATAAGAACAATTAGGTTAATAATTAAACTAAAATACAGTATGCAAATACAACAAAGTTTATTTCTGATTGAGAGTCAGTGTTACGTGTTTTCGTTTCTCTCCTTTTGAACTTGAAAGGCATTGGTTTTGAAAACATTGTCACTATACAGTTAGAACGAAACTCACTTTGTTTATAAACAGTTTCAAAAGTTACGTACGTCACTACAGATGTACTGTATTACAGTAGAGAGTACTGAGACACAGTTTACTGCGATGTGAAAGGACACAAAACAACGCACACAAAAAAATGGCGAGAGGCTTCGTGATTGACTATCTGTGTTGCACTGCACCTGTATTTGTTGTGAAAGCTGAGACTAGACGGGCGCTAATTGTTTCCGAACAATACAGAGCGCTTCCCCGAACTGCCACGAAAACTTCCGAATAGCTCTCAAGCGTTTTTATAAGGTTTAAAGACACACTTTTGGAGCAAACCAAATTTTTTACAATTTTCCGGAGCGATGCCGGACTATCCGGCATTCCGGACTGTTGGATGCCGGATTATAGGACTTTTACTGTAATCTAATTTACAGAAAACAGTCAAAAGTATGAAAAGTAATATTGAATTACTTATTGTTATTCTTTGAGATTTAAGAAGTAACGAGCTATAAAAGAATATTTAACAGGAAAGAATGATGACACTTAAAATAGCACAAGTTATAAAATAATTAAATGCATCTTATATATATATTTTTTAAACTAAAATAATAGAGTGATATATATATACTCGGTAAACCTGCATGCACAATTAATCCAAATTGTGTACCATTACCATATTTTCTTATCAATTAAGTGCCCTTACCAGCTGAAAGTAATTGTGATTCCTCGGTTCTTACATTTCCCAATGGAACTTGAAGGTCAGGGAGAACTTCAAATGACAAAGATCCTGATGATTCCATTAATTCTCTTGTATGGCTATCAGAAAGCCCTAGAAAATATTTAGACAATAATTCTTTGATGTGAAAGTAATTGTCTGTTGAAGTTGTGAAAATATTTCTGATTAATTTAAGCAAGCATGTATCTAAAAAATCTTTTTAAATTAGAAAGGTGCTCTAAAATTAAAATGAGGGAATGATATTTCTGGAGTAAATATAATATGGCAGCTTTCATACAGAAATTAAAAAAAAATACATTAAATTAAATTTACGTACCAATTCTTGCTGTGCCAGTAGGTTCATTTTTAAGCTGTGTTCTGAACTCGATGGCTTTATCATTAAGGAAATTCATTGCTGTTTCAATAGCTTGGCTCACATCCTTAAAGTTTTCAGGGCCTCCACCATGATGGCCAACAAATGAATGGCCAAGACTGTTAACCTAATCAATATCAATTTGGTAATAAATATTATTTGTTCTCAGTAACCTGTTGGGTGGATGTCTCTTCAGAAAAAGGAAAAATAATGCTGGCAAAGTGTTCACTCCTTACAAGTTAAATCTAAATTTTCTTTAATATCAAAGAGAGACTGCATTAGGCAAAATTATTGTTCTTTAAAATACTTCTTAACAGTTTTCTAGAATATTATTTTAATAAAATAAAACTAAAACATAATTTTTATAAATTCTAAAAGTTAGCATAAATTCAGGACCTAGATACTCACTACTCAACTTAAACTTAAATTATAATAACCCCCTGAGACCGTGACGGCCTATGGGGCAAGTGAAGTAGCGTTCACAAGTTTCATTGAGCCACCACTAACGAGCAAGGGATTGTGTGGGTAGCACAATGCCCTGAGGGCCTAGGAAGTACCGAGGCTTGAACCCGTGACTCGAGTTTTTGCCTTGATTCGGCAGTCCAGCGCGCTACCACTGAGAGCCGCGCCCTTAAACTTAAATTAATTTTATATACAATAAAAATAAAAACAGATGAAGTTAAAACAGTTCTTTGTATAGAAAGGTAAAAAGTAAGGCATTTATGTAAATTATTGTATTCATTATAAAAGAAAATTATTATTACATAATTGAGGTAGGACTCCATGGTTTCAAGAAACTGTTGTCTTTCATCTTTCAGCATATCTAGTTTGTAGTTTATCAAGTTAACTTGTTTTAGAACTGAAACTGCAGCCATTTTTTCAGTCTGTTTCAATACTCTGCCTATCTTACTTTTGAATTATTGTTCTGTAGTTAATTAGTTACAAGTGTCGGTGTGTCCATTCTAAAAAAATTGTATCATTCAAACTTACAGAATTTTAGAAATACATGATGATGTAGTCAATGTAGTTAACTTTTGTGGCAAGACTGTACTATTACTATGCAGCAAACTTGACTTTAGATACTTAAGATAGATAGGGTTTATTCTTAGTAAATTATAATATATATATGTACATGTAAGTTTAATATAAGTATACAGTATAAGTAAAACTAAGTTGTTGGTATCAATTATAAATATCAAAGACCAAGCATGGACTAAGACTACTAATCATAATGAGTATAATTTATATTAAAGGAAAGCGAATAATTTTCAACGCTATCCACAGAATTCTGTGAATTACGTTGAACGTTATCCCCAGAATTCTGTGAATGACTCAACGTTGATGGGAGAATCCATTGAACTATTCTCAAAAGTTAATTTTGAGCATTATTTATCATTATATCATATATAGCAAGAAAATTTACGTTGATTATATCTGACCTGAATAATAAAACAGTACCAGCCTTATTGTTTTTCATATTGATTTTAAGTTTATATTTTAGAATCTGTTCAGTCCACTGAGCTATTTTTATCTAGCTCACTGGTATAGTCCATGGTCCATTACGTATTGGATATATGATATAGGCCAATATATTTATCATATATATATATAGGATATGCTATTAGTACTATTATTAGTAGTAGTGATAGTAATCAGGACCGGCTTTAGGCATAGGCAAACTAGGCAGCCGCCTAGGGCCTCCGATTAGTTTCGTCATTAATGGGGGCTTCGCACAAGAATTTTTCTATATTTAATATTTTATTTTTCTATTACATTTTAATTTTAATTAGTTTTAGGGCCGCCAAATTCACTTGGCCTAGGGCCTCCAATTCCCTTAGGCCGGTCCTGTAGTAATATTTTAATATAGGTTTACAGTCCATGACGTATTGGAGAATATAGGCCAATATATTTATTTATAATATAGGATAGGGTATTGTTACATGTAGTAGTGTTAACAATATCGGCAGTATAATGTCAATTGCGTGCACCGCTACCAAGGTCGCGTTGCAGTGGGATGAACATGACAAAAGGGTTGAAATATAATTTAATTTTTTTTTAAATTAAAAAAAAACCCCATCTAAAAATCGAACCCTGTTAAAAAAAATTTAATAAAAACAAAAATAAAAAAATCCACAAACGAAAATAGAACCATGTACCACAACGTCAAAAGTCCTTCACTCTACCATGCGGCCACGAAGGGGTTGATGGAATTTGAGCTTTCTTAAGTAAAGAGACCATGGGTCCGAATAGCCACAGAATTCTGGAGATAACATTGAACGTTATTCGCAGATATCTGGGGATAACGTTGAAAATTATTCGCAGAATTCTGGGGATAACCACTCCGTATATTAAATGTAGTAAATTTATTTGTGTAACTATATATATGTGAGCCTAATATGTGCAAATAAATTCAGGCAGTGAACTTCAGGGCTTGTGAAAAAAGTGGGGGGCCCATCTTATTTTGTACAAAAAAATTCTTAATAAGTCTAAGATAAAACTAAGATTCTTAGACTTAGAAAAGTAGAGTTCGTAAGAATTTCTTAGACTAAGTCTAAGAATGAATTGAATAAGACTAAGAAGTTTAAACTTAAACTAATAATAATAAACATTTAATTTTTTATTTTAAAAAATTATAATAACGGTACCGGTAATGTACCAACGCAGATGTGGTACATTACCATGCCACAATAACAAATAACCTAAGTCAGTGACCTATGAACCTCTTACTCCTAATCCTAATCAATCACTGGTCACTGGTCCTAATTTAACTTAATATTTATTATTAGTAAATTATTAGTAGTCAAAAAGATTCAATCGAATTATTATTAGGGCAATTAGGCCTATTTTATTAACGATAAAATATTCACAGCTATTAATAACAGCATCAGTAGACTTAATTAAATAATCTACTGAAGTAGGCTCCAGTCTTGCAACATCTAAAGACAGTAGGCCTAGTTGTTAACGTTAACTTTGATAACCACTACTGAACTGTTAGGCCTGGCAGGCACAGTTATTTACACATTTCCAGTTCCTGGAAGCCATTATTTACTCACAAATTTTACACGGTAATAAAGAAGGGATATCATTCTATTTAATTTTGTAATGCAAATACGATATTTAGTTCCCTTTGTTAACTTAAAACATACTAACTTTACATTTCCACTGAGATAACTGAAGTCTAAAGACAAGCTATTGGTAGTTGACTACCAATACTTTAGACTAGAAAGTCTTCTTTGTTCCATCGTGCTGTAGAAATATCTTCTAAAACATTATCATTATCAGTGTACTGTTCAGGCAAACCATTTTAAGGCCCACAATACCAGACGGGAATGCATGTTATCCATTTTTAAATCCCTTATATTAACTTCGCGGCCGTCTCTCTCTCACTCTGTCTTGGGCTCGGCGGGCTGGGCGGAAAAACAGAAGTAAAAAATGACCCACTTCCCATGATCCGATCGAACTGAAATTTGGCACACGGACCCGTCTAACCTAACAATGCATCGTATCAAAATTTCAGATCGATCGCACGTACCGTAATTAAATTAATGCATTTTTAGTTTATCCTTATATGAGGTATGTAATTTAAATTCACATTTGTTATTGTTTTTTTGCCACGTGAAATTTTGAGCTGACGCATTGAGGCGACCCAACGAAACGACGGGCGCTTTTGTTTACATTTTACGTGTCACTCTGAGCTCGGTCAAGCGAATCGGTGACCAGACTTTTCCCCTCTCCCCCACCCACCCCTCCCCCCCCCACTAGGGTTATGATGCAAAGTTGAGTTAAGACAGATTCAGTCTGTACATGTTTGAAAATAATCAATACTGTTAGTTACGTCTCATATATAAGGGATTTATAGTCAAAAACTTTGTTTTTACGGGTTTGTTTTATTAATGTACATAATTTGGTATATAATGTATATGCCTGATTCTGATTGTATTTTCAGTGTGTCACACTACCAGACGCGAAGGAGGATTGTTTGAGATTGATTGTTGTATTTCCAAGTTAGAATTAAATGCCATAGCCATAAGATTTAATAATTTACTCTTCTTTCTTCTAGTGTTTCAATGTTTGGTGATTTAACTTAAGTGGAGTGTTACCCTTGCCAATTTTGAGTATCCTAGAGGAATTAATATTACAGCCCTTTTCTGGAATTGTTATAGTTAAATTTTATGTTTGGCAGATGGTTCTCATACACTACAGAAGATCCATCCTAGTATGTAGCATTTTTGTTTTGTATTCTTATTAAATTTCTAAAAGCTTCTATTTATAAAGCTAAAATTTAGTTGAAATTTTTAATTACTGCATTAAATGAGGATTCCTTGACCTGATTATTTTTCATTTATTATTACTCCTTTACAACTTTAGTTAGGATTTGCTGGTTTCCATTTATTTGTTTCTTTGATACTCTTTAACAGTTGACACTTTTCTTGTTGGAAAGACATACTCCAATTAGTTTCCCATTTTCTCAAGTTCATCTAGGTCTTTTTGAAAGATTTTGATATCTTCTTGTTCTATAGATTTTAAAATTATCAGCCCTTATAACCTAACATTTGTTCTTGATGAGATGCTGTTGGTTAAATCATTTATGAACAATCCAAAAAAAAAGTAATTATAACAAAAATTAACTCATTAGTGTCTTGCATTTGTATTTTTTTAAATCACAGTAACAATTGCATTGATGTAACGTTTGTAACAAGCATACTGTTTATGGTCTTGACATGTAAAATGCATGTAGGCATATAAAAAAAATGATCAATGTCCTTGGCTGCATTCAAACAAATAATTTTTCTGTGTGGATGGCTCAACATTAAGAAAAGACTAAATGATGTGGATATAAAGCTTTGAAAGAAAACACTGATACTATCCATTGTCCACTTGGGCAAAAGGCTAAAATATTGCAAACATAGTCATGGGATTTGTTGACTATTCAAGTACTAGACTAAAGTTGTGTTATTTATTTTTAAAAAAATTAGTTTATATACTTATTGACAGAGAACACAAGATTTAAGGAGCCATCAAGATGAATAAACTCATTATCTAAAAAAAACAGGCAGGGGAACTAATTTGTTAGAGGTTCATAGTTCAAATTGTTCATGATATGATCTAGAAAAGAAGACAACACTAAATAAAAAATTCTGTCCAAATGATGATTAAAAATTATTTTTTTTTCTCTTGCACTGTCTGAATGGAACAATATAGTTTTTACTCAGAGACCTTACAGCTCTGACACTGACATCCGTGGGTGACAAGAAACAATCCCAGAAGATGTAAGACAACTCCTCTGGACCTCCTACAGCCCATAATTTCAGTTTTAGGAACAGTATCATCATTTTTGAAAACTCAACAGCTGCAAAGCCCTAAACAAAGCAATCTTATCTCTTATGCAGTTATTTAGAAAGGATACGTGAAGTAAACAAAGTTAGCTTATCATGACACCAACTTAATCACAACTTAATGAATTTGTTCTTATAAATATTTGTTTCCCCAATTCATTAATTGCCTTGTGTATTAGTATTACATACCAACAGAGTATTATTATTAATTATCTCTAATTAAGTCTTTCAGCACAACTAACCACATCGTAGGCAGGATTGGTGATAGTTTTACCTCTTTATACAAATTAAGGGAAATAAATAAAAATCACCTCTTTCTATAATCAAAATAATAATAATTTAGTCCTTGTTCACACAAGTTTCAAGTGACCATTGAATTGATATGAGTATGAACTTTGAAAGCATAAAGCCTAATACTGAATCAAATATACTTATCAGAACCAAATCATAATTTAAAAAACATGTTATTATTTATCCAGCAATAAAAAGTAACTACAGCAGTCCAAACAATATTGGGAATGTGTTATAATCATAATGAAGAGTAAAGTTCAACTTTCAGTCACTGAGATGACCATGTAAACTTACATCTTTGGTGCTGCTCATTGTAATCATATAATCAACCTTTTCTATTTCCAGTCTATAGTCTCATTTTTTAAAAAGTAAACACCTATATTTTCACAAACAATCTATTCTTCTTCCAGTCTACAGTCTCATTGGTTTATTCTTAAAAAATCTATAATCCCACTGATAATCTATGGTACATGTAAAGTTTTATCACAGCACTCGGTAACAATGTCTCACAGATATTCCTCTATCACAACACGCAAATCTCATTTAAAACTTGACAGGCTCAGTATACAAGGGCCAATTTAGTATCCTAGGGCTGATCGGCCAGCTGTAGCTCAAATCTATTCTGGTAGCCACCAATGGTGTAGTTGTCTTCATTGCCGCAGTCCCACTTGACTTTCACCATGTTGTAAGGTGCCAGTTCAAGCACAATTGTACCCAAACCAGGAGGTGAGCCATCCTGTGGAATACACAAGGCTCAGAGTATATGCCATGATTCCATTGTTAAGATAATGACTGAGGAAAACAACACATTTTTAATTTTTGAAGAATCTTTTTTTCATCATGCAACTGACTTAAGCTTAAATATTTAAATTACATACAAATATAAATAGCTGCTTATTAAGAAAAGTAATATATTCATTGATACCTCAGAACAAATGAAATTTTATTTTAAACATTACACTGTACATTTTTGAAAGCACATAGATAAATAAATATAAATAAACAATTTAATACTCACTTTAAAAGTCATTAAAAAAAAATGAATGATAATGATAGTGAAAAAGACAACAACAAAAGTCTTACAAAATTGCCTTGAACCCAGTGAGGTCCTCTTTTCACTCTTGCACCAACTTTCATCAAAGCAGCTTGCTGTGCCAAAGATAAGTATTTCGGTTTCACTTGAGCCTCTGATATGAAATAAAAAAATCACTTCCTTTTATGGGGTGAGAAGTATTAATAATAAATACAAGATTATTATTTTTTAAATTAATACGGTTTTAAAAAAAAATCTCATTGCCTTTTTCAGACTTATCCCTATACTGTTTAATAGTCTCTTTAATAATACAAAACCATATTAATATTTCATGTTGAAAATGAATTGAATTTTACCACTTAATATTGATAAAACATTAAACAATAAGAGCTTAAAATTTAAATATACCAATGACATGTAGATATTTTAAAGGAAAATTAATTAACAGGTAATCTTAAATTAATACAACAGAAAAGGATTTTGTAAATATGAAGACAACATCTTTTAAAAGAATTATCATCCTAAGCCATACATACCAACTTTAGTAAGCCTTGTACTCAAACTGTCCTGTGTGGCTTGAATTGAATCAAGCTGAAATATAGTTTAATGTTAGATGATGCTAAAGAAAATTTCATGTTATATGATCAAATATACGTTTTGAACGGTATGGAAAATGCATTAGTTGTTTTTATAAAAATTAAATAAAACATAAATTGTTAACTCAAAGTAATGACAATTTATTAATAGCTTCACTGAAATGTTTTAGCATAAAAACATACCACAGATGTGACCTCTTCTATGTGCTTGGCGTCACTTCGCTTCTCCGCATCCAGCTTCTGAAACCACTCACTCAGCTTTGTCACCCTCTGCTCAAGGTCAAGCTTTGCACAGTTCTTCTGTAGGCTTTTAACACAGTCCTCAATCTCTGCCAACTTGGCCAAGTCCATCTCTTTCCTCTCGTTGGTCACCTGCTTGATGGCCAGAATGTCTTGACCCGTCTGCCTGAGACTGTCTGTGATGTCTCTCATTTCAGCCTCCTTCTCGCCGATGACGGCACACGTCCTCAATTCAAACTGAGAAACCCTGGTGTCGGTCTCGTTCAGCCTGTTGTCCATCTTGTTCTGCCTGTTCTCCAGGCTGTTGATTCTGTGGTCCATCTTGCTGTGGCTGTCTTCAAGCCTGCACAATTTGTTCTCAACGTCTGCCGACCTGATCTCAGTTTTGCTCCCCTTGCTCTCCAGGTCATTCAGGCGCTTCTCTAAGACATTCATCTGTTGGCCATTCTCGCATTTGTTGGCAGAAAACTCTTTCATGATGAACTCGTAGCGTTTTGAAACGCTTTCTAGATCGGAAACCAGCGAGGAGTAATTTTTCTTTATCTCCACAAATGTTTCACTTTGCTCTAGGCCCAGCGACACTCTGACATCTCCTTCAGCATTCTGGGCTTTATATCCGTCCCCATTCCCAAGCCTTTTCAGACTGTTCAAGTCAGCAATAACCCGGATAAGTGTTGAGGACAGTGTTTCAAGTTTGGCGCTGTTGGATTTGAGTTGTTTTTCCAGGAATTCAGTCCTTTCAGGTATATGGTCTGTTTGATAAATTTTTAATAAATGTGAATTTAATCAAACTCTTCAATAGCTATTTTTTAAATATATGTAAAAGATAGTTGAATAACAAAAATTACATTTCCAATATCATCTATTCAGTTGAATTTGTTCAAGTGACACATTCATTGAAGATAAAAATTTAGTTGTTGAAATTGAAACTATTATGAAAAATACACATCACGAAAACATTTGGCAAATAAATATCATGAGCTGACATGTGATGCAGGCATTTGAAATTACCAATTAGTGTTAGACAAACCAAGAGACACAGATACTTAAACTAAACTATAACTAAAATTTTGATAACCCAAAAGATACCTGTAGCTTGTAGCGAGTGTGTCTTTAATTCTGCATATTTAGAAGGTGATTGTTGAAGGATTTCAAATGACACTGAATCTGAAGTTTCAAAGTCAGAATGTAGTTCATGGCCTGCAATATTAACACAGCTGGCTTAGGCCCTGTCTTCTTTACTTTGAGCAGATTAGCACTAATTACAGTTATATTTAATTACAGTTATATTTAATTACAGTTATATTTAATTACAGTTATATTTAATTAGTTATATTTAATTACAGTTGTATTTAATTACAGTTATATTTAATTACAATTGTATTTAATTACAGTTGTATTTAATTACAGTTGTATTTAATTACAGTTATATTTCATTACAGTTATATTTCATTACAGTTATATTTAAAAACTTAAAAACGAATGACATCTAGAGCTATGTTTAAACTATTATACCTATTAATCCAGATTTCTCTTTAAGTTTAGATTTGAACTCTGCTGTTTTTTCACCAATGAAGGATAGGGCACTCTCAACCGTCAGACTGATGTCTTTAAAGTTTAGAAGTGAGTTACTTGGATTGTCCACAAATGACTGACCAAGGTAGATAGCCTAGAATTCAAAGGAATAAATTAAAATTTAAAATATATCAATCTGTTTTAATAATTTTTTCACACACATAAAACAAAAATAATTTCTAAAGTTAAGTCAAGCTGATATTTAAATTGTCTAAAAAAAACTTTTATCAAAATCTAATTATCATACTTGATTAAGATATGTATCCAAGGTCTCCAGAAAAAGTCGCCTTTCATCTTTTAACATATCCAGCTTGAGTGTGATGAGATTTACTTGTTTTACAACTGCAGACATCTCAAAATTTCTTTTTGTAACATTAAATTTAATATATTTCTTTTATTTATTTTGTATCTGTTGAAAAAAAAATTCTTAAAATAAATTCAATATATAACGAAAAAATGGGAAATAAGTTGGGAAATAAGATGGTAATAATAAGTTGTTCATTTACTCTTCATTAAATTAAACTTTTGAGAGAGGGGGGGGGGTGATGACAAATCGGGTCATTAGTGCCCGAAGAACTTCAATGTTTTCAAATTTATATTCATCAAAATAAGTCATTATGGGCAAATGACTTATTTTTATGTATGGGGCTCTTTTCGCCATCAAAGTGAACTTGTGTATTTTCATTACTAAAATATAGGGGTGTGCCGGATCCGTTTTTTCCAACCGGATCCGGATTTTCTTATGCTAAATCCGCCGGATCCGGTACCGGATTCCGGTTTCTCCCGGCTGTTTCAGTTTCGGCTGAGAGCCTGAATCATCGTCATCTGGAGACCTCTTACGTGCCCTTTCAAGTTCGTTTTGCGCCATCTCCTTTCTATACTCAATAAACACAGTGGTGTGTTTTATTCGCAGATGGGTTGTTAAAGCCGACGTTCCGTAACTTCGTGGGTCTTTTCCACCCCTAGATATTTTTAAACTGCATGTATTGCAGTTAACATAAGCTTCATCCACTGAGTTAATAGTAAAATATTTCCAGATGACACTGCGTTTCTTGCTGGTCTTGGTCCCGCTCCCGCTACCCACATTCGAAGCCATGATGGTCCCATGGCTGAATTTAAATTCGTTACTAAATTGAAAATTATTTAGAATTGTAGCTTGAACTAGCTTCCAAAATGAGATAAATTTTATAAATTACCGTTATAAAGTTTTAAAGTATAAACTCCACTCCAATTTCAAGCATTCAATATGGCGAAATATTTTGTAACAGCTGAGCGCCTATGTCATACCGTCGTTTAAACCAAAGAGCACAGATCATAGCGCAAGCAAGAATCGCTGAAGATGGCTTGGTGACATAGAGATCAGCTGAGATCACCAAAGACCTTTAAATTTATACTAGACCGCTAACGTAATGTTAATTTTTACTCAAAAATGATACGCATTTTTAACAATTGAGTGAACGATAATATAAATCAAAATATGAATTAAAATTACGGTAAATTTTAAAAAACTGAGATAAATTTCTATCGCGTTAGGTAACCAAGTGGTAACCGACCAGCCAATCAGAGATAGCGCAAGCATATCACTTTTTTTGTTTACACGAGCACTCTAGTATAAATTTATACCTCGTTGAAGATCACTTAATTGTTTCACTGTAATTTGGAGCATAATAAGTTTCTATGTTGTTATTATTATTATGCTTGGTGAGGAGACAGCTCCGCAGGGCAGTACGGGTAATCTATATCTCTGCACCAATGACTAATTGCTAAGCAGACTGACGTCAGGTCGACCAGTGTGTGTCCCTAAAAGTATTCATAGATAGGCTAGGTCAGCACAGGCCTGCTGGCTTGACGCAATGTGATGGTTGTCTGCCGTGCTAGGTAAGGTGGTGGGCTGGCGGCCAGGCGCTTGGGCAGTATAGTTGTTTATTATTTCTGTTACAACGTCATTGGTGATTGCGGTTAAGATGACGTCACGAATAATAATTACTCATCCCTGCACTATCATGTATGGGATTGGGTCCATTGGCCACTATTAGCGGTGCTGACTCTAAACTCTAGCCTCTGGTATGTTCAGAATATTAAACATTAAACAAGCTCAACGCTCGAAACAATCGATTAATGTATCGTGATCGTGTGGAATTCGGGAAAGAGAATTACGTTTATTTCAGATTATGATCCGGTGAGTCACGAAATCTGTCAAATTCCAAAATCCGGTATATTCCGGATTCCATACATGTAAATCCGGCGGAACCCGATTTCACCGGATAGTGCAAAATCCAGCGGAACCGGATTCCGGACCGGATTCCGGCACACCCCTACTAAAACTAATATACTAATAGAAAACAAATTCAGAGACAATTATAAATGACAAATATTCTGATTATAGTAACTTGGATAAGGAATTTTCATGACATGGGTTTCAGAAGTGTGAACAAGCTTTTTATCCCTATGGGTATCTGAGGGTTGTATTAAATTATTTTTGTGTTGTATTTCCAAGTTAGAATTAACTACCTTATTTTTTATTACTACTTTTCTTTTTGTTCCATTCTCTAGTGTTTCCAGGTTTAATGATTTGACTTATGGTGTTACTCTTGTCAATTTTGAATATTCCCCAATATTAATAATAAATCTGGCAGCTTTTTTCTAGTTTATCTGTTTACTTTGGTGGATGGGTCCCATACAGAAGATGCATAAATTCTAGTACAGGTCTCACTCAAAAAAGTAAGGTAGAATTTTACTTTTATAGAAATCTCTATTTTCAGTGTGTATTTTGGTGTAGAGTAGAAAACTAAGGGTGGGATTTGGATTATACTAAAGGAAGCGTTATTCGCAAGGTTTTGGCGTAAGACGATTTAATGGTATAACATAAAAATTTTAAAGTGAGAGTCTGTAACAGTGACTAACAAAATAGATAAGACAGGAATGTGGGAAAATACTAAAATGTTTCTTGGAAACGTGAGCCTGCTTGAGTGTTTGCAAGCACCCTCATTGTTTTTGTTTAAAAAAAACAAGGATGATAAAATCCCGACCATACTGGGATTCGATCAACATACTTTTAAAAAAAAGACATAATAATACAACTAAGTCTAAGTAACTAAGCTGATGAAAACAGTCAAAATTTTAAGTAATTATCGTTAAATGGACACCAATCATTTAAATATCAAGTTTTATAATAATTATATGACAGTGCTACTTTAAAAATTCAGTAATCGTGAAATTTGAATTAGTATTAGCATAGAAATTACACATTTTAGCCTAAATCCAGTGATATCGGCTATTATTTTGTTGTTTTTTTTTCAACATGACCAGCCACTAGAAGACGCATGCGCCGACCAGCCGTGCGGATAATGCTCGGCGTTATTCTCACGGCCAAAACCTTGCGAATAATAACTTCGTTATACTAATTATAGTTTAAGTATAAGTATAATACATGATTATAATGTAGTATTATTAAGTATTTAAATTTTGCAAATAAAAATTTAAGCGAAGTGCATTTGCCATAATATGCCATCATAAGTATAAGCATAGGCCTCTTCATAATTATTGTGACTTCACTCAATCATTGATCATACATAATCATTCATTCATTCATGAATCATATCATTTAATGTCATTTATATCATAATACTTAATAATAAATAATTAACTTAATACTACTAATACTCATACTATTATTTATTGAGTATTGTCACCATTCAAATTCTTTGTTTTTATTACAGTTACACTGATTAGGATAACCTACTATTTTTGGTACTAATCGGACATTGTTGCACATGGATGGTAAAAGTGACATTCATAAGAAATCAATCAAGCCGAACGCCGATAAACCAACAAGCCAGCAACCTTGTTTTTGTTCACCAAACATAGCTTATCTGAAAACATTGATATCACATCCGGTTTAAATAAAATATTTAAAACAATTCGCTTTTTTTTATTTATAAGTTTTAAATAAAACACAAATTATTTTAATCGTGCAGGCACATACGTCTCACATCTATCTATCAGGTGCCGTGCCCAGAGGCGTAGGCGGTCATGCCTCTCCACAGCTCTCTGTCTTTGGTCTTGTCAATCAACTCCGCTGGTGATCGCGCCCCATGCCATCTAGTCAGCCCATCCAGCATCTTTTCTCTCTGCCTGCCTGCCTCGATCTCTTTTGCCCTTGATCTTTCCTGTTGTTACCATGTGTTCCAACCTGCCTCGCCTCATGATGTGTCCAAAAAAATCCAGATTGTCTCCTTCTAAATTAAGACGTCTCACATACATATGTAATATTAAAAATTTGATTGGGGCTTTATTTGGGGGGGGGGCCTTTATTTTACCATTAACAGCTAGGGGAGATTTTTATTTTAATCAGGAGTATTACTTATCAGGATTTATTTAGTTTGGGGAAACCGGCGTGGTGGATCTAGATAAACTTATTTTAAAATTTTTTAAATTACATCATGAATTTTCCAGAAAGTGCTAAAAGCCCATGGGCATAATTTATATTTATTTTTTTCTCAATGTAATTGTTAATATAGCTTATGAGATGTTTCTAAAATATTCTAGAATGTTCCTTTTTCTATTGAGGTTTTCAAATTTAAGTAATGTTTAGTACAGGCTTCTCTATACATTTCTTTGAATTTATATAATATACGATATTTACAATTTTCATTAGTTAATGACTTTTTTAAAAAAAGATTAACCTAGAAGTAGTCGACTCGATTTTTCTCTACAATTTCTTAACAGTAAAGATAATACAATAATTGTCACTAGTTTAAAAAAAAATGTTTCTTTATATCTTTAAAAGTTATTGAATATATGAATTACTCTTACTAATAGGATTTAAAATTATTTGAAAGTCCATAAAATGACTAATTATGTTTTTTCTTAAATGGTTTAAGCCCGGGGTGTCCAGCTAAATCTCTTAGTACTCTCAGCGGGCCAAAATTCAAAGCATACGTTAATGATAACATTCAAATTTAATAAGGATTTTTTCCCGGGGCCTAGGGAATCCCTGAGTCACCCAGCTCCGAATGGGTACCTAACACTAGTTAGGCGGCTGGGTAATGCGTGGAACCCACAAAGTCGTGGCCTGTGAACGCTGCATCACTTGCCAACACATCATCTGTCATGGTCTGTGGACGCAATTATCTTCTGCATAGTAGGAGCGTCTGTATAGATAAGATAAAAAGATAAGCGCAAAATTTAAAATAAAAAAAAAGATGAAGAAGAAAAAGTTGTAATGTTTTTAAAAAAAATCAATTTCGGTCATATAATGTCAATGTGTTGGAGCTAAATATATTATCTTACGTTACAGACGTTCCTTCTATACAGACAGGGGCGGATTAAGACTGCACGGGGCCCCTGGCTGCAATTCAAACTGGGGCCCTATCCAGCCAGCGTCCCTTTAAATAAAATGATTGCTAGCAGCTAATATAAGACTGTAACTTGTAACTAAATAGTCCATTGGTTCCTTGCTCATGCTTTGCCTGTACTGCCTTCCCAGCTAAAAAGATTATTCATGAAAAAACCGAACACGAAGAAATAACTTTTTGCCGGTATCCTAAAATTAAAATTGAGTGTAAAAAGTAAGGAAAAACCCCCACTAAATTTCACCACTGGGAATAGATCGCTATATCGTTTGCGCAACAAGCCTACACAGTTCCATACGACCAGGAGAGCTTAATGACAGTGGATTAGCTAGGGGAGGGGGGTCCTAGGTCGAAAGTCCCCCCGGTCCCCCACTTGAAGGGTGTCCCCAAAGGAGTGTCCACATTTTTTTACATTAAATATTACGCGACAGCCATGTATGCAGGACCACCCAAAGAGGCCAAGCTCCCCGGGCCCCCAAATTCCTACAAATCCCTAGCTACGCCACTTCTTAATGAAAATTATTAATTTAAAGAATATAAACAATATTCTTAATATCATCCCTTATTAAGCCTATCAAATCAGGTTTTTCGATAAACTAAGACTATCGAATCCTAAAAGCGATCAGATTAATGGATAAGATTTTATTATTATTTTAATTTATGATATTTTCAGAGATTCATGCAAACATTTGTTCACCTTAATTATAAAATATACTTTGTTTGGGGGCCCTTAAATCATTGGGGGACCCTGGCTTTAGCCCGCTCAGCCCCTCCCCCTAATCCACCATAGTATACAGAAGTGTTGTCCAACCGAAAATCGTTCACGGCACACTAAACTGTTAAAAATTTGCGCTGCACACCTCACAGAAATCAGTGTTTATTCAAACGATGTTTCATAATTAATGAGATACTTGAGCGTTTTCTTTGGAGCAGATGAGCTCAAAACGCGGCTCATTGCTGGATAAGCAAACTCATTTCTCTGTCTATCATCTGCAGTCTTTCACGTTTGACGTATGCGAGCAGTTGCGCCTTTCCGCTGATGTCAGTACTTTCATCGATTTGCATTGCCCAGAGCTTTTGGATGTCGTCGGCTTCCGCAAAATGCTCTTTAATTTGATTGTCCAAATCTGTCAAAATGGCAGCAATCCGACGTCCCATCGTCTGGTGAGACAGTGGAATCTTATTTATTTTTTCAACAGCGTCGGGTCCCAACTCCATAGTCCCAACTGCGATTCGTAAAGAGAGTATTGTGATTGACTCAGCGTCCAAATGAGATTTCTTTTGTTTGACCAAAAGATTCGCAATTTTATAGCTTGCTAACTGAGCTTTGACAGGAATTGAGGAAAATTTCTTCATTATTTTTTATTGCTGCTCTAAGTTGGACCGAATGGATGCAAAATAACCTTTCGGCTTGTCTTTCAATCCTGGATGATTTGAGTTCAGATGCCGCTTCAGTTTACTGGGGTTCATGGACTCATTGGACAATGCCATGCTACAATTAAGACAAAACGGAAGAGAAGGATTATTTGCATATTGTATGAAACCATACTCAAGATATTTCTCGTGATATTTCCGTTTGGTAACATTCTTCTTGGATTTCGCAGCTCTCTCTACATTTTGATACTCGCTGGAATCCTTCTGGCTTCTCTTCAAAAAATTATCCATAGCCGTCTGTAATTAAAAGTTTTTAAAAAAGTGAACAGCAGTAAAGGGTTTTTATTACTTACAACAGATATTTATTCCCAATGGAGGAGAGAAATTGTGTAGCTTTCAAGAGATTCTCACAACCAGAACAATACAAACATGAAACGTTTTTATTCAATTCTTTTTCGGTTAAGGATTTTTTTCTCCAAAACTTGAAGGTTCGAAAATCCTAGCAATTTATGGTATTTTTGAAATCTTTCGCGGCACACTGCCGCGGCACACCGGTTGGACAACACTGGTATACAGAATATTATTGTATCATACGCCCATTCATCGTTTATGTCTAGTCTTACATTGTTATTAGAGTTTTTTTAAAGTTGATTATGTGCTGGTTTTCCTGGTTTGATCAGGCAACCCATTCCCCACCCGATTCCAGACGAGAAGTATAATTTTTTATGTATTTGTTCTTGCATGCGGAATAAGAAACGTGTTTTTATTCCTATGCCCTTCTGAGAGTGGCATATAATATCTTTGTGTTGTTTTTCAAAGTTTTTGCTAAAAGTTCATTTATTTTGGGAATAATGTTCTAATGCTATTTTGATTCTTTCGATGGAGTGCGCTTTTTCATCAGTGAGACGACTCCTGTGGGATGTTTTGCTAGTCATCATCACAATCACAGAAAATCGTGCTACATAACATGTTCAACATCGCTTCCTTAATGGAACGAGTGAACCGTGCATTCCCCACAGTGTCATACTTAAAAGTCCCTTTAGGCTGAAGCTTTATTAGCTCCATCTGCAAATTTACAGGCGCAGTTTTCACATTCCTTGAGCTGCCAATACAAGTCACTGAGATGAGTTATTATTGATATTCCCAGGCAGAAACGCAAACTATTTCTTTTTCACTCTGTATCCCGAAAAACTGTGGCAGTGTTTTCCTTTGCTGTCCGCGAATCGGTAAATTTTCTCTTGTAGCAAAGAATGTCTATGGATAACTTTTCACCGACTTAACCAAGGCGTGTCGTCGAACTCAAGTCTATTTATTGCAAGAAAAGACTGAACTTAGCGGTTCGTGTTACCGTATCCATTGCCCAGTACACCTTTCAGGTTGTGTACTTTACCAAACAGTGGCTCTTGTTGTAGTATGTAGTGATAATGCCACCAATTCACTGGTACAGATCTTCTGCAGCTTTAACGTACTCTTCCAACGAATCCACATTTTTTTTCCCGCCGCACATCGCATGTGTTCAATGAAGTTTGCCCCAAACCGGGTTAATGTTGGTCTAATAATGACATACGTTGTCAAAAATGTCTTTCGATTTGAGTTCCAATATCTCTTCTTCACCATGGATGAAGAACGCGAGCTTTCAGGGTCAGGTGTGTTATTACTTTCATCTTTAGAAGGGCAGGCAATAGAATGAAACAAAGCCTTCGCCTTTTCCCCTATCAGCTATTTGTTCACATCAGTGGCCATCTAAGTAACGCGTTCAGCAACAGTATTTCTGCTTAGAATTATGTTTGCAAGCGTGTGCTTTTTGGTCGGATTGCAAGACGTCGCCTACTTTCACTATGCAGCGCTTCAGAAACCATTCTTCTGTATATGAGTTGCGATATATTCCGTCAAGACTTGCTTTCACTGCAGCTTCAGTTGTGATCTCTTTGTTGAAAAATGTCCCTTGTGAGTACTGTAACATAACATGCATTTTCGATTATTTTACTTCCTGCTCTGCATCTTATCTTACATTATAAATTTTAATTACAGACGCTCCTATAGAGAAGATTAATGTTTTTGTGTCTAGTCATTCATTAAAAAAACCCAACAAGAGTCTTGAATGGTAATGCAGTGTTGGATTACCTGGCTTGTTCGGGCAACCCACTCGACACCTGAATGCCAGATGTAAAGTACGTCTTGATCTTTAGTCTCATATGGCTGTAACATATTATAGTCTTTGATCACAGCATATCATCAAGTCATTATCTCCACAATATATGCACACAGTGCACAGGTTTACAGCCAATATCAGTCAAGACTATCAGCTTCCGAGAGGCTTTTAAAGACTGTTTTCTGAATTGAATTTTTAATTATTATTTAAACATTTTAAAAACTAGCTATCATTTTTTTTTAGAGAAAGATTGTGGATTATAGATGAAGACCACAGGGGAAGAAACGGCTATGTGACATTTTAAATTTTTTTTACTTATCTGATAGAGGATCAAAAATAGAATGTTCTGAATGGGGTTTTATGAAAAAATTATGTATCTGACCCTATTAAAATTCAAAACTATTAAGTTAATTTATAAGAAATCTGTATAAATTTGAACTTTAAAACTTGAATATCTCAAAACTACAAAAATGTGACATAGCCGTTTCTTCCTTTGAGCTCTTCATATATATTTTATGACAGAATACATTATTTTTGATGCACGGGCCACAGGCCTCTCACCACCAATTATCAATTTTATTTGATAAAATACTACTGAAATACTGTGACTTATAATTACAATTTGTTCATTACTATTTCTTTTTTTTAAATGTGCCTTTACTAATCATTAATATGTTTAGGTTTTACAAATGTGTCACTGTGCTTGATAATAAAAGACCCAACAACTTTCTGATATCATAAATAAATAATTGTTCTTTTGATAAAAATAAGTTTATTTTACAAATACAACAAGCAGTTGATATCACAGATCTGATTATTTTACTACCAAATATTCATACATTTACAACACATCAACATAATGGAATTTGTTCGGACAAAATTAAATCCAACATATTTATATTATTGACATAGAAAATTGTGTTAAATAATGGGGAAATGTGCAAATAATAAATATAATAATGTAACAAAAGATATATTAATTATATTGCTCTGGAGATTTTAAATATTCATTAACTTTAAATACATTTCAATAACTGAACTTTCTCATGGGATATTTCCCATGAAAAGAACACCAACAAAATATTTCATAGTAAATTAAATATGTTTCATAGGGGATTTACTAATGATCTACTAATATACATAAGAAACTGTTCTTTTATTTTTGCTTTTTTATTTATTAAAATAAATAAAAATATATATATAATGTGTGTGGGGTTTTGGAAAAAAAAGATATCCATATACATAACAGTCAGTTGGTTTATTTTTCAAAACAAATATAATTTAAAAAATAATCATGACAGTTAACCTTATCAATCAAATATATCCTTTTGTTTATAAAACATTAAGTTTAAGGCAATGAGTACAAACAAATCTAAACAGAAAACAATTATCACAGGGAAAAAAAACAACAGCAGATGATGGTTTATTACATCTGTCATGCCATGTCCGCCAACTGGAGCTGGTAAAGATCGTTTAAACCCATTTGGTAAAAGTCTTTGTGGCCGTTGTCCCACTTGACCATAACCAATCCATCCTCGAGTCGGTCAGTGCTGGTCACTGTACCTAGACCTGGAGCCGGACCATCCTGTAAGATAAAGTCAGCCCTTAAGTTAACAGATGATTTTAAATGGATAATGCAAAATGGTTTCATTAGTTAATTGCACAGCCATGGCGATAAGAGTAGGAATTAATATATTTCAACCTTTTTATAGCAAAGAGCTTATGATTTATTATTTTTGCTCATCATAGCTACCATTCCTTAAACATAAACTGTGATTGGCTGACCTTAGCGAGGGTTAGTCATGTTTAGGGTTGTTAATTTCATGTTTTTTTTGTTTTATTTGGCAAACCGGTTATCGATTACGTAACTCCGCTTTTAAACCGAATTATCGTTTTATAGCTGACTTCAAAGAAATTAGGTGTGTACCGGATTTTACCTGCGGCTCCGGCAAATCCGGAATCCGGCCATATTTACAAATCAGGCAGAAATTTGCTTAATAATTTCGCTTAATTTGCGAATCCGTCTTGCCGGGTTTGCAATAAAATATATATTAATTATAGCTCCAGCTCCCGCAAATCTGGGATCTGGAAATTTTTACAAATCCAGCTTCGGCTCCGGCCAGATTTCACTTCATAAATCCGTCCGAATCAAATTCGATTATTGGTTTTGTGAAATATAAAACCGATTGTCGCTTTCAAATCCGATTATCGTTTAACAGCCTTAGTCATGTTGGAAAAAGAGGGAAAAGAACAGACAGAAACAACATTTTTTAAAATCCTAGGACTTTCCGCGTGCAAGGCGGATGTGATAACCACTACACTACGAATCATATATTATTCTGTGAAGGAAAAACACGACTAAACGGCAAGTGAGTGCAAGAAGCTTTGTTGCCACCCACCCCCCCCCTTTTTTTTTCTTCTTTCTTTTCATCTCACCAAACTTACCAACTGATTTTTCGACACCAGTGAGGGGCATTTGTCATGCTCATTTGCACATGGTCATTTAGGAAAAATATATATAGATTAAGTTTATTAACACAATTTATTTTTCACCATTGCTCATTTAAAAAACAATAATCTAACTACAATATCAGAGCTTGACTTACCACATCCCCACATGCCCAATCTGGCCCTCTCCTGACTGTAGCCCCCATCTTCATCAGTTTGGCTTGTTTCGGCCCTTGGCATGAAATCTCTGTAATTGTACATGGCTGTGGTTCACGATCAAAGGGTTCATTCATGCTGTTCACATCAGACTGTCACATGCACAAATGAGGGGAGTAGATATTAACATTAATCTATAATAAACATCGTGTTTAAAAAAAAATTTGGCACGGGGTTAAGACAGAAGAACCGAGAATAAAAATAAGATTAATTGGGTCGATAAAATGTATGGGTCGGTTCAAAGTGATCTTTTGATCCAAAATCGGATATCGGTAAGGTACTTAAATTTAGAAACTCAGCACATATTCATTGATATTATTCTAGCCTGGTGCCATAGCGTTTATTAAGACTTTCTACTCAAAGTAGTACCAACCTAAACTTTCAAATTATAACTTATAACTACATAGTAGCTGTTAATGTTAAAGAGAAACAAAAACCATCTACAAGACATTCCCTACATAGAGGTGAAAATATTGGTAAACTTGATAACCGTTTCAAAAAGAGTCAAATTTATTTCGTTTCATAAATTTTAAACAGGAAATTATTATTTGAACTATTGTAATTAAGAATCTCAAGCAATTTATAGAAAAAAAAATCAATATAAAGAACAGTGTAAGAGAAGCTTTGACTAAACTCAAGACTTTTAAAAAGCTACTAAAGTTTTAACAATTTGATCTATCCACATTAAATGTTAACATACTGAATTGCACAAACAGCAAAATGGAAGTAATTTTCTAAAATTAAACCTATTAAGAAGGCAAATTTCACCTTTAAGGTTTTTCTTTGTCATGGTGTTTCAGGCAAACATAAATATTTTTTTAGACATAAAGTAAACATGATAAATTAACATTTCATCAGCTTACCATTTGATGAGCTGTAATGCTGGGATCATCAAAAGAGATTGGGTTTCCTTCCCGCTCTTCAATCGCCCTCAATCTGAGAATCAAGTGAGTGATCTCAGCATCGTTCTTCTCTGTCCGTTCATTACAATCGCGCCTAATTATCTGAAGGTTGTCGATAGTGTCTTGGAGTTGTTTAATCATAGCCAGTCTCCCTCTGTCTCTGTCACAAATGAGTGTTTTTATTACTTCATGAGATTTGCCTAGTTTTTTATCAAACTCCTTCAACAGGCCATCGGTTGAACTTGACCTAGCATCAATGGTGTGAATGAGACCGTCCCTCCCACGCTCATTCTCCTCCAGAACATTTAATCTCTTCTCCAGATCTCTTGACCTGAGGTCAGCTGTTTTCTCTTGATTCTCTAAGTCATTCAAGTTGACTTTAAATCTGTTCAAATGTTCCCCGGTTAGAGCCAAACTTGTGGATAATTCTTTGATGAGTGAATCATGGTGTGTAAAACCCTCTTCAAAATAAGTTTTTATTGTTGACAAGGATGTCTCCAGGCCCACGATCATATCATCATCTTTGGCCGGTCTCACTGACCCAATGCTTGGTTCCTTGGTAGCTGCTATGCTTGACACTTGTTTCTTGAGATAACTCAGGTCCTCCAGTATAGCAGGCACCCTGCTTATCAAAGAATCAGTTTTAGAGATGTATGATGTCACTTCCCTTTCTAGAACTTCCATTCTATCAGTTATATGGCCTGTTGAAAGAAATTGATAATTTTAGAAATCTGCCGTCAATGAAAATAAACAGAGTAAGTTTTTTTTATCAACAGGAATGTTATGTGATTAACCCCTATAACCTACACATTTTTTTTCATGCTTTTACCTTTTAAGTTAAAGAGCTTCCTTTTACTTTTACTTAGAATCGAGAAAAATGATTAAAATTTGAAAAAGTAAAAACTTCTCATTTTTTTAAATTGAGCAAGTAGATAAAGAAATTTCATTCACATCAAGGACAATCTAAATTTCCTGAAATGAGGTATTCCTGAAAATCATATGGTAATGAAGGCTAAATAGAAATTAATGAGCTCTGTAATTTTATAAAAAGGCTAATTTCTGTTTTGCCATCACAACATGAATCAGGTCAGTGCGGTAGAGAAAAATACCTGGCCTACTGGTAGTATGTGGTGGTTTTAAAAACAAGTTATTTTTTTCACAGCTGGCAGCAAAGCCAATCATTATCAATATACATAATTCCCGTTGTCTGTATGGTTGTAATGTAATGTTAGGTGGCGCTGTGATCGATTTTATTTTATAGTGCTACTAATTTTAGAAGCAGCGCACCAAATATAACACTTTTCGAATGTTCCGCATAAAATTGTTCAATATGATAATAGAATAAAAAAATAAAAATAAATAAAATAAATGAAAGTTCTGTATTACGTTATTTTTTAATCTGACGTGTATTTATTTTGAAATCTTCCGTCATTTTTTACGGGTGATACACTAGTAATATTATAATCTGTAAACATTTTTGTCAAGTCCCATGTTTTACAATCCAAAATTTCAAGAATTTCGTAAATTTATGACTATTACATTTTATTGAATTTGGTTTAAATCTCAGGAGCTTTGTGTGGACCCTAAAATCCCTGCAGTTGCAGAGCGGCCAGGTATATTTTAAAAAAAGTGTGGGTGAGACAATGTGCGATTACACAAGACAAACAGCGTCCTGTCTCCCAACACTTCAATGGACACGACCATATGGGCGTCGATGACCTGTCTGTCACCGCCATGGTCTCTTGCACAAACACAACCGGCAGGGTCAGTCTGGAGAATAGACTAATCCAAGAGTATGGGACCCTTGCACCACATGGGATGAATGTTGTGTTTGCGCTCACTACCTAAATGATTTGCCACACGAACTCTCTCCTTTCCTATATAAGCTCATACTACTCTCTTCTTACTATTGCTCTCTTTGGATTTCACTGCAGCTAAATTTTAAAAATTTTATTTCTTTATATTCGTTTTATTTGTGTAAAATTTGTTTGTTGAAGGAGGCTCTTTGCCGAAACGTTCGCTGTTTTGTTACGTCCTGTCAGGCTCACTAATACCCTGTTTACATGTTATCCATCTACAGGTATATTTAAGGGGTTTAAAATTGTGATGTGAAAAAAAAATAAACAGCAGCTCTAAAATCAAGGGTGCAAAATGTATAATCTATAGGCGTTCTTTAAAAGTCATTAACAACTCTTTGAATATATCATAAGAGCATCTTTCATGATGCTCTGTAAACAGATCAATAGATCCATTTTTATTTATAGTAATTAAAGGTTTATGATTTTTTCCTTCACATGTCTAGTAAGTTTTTGTAATGTAAACAAATATAAATTGGGATTAAGGCTAAACATGTTGCTATATTACAAAAAATAAAAAGTAAAATAAAAATAGATAACAAAAAAATTTTCAGTTAAAATTTAAGTTTCAATAACTTAAGATAAACAAAACAATTAACACCACTCTACCTTTAGACAGCTGAAGAGTTGATATGTTATTCATAAGGGACCTTGAGGGTAAATGTGAGAGCACCTCAAATGATAATGAACAAGAAGATTCATAAGCATTTCTAGCATTAACTTCAGTCCCTGCTGTGCCATTTAAAATTAAAAGCTTTTATTAGAATTAATTTGAATTTAGATTTGTTTTTAATTAAAGTTAAAGGTTTAATTTAAAGAGTTAAAAAAAAATAAAGATTAGACAAGCAACTTGCATTTGTTTGATCAAAACGATGTAATTAGTGTTTTTGAAACAAAATTGAAAATGAATTTGAAAAAGTATATTTTTACAGAACCAAATATACCAATGGGATTATTGCTTTTCTCAATAGCTATCTTTCTAAACATCTCAGATTCTTTAGTCAGGATGGTCAGAGCACTTTCAGTAGCCTGGCTGACATCAGTAAATGAACAATCATCACCAATCTGATGATTCATAAATGACTGAGCAAGATCTTTAACCTGAAAAACAACAAAAACAAGTGAGTATATAATAAATTATGACCTCTTGGTTTGATGCTAATATTTTAACCGATTTCCTATCATTATCTGATATCAGACAATAATTTAAAAAGATATATAGGATCTAGACATATAAATATATGAAGTGAAAATAAAGTTTTATCATTGGGCAATTCAATAGAAAAGAAATGCAGACTGCACTTACGCCACCGATGTAATTCTCAACTGCTACAAAAAGCCTACATTTTTTCTGCTTCCAGGATATCTAATTTTAAAGAAATTAGTGTTTTATGTTTCTCATGAACTGCCATTTCATCAGACTAAGACTGGATCAAAGGTTTTGCAAATCTTTTCCTGTGATCTTGTACTGGTAATTTAATAATTAATTTATTAAATTTAAACCATTCATTATCAGAAATCATTAGATATCAAAACATTATTTAAATATTTATTTGAATGCTATGAGTCTATGAGAATAAATTTGTAAGCAGATATTTGTATAATATTACTATTACACTATATTACACTGTACAGTACAGTTAAGAAAAAATACTACTGGGTTTCACATATTCATATAGAAATTCTAGACAATTAGAAATAGGGTTTAATAAATTGATAAATCAATTATTATTAATTTATAATAATTTATATATAAAGATCGAAGTGTCTGCTGCTACGACAAAGTAACGGCAGACAACTCGACGGGCTGTTGCTAGTGCTACGACATGTCGTAACACAAGCAACATCCCGTCGAGTTGTCTGCTGCTACGACTAGTCGTAAAAATATGCTGTATTTTAATTATGCTAATACTAATACTTTAAAAATACAAAATAGTTATCATAATAAAATTTCATGAATACTAGGTAAGCCGGATAATGAATTTTAAACGGTTAAAAAAAACTTGATTGGTGTCCATTTAATGACAAACAGATATGATTTTTTAGAAACAAAACTAGAGACATGAGCTCCGTTAGATGAAGTGTTAGTGATGGACGATCTTTGATATGCAAAGCTAGGGTTCAATTCCTGCTCCCGGCGTGTTTTTTTAAAATAAAAATACTTATCTTTTAAATGAGTGTGCTGGTAATTGTAATTTTTGTTCTTCTTATTCTGAAAAGCGGATACGTTGATTAAATCTATTTAAATAAATTTAGATTTGAGAATTAATACACATATAAATATAACACATAAATAAGCCCAGCTGCCAGATCTATTAATATCGTATTATAATAATACGATATTTATATTATTAATTAATTATATATAATATTAATATATGTTATATTTTATGCGTATAAAATTAAAATATTATGAAGAGTTTGTTAAAATATTACAGCGACTTAGTTTTTCCGAAGTGTTTACTGCTACTGCTAATAACTAATAGTACTAAAGGCTAGTCGTAACACTAGCCAAGCAAACCTTTCCTGGCTAGTGTTACGACATGTCGTAACGCTAGCAACATCCCGCTGAATCGTCTGCTGCTACGACATGTCGTAGCCCTAGTTTCCTGGCTAGCGTTACGACATGTTTCAAATCACTTTTGTCATTTAAGTTTAAGTATGTATTTAGTGTAAGGCTGCACTTTAATATCGTAACACGCGCGAAGCCCATGTAAAACGTCATTAAATAAATTGTAAACAGACACATTTTAAGTACAACTTTTATTTTAAGTTACGCGTTTTGATGTGACGTGACATTTCTTATACTCCCCCCCCTTCGTCACAAATGGTCGACCCCCTCCCCCCTCCAGGTGCGTAACGTCATTTACGGACGGCCCCGAGAAGGGACTGTCCATAAATGACGCGACACCGATTTTGGCAGATGTTTCATTACCCCCCCCCCTATTAAAGCGTCGTCACAAAAACTTAGACCACCCAGAGCCGTCTTTACACCAGTTTGGGCCCCCGGGCAAAGAAATAGTGCTGGGCCCCTCCCCCGCAGGAATAAAAAATAAATATACATAATATATATACATAAACATATTCCCATGGGGCCCCTATGCTCGTGGACCCCTGGGCTAATACCCAACGGGCCTATGCGTTAAGACGGCCCTGAGACCACCCCCTCCAAGATGACGTCACAAAGCTTTTCGCCCCCCACCCCATAAAATCTGTATTTTATTGGAAAAAGAGCATGTTTAAAATCACTTTTTTGTCATTTAAGTATTTATTTAGTATAGGCCTGCAATCTTATATCGTAACACGTGTGAAGTCATGTAAAACACCATGTAACAAATACACTATTTAAGTGGAACTTTTATTTAAAGTTTTGATGTGACGTCACATTTCTCTACATCCCCCCCCCCACAGGTCACAAATTGTCACAAATATGTAGAACGCTTCCCCCTAGGTGCGTGAAATCGTCGTCCCGTTGTGTGTTTATAACGGCTAAGGCACCGGTGGGCGAAAGAGAAACTTCATCTAATTTCAAGATTTGTAAATATAAACACGACGGATCTATTTTAATGATGTGTAAACGTTTGGTCTGAATCAAATGTTAATTACTTCCAAGCAATTAAAAGTTCGCAATTTCGTTTGCAATAAATTATATAACATTATTGCATATCAGTCTTGACTCAGTCGGTCTCGAATGCCGTTTGCAGCCAGAGCGGTTTACGTTACTATGCTTAGTATTATGCAAATTAAATTTGTTGTGCGTACGTACAAATTCAGGAGACCCCCCCCTCTCCGTACGCATGTATACGCAAAATGCCGTAAATTTAAGACCCCCCTCCCCCCTCCTTGCGTACGTAATATTAATATGGATGGCCCCTAAGGGAAAATACATCGCTAACTATAACGAACGGTTTAACCGGTCCTCTTATTTAGACTTAGACGGTTAATTACGAGTCCTCATATTTTATTTCATACAAAATTGACCATAAACCATCTCTGTTTACTTAATTGTTTGGAAGATTTTATTTTTTTAAAATTTCTCTGAATTGAAGGGATGGCTAGAAAACGTCGAGTAATTTTATTGCTGACTTCAACAGATAGCGAAATGACCGGTACTAAGATTAGACGTAATAATAACTACCTAGGGCCCATCCATATATTACGTACGCACAAAAGTCGTATTTTTGTAACACCTCCCCTGTTGCAACCTGTACATTTTCGAGATCCCCTCCCTTATGCATACGTACAAATTCGGCCCCCCCCCCTTTTTTATTGAAATTTTTTTTTAAATCCAGAGTCAAAAGATATTGGTTTTAAGCTTTGAAGCCGTCCATAAATGACGTCACACCCCTAAAAAAGAGGGGGGGGGGTATCATGAATTTGTTACTATGTGTGACGAGAGGGAGGGGATTTTTAAAAAATGTGACGTCACATTAAAATGCGCACTAAAATATTTGCTTGCTTGCATTTATTTAATGACATTTTAAATGGATTCACACGTGCTACGATATTAGAGTGAAGCCTTACACTAAATACATACTTAAATGACAAAAAAGTTATTGCAACATGCTAATTTTCAATCAAAAAATACGGCTTTTAGGGGGGGGGGTCAAATGTTTGGGGTCGTCCATTAATGACGTCACGCGATTTTGGCAGATTTTTCACTCCCCCTCCCCCATCGTCACTAAAACTTAGACCACCCCTTCCGATAGCCAAGACAAAACGTCAAGCCAGGAAGGACCGTATCAAACACCATCCTGAAGGGTTCCCATCCATCTCTTCTCCAACATGCCGACGCAAATTGCGTGCTTGAATAGGGATAATAAGCCACCAGAAGACACACGTGGCGGCCTAGCACAGGTCAAATACAAATATGATGAGAGTGGTCATCGTCGACTACGACGGACGAACAACAACTTTGATTGTTAAAACGATACTTGGGTTCTAATCTCGCTCCCGGCGAGTTTTTTGTTGATTTAATTTTTTTTATAATTAAAAAAAAACACGTCGTAACGCTAGCAACATCCCGTCGAATTGTGTCGTAGCAGCAGCAGTTTCCTGGCTAGCGCTACGACATGTCGTAACACTAGCAACATCCCGCCGAATCGTCTGCAGCTACGACATGTCGTAGCAGCAGTTTCCTGGCTAGCACTACGACATGTCGTAACACTAGCAACATCCCGCCGAATCGTCTGCAGCTACGACATGTCGTAGCAGCAGTTTCCTGGCTAGCGCTACGACATGTCGTAACACTAGCAACATCCCGCCGAATCGTCTGCTGCTACGACAGTTCATGTCGTAACGCTAGCAACATCCCGCTGAATCGTCTGCTGCTACGACATGTCGTAGCACTAGTTTCCTGGCTAGCGTTACGACATGTCGTAACGCTAGCAACATCCTATAAAGATTCATTCAAAGAAACATATTCATTCATTAGTGTAGTATTAATAATATTATAATTACCAGGAAAGTAAGTCTATGACTATAAACTATAAATAATAAACTATATGAATATGGTCATGGTTGAATAACATTTCTATTAATATTAATTATAAATTGGCTAATCCTAATCCTGGTAAATTCGAGGTTGACGTTCCCACATTCATGGCCGCCATCTTTGTTGCTATGCAAACGTGACACGAAAATTGGAAAATTCGACTATTAAAATTATAAAACTAAACCTAAAATTAACCCTAAATTCATAATTATATCTATACCTAAGTCGACTTTTTGATTGCAATCCTCTGTGTAAGTGTAAGTGTGTAAGGTCATGTTTTAGACTTACAGTTAGAGTCATGCATTTGTCATAGTCATAATTTTAATACTTACTTAATACTTAATAGGAATCCGTACTTAATAATATTCATATTATTATTAAATCGCACTATAAATTGTTTAAATACTTTAAATTTAAATATCTATTGTTTTTAAAAATTGTATTTGTATATAGTATAGTTTCCTCCCTTGTAGGGACCTATGAATAGTGAATAGACTATTATTTAATAAGTATTAAATATAATTTTAAATTAATATTATGGAATCCACATGTCAATGAAGTTATTAAAAAAATCAAACAAAACCTTAGGCTTTATAAAAAGAAACTTTAACAAATGTAATAGAGATATAAAACTAAAATGCTACCTCACTTTGGTGAGACCTGTACTAGAATATGCATCTTCTGTATGGGACCCATTCACCAAAGAAAACATTGATAAACTAGAACAAATTCAAAAAAGAGCTGCCAGATTCATTACTGAAGAATATTCGAAACTGACAAGAGTAACACCATTCATTAGTTAAATCATTAAACCTTGAAACACTAGAGGATAGAAGAACCAAAAGCAAAGTAGTAATCATACATAAAGCAATTAATTCTAATTTAGAAATACAACACAAAGATAACTTAATACAACCCTCAGATAGACATAAGGATAAAAACACCTTTCTTATTCCGTATGCAAGAACAAACACATACAAGTTTTCCTTCTTCCCGTCCGGAATTCGGGCGTGGAATGGGTTGCCTGAAGAATCCAGGAAAACCAACACTTTATCAACATTTAAATCTCTAATAAAAATGCAGGACTAAACACAAACCATAGATAAGCGTAGGACGCAATAATCTTCTGTATAGAAGGAGCGTCTGTAAACAGATATGATAAGATATTAATTTTCGGTCCCAACAATACCAAAGGTCAGAAGTCAGGTGGCCATCGGTTCGAGTACGACCTGCACGGAATATTTTATATGCTTAAAATTATAACTTTTTATTTAAAATTTATATATATTATAAATGGTCTTCTCTAGTCTCTAGAAATATGTGACGCATCAGATTATTAATAATATGTAACCACCTCGTCGAAGTTGTTATCTTAAAATTTCTTGGCCTGCGTACATTACTGATTTAACTGATTAAATGTGATATGTCAGTATTTTTCAGCTGACGAACTGCCCTAAATTAACTAAATAAAAACTACTAAACATCTGTTCAGTGGTTTGGCTAGATGAACAGTATCTGAAATTCATCATCACACCTAGCACGAATTGTTGATGTCACCAATTCAGCTCAAGACTAGCTACACGTACAGCAATGTTTTGAAAGAAAAAGAAAAAAACTGAAAGGAAATAAAGAACTATAGTTGATTATGTACTTACAACTTACAATATTCTCGGTTGCACAGTAGCATTGTATTGTAGTAGCACAGTTTATTATTGTATGCCAAAAATCTAAAATGAAACTGCTATTCTAGGAAGATCAAGGAGTATTATCGGTATTAATACTATTATTATACTGACAGTAGAGATTGTTGACTGGTAACGGTAGTACTTGTAGTTGTAGTGTAATTAACTGATTTGCTTATACTTATACGAGATACTGGAACTGGAAGGATGCTTATTAACTTATTAAAAAAAGGGGCAAACGAATTATTGTGTTATTTATTAAAATAATAAATTAAATATTTTATAATGGAATAATAACAAGTAAAAGATGGCATGGATTTAAAAATATTAAAAGAAGAAGCATGAGCCAAATCATTTACTTGCTTTTTTGTACATTAATAAAGCTCTAATTTTTTGTTCAATTTAAATCACACAATTAGTTAATGTATATTTAGTATTTTACATTTAATTTGAAAGCTTTGTCTCTGTCCAAATCTGTAATGTTAATGTCTCTGTTTATTTAGGTAGCAGCTGCTTTTTCCATGAAATTGACTTAGAAGACAGGACTTGAAGGAACCCAAAAACTGCTGACTAATAATAATAATAGCCGTTGTATTAAGTTGTATATAATAAAATAGCAGTTGAATATAAGAAAAAAATATATAAATATTAAAAATAACAAATTAAATAATAAAGAAATGTGGAAAAAATATAAAAATAAAATTTATAAAAAAGAAAACTGTGGTAATTAATTATTTAAAGAAAGAAAACAAACAAATAAAAAGTATAAATGCTCTTTATTAAAAGACATGTAATAAAAACTGGAATGAGTATTCAAACGCAATTTCCAACAAAGAATTTCCGATTTTTAACGCAATTTCCAAAGGGATACTGTATTGCTATCTACAAATTGCTGCTAAAATTACAGGAGTCGAACCAAAAGAGATTTAAAAAAAAATCCTTCTCCAACATTGGTAATTTTTTGGCCTTTCACATCCTTGGGACCTCCTTAACATATTTGCAAAAGACCCCAGCCCAAACCCTTTATCTGGTATGGTTCAGGGGGAATTGCTGTTCAAAGCTCGAAAAGACAGGCCAGACATTTCAAATACATAAACGCAATTCCCAAGAGAACTTGCGTTAAAGAACAACAAACAAACAAAAATCCCCTAAGCGAGACCTTCTCCTTAGAGATCAAAGGTGATACTCCTTTCACTCATCGTAAAATACTTATAATATATATATATATATTTAAACATTAACTTTAATACTCAAGAAATGAGTTTAACTTCTCTGACAAAGCTAAAACACAGAAAAGAATGTTTAAATAGTCTTCATCGATTTATTGCTGTATGTACTCATGTTGTCAAAATGGTATATTCTGGCCTGAAAAAAAAAGTGTTTGGGGGGGGGGTATGTTCTGGCCCAGTCCAGAATAGCACCGGGTATAATCTATACAGGAATTTAATGTGACCAGTTACAACGGTACCATAAACATATGGTGCTCCCCTTCCAACTTCCATTGTGGATTTCTTATTGTTAAGATAAGCGTACAGATTAGCAATCATAAAAAACGAAAATAAATTAATTGATTAAAGCATATAAATAAAGTATAATAATATGAGTAACAATATGTTACAGTTATTGTTATACGTTATTTAACTTTATATAAATGACTTGCTATTGTATGAGTAAAACCATTTCGTTTGTTAGCTCGCACACATCTCTTTTAGGCTGTTTCTCTTGCATTCTCTTTATGTTGAATGACCTGTCCTTTACGGAAATTATATTCCAAAGTAATGAGGAACTGTCTTATGAACTAGTGTATTCTAGAGAGAGAGAGAGAGAGAGAGAGCAACATTCTGAAGACATTGGGATTGTGTAGCTTGACCGTTTTTAGGATGAACACAAAACAACACATGCCTTCATGCCCGTCCATAAATGAAGTCACGCACCTAAAATAAAAAAAAAGGGCTGGGGGGTCACACATTTGTGAAGAGGGGAGTGCAGGGCCGATTAGTGGGGGCGTCGCACAAGACTCTAGGAAAAAAATATATACAGTCTGACCTCTCTAAGTTGAAATAAAGGGACCCGAAAAACAAAATCGACTTACTTAGTTTTCTAGTTAGAGAAAATGGCGTAATAGGCGCAGATTAATCAAGGACCATGTTGATATTGAGAAGGGGGGATGGGGACAGACTTGCCGGCTAGAAGGCTTGACATGAAAGAGATACGGCGTCTGATGTTTCATATGAAAGGAACCCAACTTGCTTTGATATATCGATACAAGACCGTGAAAGGAGACACATTCCCTTCCTTTCCCCCAATTTACTCCATCCACAGTGGGATGGGGGAATTAAGATTACACTTTTTTAAAAAAGTCACCTTTTGCAGTCTATTTGTAAGTTTTTTGGTCAGTAATATCGTAGCAGCTCTTCAAGACAGAAAGGTCATTAGCGCAATCCAACGGTAATGATTCACTTGGTGTGGATGGAGTTTTACGTCATGCCAATGAAGATTAATATTTGTTTTTATTGATGTCAAATCTGTCTTAGGCCCGCTAATGATGATTTAATTCGATTTCTTTCTAAAACTACAATTTTGTTAATAACTTCTAGCACTACGGGGAATGTCAAAAGAAAAAATTATTATCGCCCATATCATCCTTTTCCTCTTTATACATCTGTCCATTCTCGTCTGTCCCCTCCATCAATAAGAATAAGAGTCTGTCTGAGGATGAACTCCTGAAGTATTCGTCTTTAGAGTCACCCCAAGTCCCTCCTGTTCTGTCCATCTCCTTCTTATACATCTATCTGATCTCATTACTGATATTAAACAACATGGGTCAATATTTTAGTAATATTTTATTAGTTTTTTTGACAGGGAGATTTGATCTGTCAAAATTTGACATATTCGTCGTTAACCTATCATAGGTTACGACAATAACTTTGTCCATTGCCGGCGTATATTAATAATTTATGTTTGAAAATGTTTTTAATTGACTGCTGGATAATAATTAGCTGTTTTTAATGTTATAATTTGCGATTAACGAGTTCCAAAACAAGGAATGAAATATTCGCCTTTTTGATTTACGATTATTTATTTACATGTAAATTTTTCTACTAAAATTTATCTAGTTCACCTTCCATCGCCAATTTTTATTTACATACACAGAATTTTATTCTCTATCCAGTGAAGTGATGCAGTGATACTAATTGCAACTCTATAATAGAGTTTATTAAACTTTTAATTTTTCCAGACTACTGGAACACCCTTGTTGCTTCCCTCTTGTGAAAATGTCGAAACGCAGGGAATTGCAAATATTTTCCAGCATTGTTCCAGATAGTGTTTCGTCTTCTCTTGATGTTTTACGCTTTATTTATGATCACTAATAATAATAATAATAAATTGATTATTTATATAGCGCTGTATCCCAGTAAGGAACTGTGCTCACAGCGCTTTACATGAAAGAAATAACATACCTATAAGTATTAAATTAACTTACATATCATAACAAAAACAAAAATTACAGTACATTATACATAAGCTACGTTAATCATTTACAAGAAATGTTTCATTAATTTTGAAAATAAATTTTTTGAAAAGATGTGTCTTAAGTGCAGTCTTGAATGACTTGCGTACACTCGTCAAAAATGACGGAAGTTTTCAGCTGAAATCTATTTATTTTATAAACAATGCACTTTTTTTTAGAGCGCCTACGGCACCGACCTTTTTCAAAAGCCCAAATAACTTGTCCTTGTTTGATAAATACGAAATATTAAACTTTCTGAAATGTACACAAAGTATTTTATAATAGGGGTTGCAGGGCGCCTACGGCGCCCCGTTTCTTTTTTGATTTTATAATTTTATAATTAACCACCATCTAATTCTCTTTTTACAATGTTCCCTTTTCTAAAATTGAAAATATGAGCTAAATCAATGACGTCATATAATATTTTTTACAGCGCATCTTTAATTTGCACACCTTTTGGTGCATTGGTGCAGTAATTTGGTTTTCCCTGCTTTCTAAAATTAGTAGCGTCAGGACAGACTGACTTGCGTGACAATTGCAAATTATATAGTTGTAATGTATATGGTTTGAATACTGCTGTTCCAAATGTCGCTATAGCCCTTCGTATAGCATTGACTATTCCGATTACTGTTGCATCAGGGGAAAGAAGTTTTTCCAAGTTGAAATTAATTTAAAAAAACTATTTGAGGACGACTATGACGCAAGAACGCCTGAACAGTCTGGCAATGATATCTATCGAACGAGATATCCTCCAGTCTCTGGATTATTCACAATTTATTGTGGACTTTGCTGCCAATCAAAGTACGAAAAGTTGATTTTTGTTGAAGGTTTAAGACATCTGCACGAATGTGGTTGTATACATTTCAGTTATTTGTTGATTTAGATATAAATACAGATAGTTTTTAATAAATTGTGTAATTTTATTCTTTCCGTATGTATTTTTTTCCTATTACATTTAGGGCCACCAAATTCACTTTGCCTAGGGCCTCCAATTCCCTAAAGCCGGCCCTGAGGGGAGGGTGGTGTTTAAGAAATGTGATGTCGAATCAAAACGCGCAACTTTAAATAAAAGTTCGACGTAAATATTTGATTGTTACCAATTTATTTAATGACGTTTTACATGGCTTAACGCTTGTTACGATGTTAGAGTGAAGCCTTATACTGAATGAACACTTTAATGACATGCTCATTTTCAAAATATAGCTTTAAATGAATGGGCAAAGCTTTGTGACGTCATATTGGAAAAAAAAAGGGGGGGGGGTCTAAGTTTCTGAGACGACGCGTGACAAGGGGGGGTAGGGGGGAAATCGGCCAAGATTGCCGTGAGGTCATTTATTGATGGCTCCCAAAACCCTGCATTTACACGTCGGCCGACATTTAATCTTGTATTCTCTTATCATTGGTTGATGAGTATGAGTATTATGTGTGATGATACATGAGTGTAAACAAGGAACCTTAAACCACAGGTTTTGGGATCCAGTTGGCAGGTTATTGGGAGAACGCTGCGGTCGGCTGATTTGGGGGTGGGGGGGGATCAGGTTGTCATGTTATCTGCAGATACAACCTATCATCTGTGCTCTCGGAGGTGTGTCGGAAAAGAGGGGGGGGGCTTAACCACCTGAACGTGTTGGGTTGGTAGACCGACGAGATGGTAATAGGGAGCATTAAAGATTGTCTTCTTTGAAAATAATATCCTTATTGCAGAGAATTTTCTACTTTAATAATTGTAATCCCCGTTCAATTTTCCACGATATTGAGAAATATGGCTTGAGTACAATGCAATAAAAAAAATATAAATTATCACCCATTTTGGGGCCGGGGCCCTTAATATCATTTCTTCTTTTGTAAACGTTTTAAATTATTAATTTATTTATCCATTTGCTATGAAACTTGGACTTTTTTCACATTTCCGCGAAAATTTCTGGCATAAATGTTTTTAAAACATACCACTCATTGGTTTCTTTAAATTTATTCATTTTTACTTAGATCGTTTCAACGCACGACGGGACTGCTAGTGACACATACAAATTAAACAATTATATGAATAAGAGCAAATATAATTACTGCTTATATTACATCTTTGTTTCATTTAATTTGTTTTAAAACGTGTGTGACATGAATGGGGTGAACGTGGTGGTGGATATGCAATGACCAGCCCTGCTAAGTAGGAACTGCTCACGGGTACAGGTGAAAACTTAGCCTTCATATTAGCCAAAATGATCAGAGCTATGGATGTCAGAAACAATCAGATTCCATGGCTCAAAGCAAGGACAAATTCTCAGTCCGGAGTGTTCACCTTTTGTGCTTCCTGTTTTCTTTTTCTTTAAACTTTCATAGCTAAATGACAGTGCAACACTTTTACTCTCTTTCCAATCTTTTTAATGTTATAGCCCCACTTTTCTTCTTCTAGCCTCCTTTTATTTATTAACAACATTTTCAGTCTACTTCGTACACATTTTTTTCTTCCAACCCTCTTAGTTTCTTGCTATCACTGTGCTGCACACTGTCCGATGTTTCAATAAATGCAACTGTTCTATATGTTTTCACATATGCTGAATCTGAAAACGACAATGGTTTTTGCATTTGACGTCAGGATTTTTTGCTATTCGACATTTAATAATGGTATAATATACGAACAAGTCAATAAACCAGCAACAAAATATACGGTGGATAATAAACTTCAAACATGCAGAAAACTATTGGAAGTTTCAAAGTTATTAACCAAAGTGCAATATAAAAGCAGAACTACATTTACTAATTATCCATTACTCTGTGAATTGTCTTTTCAATGATTTTCGTTTTTGAGCAGAACCAGGATTATGACGTTTCAATGACCAGCAATAGTCAGCAATAATATTCCAATTCCCTCGACCTTGGTATGGACTGTCCATTGCACAAATGTCCGAATGGAACCTTTCAACATGCTCTTCACTGTATGCACCAAGATTTACATGAAAGTAGTCAACGTGGGACTCCAAAAAGTGAAACTTGACACTCATGCGGAAACCCATAGCCCAAAATTTTGGCCACCATTTTCTTAACAAAATTTCTGTAACTGTCTGACTTGAAGTTACCTAAGAAATTGTTGACACCATCTTTGAAAGCATTCCAGGCTTCCAGTTCAACCGTGGCCAATGTATATGTAAACTCCTCATCTTTCATTACTTCTCGGATCTACGGTCCAACAAAGATATCTGCAGTCAAGTTTGCTTCACTTCTTCGTGGAAATTTGTCTGAAAAATATAGAAATCCAGAACCGGTGTAGTCCATAATCTTGACAAAAGCTTTCATAAACCCCAAATTTATATGGAGTCGTGGAAGGTGAGCTCGATGTGCTTCTCCCAAAGGCTGTAACTTGACATTGTAACGTCCTTGGGTAAATTCTTCTCTTGGTGGACACACTTTCTTGGCATAATGCTCACTGTCTGCTCTGCTATCCCAGAGGCACAAAAAGCATGGACATTTTGCATACCCTCCTTGGAGACTGCATATGATGGCTATGAATTTAAATCCCCACAATTATAAACCACTTGTGCCAATCATAATTCAAAGATCTGAGCAACAGTTTCATGTTTTCACACGTCTCTTCCAATGTTACCGAGTGTTCCACTGGAAGTGATGATACTGTGTTTCCATTAAATGGAAGAACTGCTTTCATACTGCGCTTTAATTAACCTCCACTGATTGCGCATGCTCCTCTTGTTGAATTCAACAACATTCGGTCATGCAAAAAATAGCAGTCGGTCACATGACTTGAAGGCTCACGCCAAATCATGGGCACACCAATGGCATACTTTTCTGATATGTATAAGCATACACCATGTAAACACATTGTTGAGGTTTTTTCAAACAACTGACGTGATACACAAAAATGGTTGTCATATTTGGAATCAGCATACAAAAATACTATAAAGTCACATAACAATTCAAAACATCAGTCACAAAGTTAAAATTTGCAGCACAGTGTTATTTAAGTCTTTATGCCACACTTTTAGTCTACTTTTTAACCCTTTAGTTTACTTCATAGCCTTTTATTATTACTCCAGACTGTAAGTCTAATTCCAAACCATTTAGTCTTCTTCCAAGTATTTAGGTCTGCGTCTAGCCCGTTTAGTCTCCTTCCAAGCCATTTAATTTAATTTCTACACAAATAGCATTGTTTTGTTTACTTCCTATACATTTAGTATACTTCTAACTTTTTAGTCTACTTCCTAAACAGTCTAATTCCTACAAATTCAGTATACTCTCTATCAAGTAAATCTACTTTATACATATTCCATTCCCAACCCTTCTATTCTGCCTCAACTCCTTTTATCATTCATTTATCAACTTTTTTGTCCAAGTAAATTATAGAAACTAAAAGCTCTAGGTATTTTTACAGTCATTGTATGTATTAATTAAATACCTTGGTATTGATATTTTTCAATGAAAATTTGAATATTTATGTTCTAAATGACACTTAATACGTCTAACTAGAGGCAAACACTTTCGTGGAGTCGTCCAGAGGCCAGCGAGACTCCGCAATTTAAAGTACAAACGCTCACTTTTATTTCCTGTTTCTAAGGGAATGAAACTGTTGGAAGTTGGGTTTTGTACCCATATCTTTACTTTTAAAGTTGGCATGAAAATCATGCCTTCTAGATAATTGTACAGCACAAAAAATGAACTCTTCAATAATAATTTTGAAAGAAACACATTCTTATGTTATAATAAGTAAGCTATAGTTTTTGTAAAATTTACATAATTAAATTAAAAACGAATTGACTGCGTTGTTAAATTTCTGTAAGAATGTGATTGATAGGTACAATTTTAAAATTAACACTTCCTAAACAACAATAACATATTTAATTTTTCATATTTCCATGTATAAATGAGATAAACAATACATAAACTAAAACTTTTTGTTCCCTTGAAAAATAATGCAAACATTTATCTTTTTTAAAAATGAAACACATAATTACTTAGATAGATTGCTAGTGTAATGTACTATAAAAATCAGAAAAATATCCGATTTGTGATTAAAATAGATTCTCTAAAATATCAAAAAAAGTTTGGTACGCACCTTATTCAATTCATAATTTACTAAATTAATTATTCTATGTACTTTATCTTATGGGCCCGCGATATTATTGCCATGTGATACATAAAAGGTCATCATTTTCAAATAAAAATCAGATATATCTTAAAGTAACTATCGTCTAATATTCATCGAATTAAAAAAAAATCACTTTTATATTTTTAATTTAAGTATAAGACGGAATGTTGAGAGAAACTAAACAAATTTCTGAGAACTATTTTTTAAAAGAAGTAAATGCCATTGCTTACACTTGACTCGACTTAAATTTATTTTTACCTCCCTAAGCACTGCCTGTTTCTTGTTTCTAACGTTACCTGCTTCTCATTAAATATTTTTCTATACAACATTGATAAACACAATTTTTTTTCTAAAAAATTGTCAACATATATATTGAATCATTGATGTGAACATTAAATAAAAATTTGATACAAATATCAAATGAGAAATTAAGCTTATGAGCCAGTAATCCACTAATCCAAAGTTACATTAAATCATCGGTAAATAATTTCACTAATGCACAAACCCAAATTTCATATAAAATAATTTTAAAGTTATAATCATGATTAAAATCCTAATCGATGAAGAACTGAAAGTGGCTGAATCGCAGCAAATATAATATTGTGTCAGAAAATATAATTAATTGAAAAAAGAAAACGAATCATATAAAGATCCAAAAAAAGACTAGTAATATTTTCGTTTCTAAATGTAGTCTGTCAAGGGTATGAGAATCTCTTTTGACGAATGTTGATCTAAAGTGTTCAGCCTGCACGTGTGCTCGTGCGGAGCCTTTGCTTCTTTGTGTATATGTGTATGCGTGAGTGTGTTTGAAAGAGAGGTATTTAAAATACAAGATGGTTTTAATAGCAAAAATCGTAACATGATTCATGCAATTTTGTTTCGCAAAAAGTGCTTAAAAATCGTACTCATATTGTCTACATGCTATACAATTTGTCTACTTCTAAACATTTAGTCTACTTCAATGTCAGATAGTCTACTCCTACACATTCAGTCTACTTACAACATTTCTATTCTGCTTCAACTCCTTTTATTATTCATGTGGGAATTATTTTTTTGTGGAGTAAAATAAGGAAATCAAAAGCTGTGGGTATTTTGTACATATGTTTTATACATTTGAAAAATTAGTCTTGATATTTTTCAACGGCAATATGATTATGTATATTCTATATGACACGCTAACTATTTCATACTTAAGGCTAACCTGTACGTTTTTTTAAACAAAAGGGGGGGGGGAAATCGGCCAAAATCGTGTCACGTCATTTATAGACGGCCTCTTGAGCACTTTTCACGTGAAGTACACGTGGTTTTCACAGCTAATACATAAGAACAAAAAAATTAAAGGGTTAAATGGTGGAGGTGGTCAAAGGGCAATCTGACTCCGCAATTTAAATACTCAATATGCTCACTTTAATTTCCGGTTCATAAGGACAGTAACCCTTTAAAAATTTGGGCTTCTATACATACCTTTAACTTTGAATCAGGCCTGAAATTCGGCCGTCTAGATAATTATATCTAAAATCATGCCATCTGCGGTGTCGTATATCTTTAATTTTGAACTAAATATATGCTTATGTTATAATAAGCAATTGTTTGTGTTGTAAAAATTAGAGAATTAATTTTTAAAAAATAATGGAATGTGTTGTTTAGGTTCTGTAACAACAACCTCAGTGCGCATGTCTCGAGACAAACAAGGTGTCACCGCAACCCCCCTCCCCCGACGTTAAATCGCGTGGTTTTCATTTCGTCGTGCTGCTGTTTGTGTCCGTTCTTTGCCCCGGTTTTTGCACTATCTATGAGCAAGGCTGCGGCGTATGCTACGCCACGGGTCGTAAATAGTTATGTAAAGATGCAATAAAAGACGTAATAGTTTCACACGCTTTTATCTGACTTGTTTAAGTATTTGTCTGTTAGCGCCAGATCTTGCAACGTCATTTTGATGCATTTCGCATCGTTCGATTTATACAATATTCCAAAATTTCAATTAGTTTACATTTCAGCAATCAAGATTTAATTATTTTTTTCTTCTTTTTTTTTCTCCAAAATGTATTATTATTATTATGTAGGGAAGACAACGGTAAAATTACAAATAGATAATTGAACAAAGAAACAAACAAACAAACAAGCACATAAATAATTTGTTATTTTCTTAAAGGATTCGATTTTTCACAAATATCAAATTTCCGTAGTAAGATTCATTAAAGGCTTTCATCCCCAGGTATTCGTCTCTGGTATCGTTCGACAATTTCTCCTCAAGACACCCGATTACCACACGGTCCTCTTCCAGGTAAAACTTGTTGGCAAACAGTTGCTTGGCCTGACCAAGGCGTGGCAGGTCACCTGCGGATGAACACATCAACATAAATGCTTCTAATAATAACTAGTGTATCACCCGTCAAAAATGACGGAAGTTTTCAAAATAAATACACACCAGATTAGAAAATAACGTAATACAGAGCTTTCATTTATTTTTATTTGATTCATTTCTTATCATATTGAACAATTTTATGCGGAACGTTCGAAAAGTGTTATTTTTGGTGCAGTAATTTGGTGCGCTGATTTCTAAAATTAGTAGCACTATAAAACAAAATCGATCGCAGCGTCACCTAACAGCATTACATCCATACAGACAACGGGAATTATGTATATTGACTAGAGATAACCCGTCAAAAATGACGGAATCTTTTTTGGTTTGAGTTCAATATAAATTTACAGCTGTAAAAATTAATATTTGTTTAAGATAATTCAAAAAACAACAGAATCAAAAAAGGAATAATTATTTATTTAGTTAATATTTATTTAATAACAATGTTTCTTGTAAATATTATCGTCCCGCAGCACCACCTAACAGCATTACATCCATAAAGACAACGGGAATGATCCAACTTTCATTAAACTGGTGTCGAACACATAAGCTTTATTTTGAGCCAAAAACCGAATGAAAATTTTTTCTTTCTTTGATATCAATAATTTATCCGTTTTAAGATTTGAACATTCACCATTAAATTTTAATATGCGATAACGCCTAACAGTGTTATATATACATACAGATTTAGACTTACATTAAATTATTCAAGCAAATCATACTTTCAACCGTAAAGTTTTTAAAAAATTTGAAATCAAGATGTGATAGAAAGAGAAAGAAGATGTTGAAAATAGATAGCTATAAAACAAAATCGATCGCAGCGCCACCTAACAGCACTATAAAACAAAATCGATCGCAGCGCCACGTAACAGCACTATAAAACATAATCGATCGCAGCGCCACCTAACAGCATTACATCCATACAGACATCGGGAATTATGTATATTAATAATAATATTTATTTGTCAGCTGTGATATATGTATCACCGTATTGCCATATATGGCAAAGTGCCTCATTTTAAATTGTTTATTTTGGAGAATGTAAGATATTAAAAGGCAGTTGCAACTTTTTCGTGAAGATGTCTTAATTTTTTTCCCGTTCTTTTAGCTGAGCACGCAAAATAACTTCAGAAACATGAGATTGTCACCTGTGCTTTGGATACAGACAGCTCTCACGGCACGGCCAGCACACCAGGGTTTGCGTCCGCTCCATACCTTGTATCTTGTTAAAAACGCGTCCATTTTATCAGGATCGCCTGTATGTATATTGATTCAGAAATGACAATATTGTTACTGCATTGAAAATGAACATGGGTGTACGGGGAAAAGATAATCGCGGAGATGGGAGAATCGTCTTACTGTGTGGTGTACGGGGAAAGGATAATCGCGGAGATTGGAGAAGCGTCTTACTGTGTGGTGGAGGAGGGAGCGGGAGAGGGGTAAGTTGACACTGCAGTTTAATGATGGCTTATGTCAACTCCAGGGAATGTTATTGTAGCGACGGTCTGCCAACAGGTTGGGTGGAATAAAACTCAAGTTACGTGCAATCCCGTCACAAAGACGCATACATAAAGTGTCGGAAAAATTTGAAAAAAGCTGCGATGTAACAGCGAATGGGAATTTTCGGCTTGAAATACTCTCTAACAGAGCAACAATCAAGGTGTGTAAATGAAAATATAAATGTCTTGCTTTCATTAAAGACGATACTCTGGTGTATGCCTTCATCAGTGCGAATATACAAGAATAGATGAAATAAAGATGAAATGATATAATAGCTAACCTGCCTAAAGAAGCTAATAAAGCTAAACAAGAAAAAGGATTAGATATTTATTACTGTGTTTAAATTGCCATTCTTACAATAGTTTTTCCTCTTAGCAACAATATTCATATGCTTGGTGAAAATTAATAGACACCGTGTTAACAAAATTAACTGTCATTTATTTGATCAATTTTTTTATATCTATCTTTCTTTCCGATTTTATTATTAGTTTTATAGTAACTCTGACCTTAATGCAACACGCGAAAAAATAATTGTTGGCAAAATTTTTATGATTTTATTTTTATATTATCTTAAAAAAAAACACCTTGATTGCCTGATGTAAAAATAAAACAAATAGCCCTACAACTATTTCTATATTTCTTCTCATTTGTGTTGTTGTTGAAACCAGTTTTCCAAACTCTTGGGAATAGGGTTGCCAGATGGCTGTCTCAAAAATACCGGACACTAGTGTCGTTTTTTTTCCTAAGGTGACCAGAGATTTTTCGGGGGAGGGGGGGCAAAGCGAGACGGGGGCCCTACGGACAGGGGGAGGGGAGGAGGTCCCCCCCCTACAAGGTTTCTGGAGCAAAAATCGGGACGTCTGGTCACTTTAGCGCAGGGGTCGGGAAACCATGGCTCGCGAGCCAGATGTGGCTCTATTGATGGCTGTATCTAACTCTCAGACAAATGTTCGTTTATCAAGTAAAATAAAAAAAAATAAAAAAAATAGATTAAAAAATACAACGTTTGTTCAGACTCATTTGATCTACATATTAATTGAAAAAAAAACCCAGCATAATAATGTTATTTAAAGGAATTCAGCGAAATAATTATTGTAAGTTTAGTGTTGAAGTTACACACAATGCTCTTATGTACTTGAATTTTTAGTTTTAAACATAATTTATGGCTCTCACGGAATTACTTTTCAAAATATGTTGTGTTTATGGCTCTCTCAGACAAAAAGTTTCCCGACCCTTGCTTTAGCGGGACAGGAAGTTTGAAGTCTGAAATCGGGACGTCTGGTCACCTTACGTATCGGGATCACCGACAAGCCAACTAGTCACGGGAAAGCCGTATCAGGGAGTAAAATGTAAATAACCACAGAAATCGACGCACCAACCGGCTTTGCTAAGAATAAAGCAATTTAAATGTATACAAAAATCACTTTTTGACTATTTAATTAATTTTAAGAAAATATTAAGTTATTCTTACACAAAATCACAATAAAACCAATTATTGTATTTATTTGTATCAAAGAAAGTATTGATTTGATCATTCTCCTCAATCGCAAATCTCAAATCGCGTTATTTTTGGTTACAAAACAACTATTGGGTGTGTTTTTTTTATTACAATTAGAATTGCAAATTTCGATGCGTAACGTAATTATGTCAAACGGTCGATTCTATAATCAGAATATTTTAAGATTGCTTAAAAAAGCCTACTAGTGTACTGAAATAAAGAAAATACTAAGAACATTGAAAATACCGGACACACGCATGTCCTGTATTGCTTCAATTTTTTAAACTGGACAAATAACGATAATACCGGACAGTCCGGTTAAAAACCGGACATCTGGCAACCCTACTTGGGAATCTTAGTGGATACGTAGTGCGATCGCCTACCGTTGTAGGTACCCCGTATACCGAGCTGTGGGTTGAAGTTCAGCGTAGAGAAGAAAGCTTCATCGGGTACAGAGATGGTCTTAGTCCAGTTGAGAACAGCCTCTGCGGAGTCGTTATGAAGGATGTAATCGACGAAGGATCTGTTGGATAGAAGTGATTGTAAATCTGAATATAAACCTTCAACTCATTGAGACGATATGGGAAGATAATCATTGGTGACTCGTTCCCTAATTCGAGAGTTCTCAAACTGCGGGGCGAACCTCATGTGCAGTTGCGCACCCTACTCAAGGTTGATACGCGACAATTAAATCTGTCAGCTCAGCTGTTATCTAAAGTTAGGATAAAATTATATCCTCTCGAACCTTTTGTTTTGTTTAAGAACATCACCATTGGTACTACTGTATAGTTTAATTTATTTTTTTATTATTTGCTAACCAAATAAGTGGCGCTTTGAATGAAAGAAAATATAATAAAAGCCTGATGGTCTTCACTCTGGTCGAGAGACTTTTATCTTTAATTTATGTTAATATATTATTTAAATGTAACAAAGATGGGTCAAAGTTGTCGCTTCTACTTCTATAGCGTTTAGCTCATAACACCTCCCAGAAAAAATAAAATAATTTAAAAAAAAACAATCTTCTGTATAGAATAAATAAGGAGCGTCTGAAATAGATACGATACGATAAAATAAATAAATAAATAAATACATTAAAAAAAGTAAGAATAATTTGGAGGCATTTTATACATGGAGGTTGGTTATATAAGTTGGCAGGTTATATATTATACGAGCAATAAAGCCCGTCCAAGGACGTTCCGCCACCGTTCAGTGGCATGTTGTAAGCCCCCTCCAACAGCCGTCTCGACCACGTCAAAAATACTATTCATTATTTTTAAAAATAAATAACTCTTAAAATAGAGCCTTTGACTATAAATCCCAACGCGCATAACTCAAAATAAAGTCTTGGAAGAAATACTGCACCAAAAATAAATCGTTTTGAACGTCCGCATTAACGTGTTCAATATGATTGGCCGTAGGAGTCATGTGTGTTTGAAGGACCAATCGCTATCGATGACCGGACAGAACATTGCCTTTTATTATATAGGATAGTCGCATGTTACATATATGGTGGCAGGTTATATATATATATGATGCATGTTATATATATATATATATATATGGTGGCATTTTAATTATATGGTGGCATGTTATATGTATGGTGGAATCTTATATATATGGTGGCATGTTACATACATGGTGGCAGGTTATACATAGGGTTGCAGGTTATATATAGGGTGGCAGGTAATATATATGATGGCATGTTACATATATGGTGGCAGGTTATACATAGGGTGGCAGGTTATATAGGAATCCAGGTTTCTGAAGGCACCTTATAAACCGTAGCCTGGTTAAACATGAAGGCAAGTCAAACTTTGAGACAATGTGAATTTCCGGTAACGTTATATGAGGGTTAGGGTCCATGTGGGGTTGCCGCCCATTGCAGGTGGGCACACAACGCGAGAGAGCATTTTACGTGTCAAGGTGCATATGAGGGCATAAAGCGTCAGGCTAAAGGTTGCGAAGGTTATATAAAAGGTCAGGTTACATAAGGTGGAAGGGAACATTTTTGGCAGGGTACATACTGGGGGTGGGGTTAGGGAGGAATCTGCATAAAGAAGAGACTTTGAAATTTACCTAGCGTCAGTTTATCGAATATTCAGCACTCGTCGAATTCCATGTGAGAAACTCGCCGAGGATGACATGAGCTGACGAAACGTTATAAATAAACACACTTAAGCTTTAAATAACCTAACAAAAAGTAAAGTTTCCCCAAGTAGTAAATGTTCCCTCTAAGTTTCCTTGTTTCCTGTGCAAAGCAACAAGAGCAAAAACAAACTAATCTGCAAAGTTGAACGTCACCCATTTTTGTTTACCCCCCCCCCACAGATTCCGTTTTTATACTATCTTTCTCAAAATTAGCTGCACGGTAATTCTACACTGCTGCGCGATGTCGGTCAGATATCTGCCAGGCCACGCAGCCGCGTTGCTTAAATGGTAGATTGGTCGTAGCAAAGGCTTCACACAGTGCCTGAGAGACGCGAAGCCTCATCGTTTGAATTACCCGACAAATAATGGGTAACTTTTTTAATATTACATTTTCCTTCATTCCTAGTCTTAAAATGAAGTGTACATGAAATGTTATACAAAATACACAAACAAATTGTGCAATGAAAACAATAAATTTGAGCTTTATTTTTAGACTGATACGACAGTAAACGTTTCGGCTAATGCCTTCATCAGTACAACATAAAATACATTCTTACAATACTTACATAAGTAATAATAACATTCTTAAAAAATATTGTATTTTAAAATATTTATGTTAAATAAAAAGAAAGGAAAAACAAAAACAAACATGGACACAGGATATAGCAAAAAGGGGGAAGTATCCAAAGTTACAGTAAAAACCACAACGGGAACAAGATTATGCAGTTAAGTAAAATTATGAATTTGGTTAATTCCATATGGAGCCAACGTACCAAATCTTTTTATGAGTCTATTTTCCATGTGGACTCTATCATGGGTATTGCTTGCATATAAAATACCAGTTACTGCAATATCTGATATGCCGTTATGGTCAACACTGTTAAAATGTTTAGAAACAGGACATTGAGCCTGTTTATTTATATTATACAGGTGTTCTCTAAACCGATCTCCAAGACGACGACCAGTCTCACCCACGTAAATTTTATTACACCTCTTGCAAAGAATTGCATAAATCACGTTGCGACTTGTGCAAGTGAATCCATCTTTTATTAAGAATTTTTCAAGAGGGAAAGAAATGTTGTTAATTTCCATCACATATGGACAAGTATTGCAACGGTTACGGTTGCAACCTTTTGTTCCAATATATGCTTTCATTGTGGGAAGGTGACTTCTTACAAGAATATCTCTGAGGCTTCTATCTCTCCGGAAAGCAAAAAGAGGAGGTTTTTTGAAGACCTGCTGAGTTAGAGGGTCAGCCATAAGGATTGGTCGGTTTTTTTGCTTTCCGGAGAGATAGAAGCCTCAGAGATATTCTTGTAAGAAGTCACCTTCCCACAATGAAAGCATATATTGGAACAAAAGGTTGCAACCGTAACCGTTGCAATACTTGTCCATATGTGATGGAAATTAACAACATTTCTTTCCCTCTTGAAAAATTCTTAATAAAAGATGGATTCACTTGCACAAGTCGCAACGTGATTTATGCAATTCTTTGCAAGAGGTGTAATAAAATTTACGTGGGTGAGACTGGTCGTCGTCTTGGAGATCGGTTTAGAGAACACCTGTATAATATAAATAAACAGGCTCAATGTCCTGTTTCTAAACATTTTAACAGTGTTGACCATAACGGCATATCAGATATTGCAGTAACTGGTATTTTATATGCAAGCAATACCCATGATAGAGTCCACATGGAAAATAGACTCATAAAAAGATTTGGTACGTTGGCTCCATATGGAATTAACCAAATTCATAATTTTACTTAACTGCATAATCTTGTTCCCGTTGTGGTTTTTACTGTAACTTTGGATACTTCCCCCTTTTTGCTATATCCTGTGTCCATGTTTGTTTTTGTTTTTCCTTTCTTTTTATTTAACATAAATATTTTAAAATACAATATTTTTTAAGAATGTTATTATTACTTATGTAAGTATTGTAAGAATGTATTTTATGTTGTACTGATGAAGGCATTAGCCGAAACGTTTACTGTCGTATCAGTCTAAAAATAAAGCTCAAATTTATTGTTTTCATTGCACAATTTGTTTGTGTATTTTGTATTTTATTTAAAAGCTTTATTGCAGTCCCATTCTATATGATGAAATGTTATCTAGACTTTAACTTCGTTAAATTTGTTTTAAAGTTTAGAAGAAAATGAGGACTGGTTCCTTCAGATAATTTTGCTTTTCTCTATATTATCTCCAGTTTTTGTATAGAAGTGATTTACCATGTCTAAATGGTACTAAGGGACAAATTCTGTACTGCCTGCCGCTTTAAACGAAACGCCATTTACTTAATGTGATGCAGTTATATTTTTCAATATAAATATAAAGCGATGCCTAAACTATCACCATTTCCAAAACAAAAAAAAATAAATAAAAAAAACAACAACAACAACAAACAAAACACCACCAACAACAACAAACTAATTTTTAAAAAACCAACAACAAACAAACAAACAAAAAACAACAAAAGAAAACCAAAAACACAAACAACAACAAACAAAACAAAAACAAAAACAAAAACAAAACAAAACTTCCAACAAAGATAAGTCTTTTTCAATATTAATAAGTCAGACTCATAAAACTAAAATGTCAAAAAAAAATTGAAACTCCATTTAACCGGTATATATATATACATATGTATATATATGTTATAAATAAGGGATATTTAGCACTTAGCAACTATATCTCACATTCACTGAGGATATCTTAATATTCATAAAGCTTTCCCACACTAACCTACACTATTCCCCACTTAAAAAGACAATGCCACACCGATGAAGACTACCACTGTCCAATTCTATCTCACACTGTCCAATTCTATCTCACACAGTCCAATTCTATCTCACACTGTCTGAGTCTATCTCACACTGTCCAATTCTATCTCACACAGTCCAATTCTATCTCACACTGTCCAATTCTATCCCACACTGTCCAATTCTATCCCACACTGTCCAATTCTATCCCACACTGTCCAATTCTATCTCACACTGTCCAATTCTATCCCACACTGTCCAATTCTATCCCACACTGTCCAATTCTATCCCACACTGTCCAATTCTATCCCACACTGTCTGAGTCTATCTAAAACAGTCCAATTCTATCTCACACTGTCCAATTCTATCTCACACTGTCCAATTCTATCCCACACTGTCCAATTCTATCTCACACTGTCCAATTCTATCTCACACTGTCTGAGTCTATCTCAAACTGTCTGAGTCTATCTCACACTGTCTGAGTCTATCTCACACTGTCCAATTCTATCTCACACTGTCCAATTCTATCTCACACTGTCCGAGTCCATCTCACACTGTCCAATTCTATCTCACACTGTCTGAGTCTATCTCACACTGTCCAATTCTATCTCACACTGTCCAATTCTATCTCACACTGTCCCATTCTATCTCACACTGTCTGAGTCTATCTATCTCACACTGTCCAATTCTATCTCACACTGTCCAATTCTATCTCACACTGTCCAATTCTATCTCACACTGTCTGAGTCTATCTCACAATGTCCAATTCTATCTCACACTGTCCAATTATATCTCACACTGTCCAATTCTATCTCACACTGTCCAATTCTATCTCACACTGTCCAGTTCTATCTCACACTGTCTGAGTCTATCTCACACTCTCTAATTCTATCTCACACTGTCCAATTCTATCTCACACTGTCCAATTCTATCTCACACTGTCTGAGTCTATCTCACACTGTCCAATTCTATCTCACACTGTCCAATTCTATCTCACACTGTCCAATTCTATCTCACACTGTCCAATTCTGTCTCACACTGTCTGAGTCTATCTCACACTGTCCAATTCTATCTCACACTGTCCAATTCTATCTCACACTGTCCAATTCTATCTCACACTGTCCAATTCTATCTCACACTGTCTGAGTCTATCTCACACTGTCCAATTCTATCTCACACTGTCCAATTCTATCTCACACTGTCCAATTCTATCTCACACTGTCCAATTCTATCTCACACTGTCCGAGTCCATCTCACACTGTCCAATTCTATCTCACACTGTCTGAGTCTATCTCACACTGTCCAATTCTATCTCACACTGTCCAATTTTATGTCACACTGTCCAATTCTATCTCACACTGTCCAATTCTATCTCACACTGTCCAATTCTATCTCACACTGTCTGAGTCTATCTCACACTGTCCAATTCTATCTCACACTGTCCAATTCTATCTCACACTGTCTGAGTCTATCTCACACTGTCCAATTCTATCTCACACTGTCCAATTCTATCTCACACTGTCCAATTCTATCTCACACTGTCCAATTCTATCTCACACTGTCTGAGTCTATCTCACAATGTCCAATTCTATCTCACACTGTCCAATTCTATCTCACACTGTCCAATTCTATCTCACACTGTCCAATTCTATCTCACACTGTCTAATTCTATCTCACACTGTCCAATTCTATCTCACACTGTCCCATTCTATCTCACACTGTCTGAGTCTATCTCACACTGTCCCATTCTATCTCACACTGTGTGAGTCTATCTCACACTGTCCAATTCTATCTCACATTGTCCCATTCTATCTCACACTGCCTGAGTCTATCTCACACTGTCCAATTCTATCTCACACTGTCCAATTCTATCTCACACTGTCTGAGTCTATCTCACACTGTCCAATTCTATCTCACACTGTCCAATTCTATCTCACACTGTCCAATTCTATCTCACACTGTCTGAGTCTATCTCACACTGTCTGAGTCTATCTCACACTGTCTGAGTCTATCTCACACTGTCCAATTCTATCTCACACTGTCCAATTATATCTCACACTGTCCAATTCTATCTCACACTGTCCGAGTCCATCTCACACTGTCCAATTCTATCTCACACTGTCTGAGTCTATCTCACACTGTCCAATTCTATCTCACACTGTCCAATTCTATCTCACACTGTCCCATTCTATCTCACACTGTCTGAGTCTATCTATCTCACACTGTCCAATTCTATCTCACACTGTCCAATTCTATCTCACACTGTCCAATTCTATCTCACACTGTCTGAGTCTATCTCACACTGTCCAATTCTATCTCACACTGTCCAATTCTATCTTACACTGTCCAATTCTATCTCACACTGTCCAATTCTATCTCACACTGTCTGAGTCTATCTCACACTCTCTAATTCTATCTCACACTGTCCAATTCTATCTCACACTGTCCAATTCTATCTCACACTGTCTGAGTCTATCTCACACTGTCTGAGTCTATCTCACACTGTCCAATTCTATCTCACACTGTCCAATTCTATCTCACACTGTCCAATTCTGTCTCACACTGTCTGAGTCTATCTCACACTGTCCAATTCTATCTCACACTGTCCAATTCTATCTCACACTGTCCAATTCTATCTCACACTGTCCAATTCTATCTCACACTGTCCGAGTCCATCTCACACTGTCCAATTCTATCTCACACTCTCTGAGTCTATCTAACACTGTCCAATTCTATCTCACACTGTCCAATTCTATCTCACACTGTCCAATTCTATCTCACACTGTCTGAGTCTATCTATCTCACACTGTCCAATTCTATCTCACACTGTCCAATTCTATCTCACACTGTCCAATTCTATCTCACACTGTCTGAGTCTATCTCACACTGTCCAATTCTATCTCACACTGTCCAATTCTATCTCACACTGTCCAATTCTATCTCACACTGTCCAATTCTATCCCACACTGTCCAATTCTATCTCACACTGTCCAATTCTATCCCACACTGTCCAATTCTATCCCACACTGTCCAATTCTATCCCACACTGTCCAATTCTATCTCACACTGTCCAATTCTATCTCACACTGTCCAATTCTATCTCACACTGTCCAATTCTATCCCAAACTGTCCAATTCTATCTCACACTGTCCAATTCTATCTCACACTGTCCAATTCTATCTCACACTGTCCAATTCTATCTCACACTGTCCAATTCTATCTCACACTGTCCAATTCTATCTCACACTGTCCAATTCTATCTCACACTGTCCAATTCTATCTCACACTGTCCAATTCTATCTAACACAGACTAACACAGTCCAAAACTATATAACTGGCCAAGAAACTGGAACTTTGAAAGAGAAAGACCCTTCGATTCCACCATAATAGGATTGCATGTTATTTCTATTTCTTTTTTTGGTATTGAAAATACAGCGTATATCCCCCCCTCCACCCACGGGTGGCATAACACTGGCAACACTATTGGCAACTATTTCACATATTCACGAAGAGTGTCCCACATAACATGTGCCCTAAGTAGTAACAATGTTTTTTGCTTTGTTTTTTTTTAAAAATTTAAACCAGTCTCTTTATAACCCGTTGTATTTCTTTCGGCGACGCTGCCGCTCTTGACCAGCGATACAATAAACTAATGGCGCCATAAAGATATAAACTCACTGACAATGGTGAACGAAAACGGAAACCTTATATAGTTAAAGGTTAATCTGTCGCATTCAAGTTAACGTTAAAACAACGCTGACTTAGAATATACTGTTTCTGACGATGAGGTTGAGGTTTACACCCTACGCCTCACGCTTCCCTCCTCCCTCACACAAACATTAATATGTCTTATCCAAATAACTATTTTCCGCCTGTCTTATGTACATATCAACTAACTATAAAGAGGTGGACAAAACGTTTTAACACATAAGCTCTTGAAATTTCAGCATCTTAAAGACCTCTCCAAATGTATGTTTTCGCTTTTTAAAATATACTCGTATATTTGTATATGGAAAATCCTGGTGGGGTGATTTAATGGGTTTTCTAACAGCAGGCCAGGAATATCAAGGGGGCGAAACGGTGGCGGTGAAGTTCAATTTACTTTCCGATCAACAAACTTTGCTTCTCACGTTGACAGCTACACTACATGCTGGCTGTCACGTTGACAGCTACACTAAATGTTAGCCGTCACGTTGACAGCTACGCTACATGCTGGCTGTCACGTTGACAGCTACACTACATGCTGGTTCTCACGATGACAGCTACACTAAACTAAACACATATTCTGAAGGCCTGAGACTAATCTCTTAAGGCCTTGGCTAGTACCTGGGCAATCTGCTGCATCTGTTGAGCATTGCCATACAACATTGTCTTTACATGGGACTCTTCCGCCTCTCTCACCTCCCCGGCTATATCTAGCGCGGGGCAAGACGTCACCAGGTGTACGACCGTCTCAGAGGCTTGGCTGCAATAACGGCAGTTCGAGTCCCTGTTGTGGTCTAGCCTGTGAAAGTATGAGTTGGTTGGGCAGTGTTCTGTTCTCATCTGAGTCACTAAACTCTGGTGTTTGCGACTCAGGTTCCACCACTGGTCTGAACGGCTTGGCCTGGGCATGTTAGCGAATACCCCCGGGCTGTCGTGTTGTCAGCCCACTCCTGGTACCACTTATTCCGGAAGTGGTCCTTTAGCCAGGTTTTAGCCCCAAGATAAGTGACTGGGGCCTCTGGTTGGGGTAGGGCCGCTCCTGTTTTGGCCAGGGAGTCTGCCTTTTCATTGCCGTTAACATTCACGTGGCTCGGGATCCACTGCACTGTTACCTTACCTCCAAGTCTTTCGAGCCTACCCACGTCCTCCAAGATGGCGTCAACCAAGTGGGTACTACGCTTCTCACTAGCCAGGACTTCGAGGGCTGACCTCGAGTCACAGAAACAGTACCGTGTCGAAACCGAAAATTTCCGACCCCTGCAGTGTCCGGTGCACACTTTCCAGGGCCCTGTGTATAGCCTCAAGCTCCGCATCGTAATTCGATGCCATAGTCCCACAGGGACCTGAAAGTTCTTCTTTTGGTGGCCCTCCTATTGGGTATAAGATGAGCGCACCATATCCTGCAATTCCTTCACTTGAACTGGCAGACCCATCCGTGAACACTTTCACTTGGGTTCCCGCGAACCCTTCTATCGTCTCAAGGGCAGCCGCTTTCTGTACATGTTCAGGGCTGCGTTTCGTCACAGCCGTGTCAGTCAAAGACAAACGTATTTCGGGACGAGTGCATTCCGCATAGTGCGGTTTGAGTGGGACACTTATAATTTGTCTCCTATTTCGTGGGGGTTTGACGTTCCTATCAAGTTTCCGTTACTTGATGCATAAATGAGGAACGTTTCAAACACCCACGTCCGCCCCAGCTACACTACATGCTGGCTGTCACGTTGACAGCTACACTACATGCTGGCTGTCACGTTGACAGCTACACTAAATGTTGGCCATCACGTTGACAGCTACGCTACATGCTGGCTGTCACGTTGTCAGTTGCACTACCTAGTGGCTGTCAAATGGGTTGATCCACGTGCTATTGTGTTAGATCAACTACATGCTGGCTATTGTGTTAGATCAACTACATGCTGGCTATTGTGTTAGATCCATTACATGCTGGCTATTGTGTTAGGTCCATTACATGCTGGCTATTGTGTTAGATCAACTACATGCTGGCTATTGTGTTAGATCAACTACATGCTGGCTATTGTGTTAGATCAACTACATGCTGGCTATTGTGTTAGATCCATTACATGCTGGCTATTGTGTTAGGTCAACTACATGCTGGCTATTGTGTTAGGTTAACTACATGCTGGCTATTGTGTTAGGTCAACTACATGCTGGCTATTGCGTTAGGTCAACTACATGCTGGCTATTGTGTTAGATCAACTACATGCTGGCTGTTGTGTTAGGTCAACTACATGCTGGCTATTGTGTTAGGTCAACTACATGCTGACTATTGTGTTAGATCAACTACATGGTGGCTATTGTGTAAGATCAACTACATGCTGGCTATTGCGTTAGGTCAACTACATGCTGGCTATTGTGTTAGATCAACTACATGCTGGCTATTGTGTTAGATCAACTACATGCTGGCTATTGTGTTAGGTCAACTACATGCTGACTATTGTGTAAGATCAACTACATGCTGGCTATTGCGTTAGGGTCAACTACATGCTGGCTATTGTGTTAGATCAACTACATGCTGGCTGTTGTGTTAGGTCAACTACATGCTGGCTGTTGTGTTAGGTCAACTACATGCTCGCTATTGTGTTAGGTCAACTACATGCTGACTATTGTTTTAGGGCAACTACATGCTCGCTATTGTGTTAGGTCAACTACCTGCTGGCTGTTATGTGGACAGATCCCTTGACTGGACGCAAACCTAACGGAGGTGGTCTGTTCTTCCATCGGTTGTGGTTAGCGCTGAATGAAAGAAACAAAATCTCACATATTAACATAAGAGGGTGAAGGTTAGCTCGCTTTGGATTTCGCGTTATTACTCACGTGCTTATTGTGTCACGTGAGTAGACGCCCCATTTTCTCTATCAGCTCTCTTGTAAATTATCAACCCTACTTTACTTTTTATCAAAATCATTTGAACTTGGTCAATGAATTTCAATTTTTTTTTGCTTTTCAACTTTTACGTCAATGCCCTGAATCGTTAAAACACTGTCAAACCATTTATTATTGTTCTATTTTACAGCCTACCCCCCACCCCCTCGAATTTCTGCCACTGAAATGAGAACTAACCCAATTAGTATTTAGAAATCCGGGAATACTGTCCTGAATGCAAGCCCCACAAGCTAGCGTACGTGTCCTGAGCGCAGGAATCGCAAAGCCCAAGGGCATTTCAAGGTGATCGATATTCTGTGATGGGCGCATTTGCTTTGGATTCGATGAATATGGCCTAAACACATTATGATTTGGCATAAAGCTAAACCGTTATGATGATGACGTGAGAGAAAGTCACTTAGAAGTACGACAAGTAAAGTAAAATTCCTTTGCAGACACGGCTGGTCTAGCGTTGACACGTTTCTGTAGCAACGTTACGAGGGGGATTGTGTGGCAGGCACAGTGCATAGCTGCCTTTAATGTTCCCAAAGAAATGCCATCACAGCCGGGTGGACTCAGTGGCATACTAATCAACGGGACCAAGCCCCTGACTTCTCAAGGATTTGAGTCCGCGACTCTTGGTATGTGCGAGGAGGAGTGCGCATGTAGCTCGCCACCATGCTCACTATGTTCGCCATGAGGTAATAATAATAATAATAATTGATAATTTATATAGCGCTGTATCCCAGTAAGGAACCGGGCTCACAGCGCTTTACATGGAGATAATAATATTAAACAATATAATTTGCAATGTCTGTCCGTGACGATACTAATTTTAGAAAGCAAGGAAAACCAAATTACTGCACCAATGCATCAAAAGGTGTGCATATTAAAGATGCGCTGTAAAAATATTATATGACGTTATTGTTTTCGCTCATACATGTCTTTTAATTTTGGAAAATGGGTCAATGTAAAAAGAGGATTTGATTGTGGTTAATTATAAAATATAAAAAAAACAATGGGGGCGTGGCGTAGGCGCCCTACAAACCCTATTATAAAATACTTTGTGTACATTTCAGAAAGTTTAATATTTCGTATTTATCAAACAAGGACAAGTTAGTCGGGCTTTTGAAAAGGTCAGCGCCGTCGGCGCCCTAAAAAAAGTGCATTTTTAAATAAAATAAATAGATTTAAGCTGAAAACTTTCGGTAATTTTGACGGGTGATACGCTAGTACATATAATAATTAAATAACCATTCATACCATAATAACAACATAAATGACAGTACATTACACATGTAAACAAAAAACTCATGATAGGAACACCCCACAAATTACAGGTTTACTTGAAGGTACACAATGAAAACCAACTACGGGCCCGTTATATTTGGAGTGTCCATGATAATTGTATTACCTCTTGTTGGCGATCAGTCGCACTCCTCACAAGGTAGTATTCTCCCTGACCAGACTACCGCGGCAGGCGGGGGAACCTATTTCTGCGGTCAAAATACAAAGAAGAAGCCGAGGACTATTGCTCTTACTCTTAAAGTTCCTTACACTGAAATATTAGTAAGGACAGGACTAACCAGTATGTACACAAGCCTCACGCAGTGCCAACTACGCTGGGCGGGACATGTCATGAGCATGCCCGACCATCGGCTCCAAAAGAGGCTCATCTATGGCGAGCTTGCAGAAGGGCATTAAGCATGCACGCGGCGGTCCTCGTAAGCGACACAAGGATACGCTTAAAACCGCACTAAAGACATTCGATATTGGGTATGACTCCTTGGAAGGAGCAGCCAGCGACCAAGCGTCCTGGATTTTTATGATACTGAACGGTGCAACAGTCTGTGAGGCTAACAGAAAACAACTGGCTGCCAAGTCCAGAAATCAGGTCAGGCATTCCATCCATCTCCTGTCCGACATGCGGACGCACCTTTCGTGCAAGAATAGATAGGGCAAATAAGCCACCAGAGAACACACCTGGCTGCCCAATCCCAGGACCAACATGATGCGATTGGTCCTCGTAGACTACGAGTACTACGACGGACGAACAACACAGGCCCCTTATAAACTTGATAACATTATATCAATATCATGGAAATAAAGGTCTCTAGCTTGTACAAAGCAAACATCTGCGTTTACTATACATAATAATCTCACATAGATAAGGCTTGGACCATAAGAAATACACGTCATGAAATGCGTTGACGAAAGTTTTTGGTTGATGTGATTCTTTTTTTAGATATGACCCACCCCCCCCTTTGCCCACACATATTTAATTTTTAACTTCAAAGTCTGTTATTTTTTTTTATCCAAATGCAAAAATGCAATTAATTAGAGGATTATTTGCTCATACTCATTTATGTATATTCTAACTGTGATGAAAAAAAAACAAAAACATAAAAAAGCACATAAAAAATAACAACACACTTTTAGTGAAGGAAAATAGAAAAGTTCGACTACTTAAATTTGTTAAGGTTCTTTAATCTGTAACTAAAGAAGTCATGGGTGTCCAAAGCTCGGCCCGCGGGTCCAATGCGACCCACATTTAAATTTTAACTGATCCGCGGCCTCAACTAAAGTAGTTAATTGACTATTTTTTTTAATAGTAAAGACGTTTTTATATGAAAAACAAAATCCGATGACGTTTTATAGTTTAACAACAAGGATACTGATTAATAAACGTCAATGAAGTCATGTCCAGTTATGTACAAGAATGTCGCTGACGTCCAACGGCAAAAATCAATGATGAAGTTTTGTTTGTTTTTTTAAGCTCGTAAATAAATTGAATGTGTTATCAATGTACATACAATTATAAGACAGTTTTTACATCACAAATTTTAACACAAAGCTTTCGGCTTCCGTCGGCTTTCGTTATATTTAAGCACTTTTTAAAATTAAAAGGTACTTTGAATATAATGTTTTTTTTCCTCTACAATTTGGCCATTATTTATCCGAATTTAGAATGTCTAATTATGGAGTATGATATTTATAGAATCTTGAAAACCCCTATAGTATTTTCTCAACTTTCTTCCCAAAATACCACTCGTACAGATATGAACATTCTATATATTTAATATTTATCTATCATATCATATCATATCACATCATATCATATCACATCATATCATATAATATTATATCACCCCTGGACTAAATCTTGCAGCGTAGGAAAGACCTCAATCGAATATAACCTACCGTTTGACGACGCCTTCGATATTATTGGAGCCGTTGTAAGACTTCAGAATCCTGACAAGTTCAAAGTTCGTCCTGAGGGGGAACTCCTGGCCGGTCAGGTTGATGAAATACTTCCAGCTCCTGTACCGCCAGAGTTCCTTCATACAGATGAGCTCCGACTCCAGAACGCTGAAAGTTCCCCACACGACACGTATCCGCTTTGTGGGTAGAAAAACGTTGTCGAAACACTGAGCCACCGCGGAAATCGCGCGTAAAAATCCGTCCGACGCCTTCATATCGACGTGAATGCAGTAGTAATTTTGTGGCCTGTAGATGGCCCGGAGAAGTCTCTCCACCATTTCTGAATTTTTGAACGCGACTATAGAGAAGGCGATGGGGAATTCTAGCTCCTCTTGGGTCAAGTACGACAGTACGTACCCTCTGGTTTGACGAAAAGTTTCACAATCTTCCGTTAGGTTCATGTAATCGTCGTCGCTGAGAGAACCGTTGAGGGTGGGGGACGATTCGCACAACTTCCTCTGTGTGATTTCGGTCTCCAGCAAATAAGCGCGTACAGTCCCCGTTTCGGGCGGTAAAAAACCGGCTCAAATTTTCTAAGTGACGGCCCGTTACAACATCGTAGGTTGCGTTTTTATGTGTTACAGACTCACGTTTCGTAGATTTTATATCCGGATTCTTTGCGATTGGAATCGTTATGAAGTGTGGCATATTCGTTTGGAAATTTACCTTACTCAAAGTGAATGACAAGAAGTAACCACCAATAGCAATTAATAGAATTAAAAATAATCGTTTCTTAGTGCAGACGGATTTTTGGTCGGGAAGCATTGTTGATAAAATTTGTTACAACATTCCTTAACAGTTAAAAAATATTCAAAGTAAACTTTTATTAATGGCAAACAACTGTTTTGAAAAAGCAATGTTTTTGAAACAGTAGACTTTAACTATTTTAAAAGAGGCCATTGAAACCATTAAACAACACTTAATAGAAGGTCATGCATTTAATTTAATTCCTCCAAACACGCCCGAATCAGAAATAAAAACCTGTTTTTTGTGTTCTCAAAAAAGAAAAAAAAACCGTCATAATCAACACTGTGATACACATTGTACCTTGTCTAACGGATAGTGACGTGTTTAACTGTTACGTTCTTTGACCTGTTTGACATTTATAGAGGAACTGTATTACGCACAAATAAACTTATCAAACAAAGGCGGGGCAAGACATGCAAACCGCGGGTGGCGAGGGCTATTCTAACGGAAAACGACACGGAAGAGTGCGTTTGTTTTTTTGATAAAGGTTTTCAATTTGTGGCACGTTAGCAAGAAAGTGGAAAAAGGGGAAGTTGGGACGGGTATTCTTTCTCTTGCGTTTACAGTGCAAGAACGTGTCGGAGGAATGGGGGTTTCGTCTTCAGAATAGCATGGACGGGTTATCAAAGTTTGGGCTGGAGGAACTCTACATCAGAGTATGAGTGTACTACCACAATTGGGAGTGTGTGGCACTGTCAATCAGACTAGGATTGTACAGCCACAATAGGCACTGTCAGGCAGGCTAGTACTGTACTGCCACAATTGGGACTGTGTGGCACTGTCAGTCAGAATAGGATGTACTGCCACAATTGGGACTGTGTGGTACTGTCAATCAGACTAGTATGTACTGCCACAATTGGGACTGTGTGGCACTGTCAATCAGACTAGTATTGTACTGCCATAATTGGCACTGTCAGTCAGACTAGTGTTGTACTGCCACAATTGGGACTGTGTGGCACTGTCAGTTAGACTAGGATTGTACGGCCACAATTGGGAGTGTGTGGCACTGTCAATCACACTAGGATTTGTACTGCCATATTTTGGGGTATGTGGCACTGTCAGTCAGACTAGAATTGTACTGCCACAATTGGGACTGTGTGGCACTTTCAATCAGACTAGTATTGTACTGCCACAATTGGGACTGTTTGGCACTTTCAATCGACTAGTATTGTACTGCCACAATTGGGACTGTGTGGTAATGTCAGTCAGACTAGGATTGTACCGCCACAATTGGGACTGTGTGGCACTTTCAATCGACTAGTATTGTACTGCCACAATTGGGACTGTGTGTCACTGTCAATCAGACTAGGATTGTACTGCCACATTTTGGGGTATGTGGCACTGTCAATCAGAATAGTATTGTACAGCCACAATAGGTACTGTCAGGCAGACTAGTAATGTACTGCCACAATTGGGACTGTGTGGCACTGTCAGTCAGACTAGGATGTACTGCCACAATTGGGACTGTGTGGCACTGTCAATCAGACTAGGATTGTACAGCCACAATAGTGGCACTGTCAGTCAGACTAGTACTGTACTGCCACAATTGGGACTGTGTGGCACTGTCAGTCAGACTAGGATGTACTGCCACAATTGGGACTGTGTGGCACTGTCAATCAGACTAGTATTGTACTGCCACAATTGGGACTGTGTGGCACTGTCAGTCAGACTAGTATTGTACTGCCACAATTGGGACTGTGTGGCAGTCATCGACTAGTGTTGTACTGCCACAATTGGGACTGTGTGGCACTGTCAATCAGACTAGGATTGTACTGCCACAATTGGGAGTGTGTGGCACTGTCAATCAGACATAGGATTGTACTGCCACATATTTGTGGGACTGTATGTGGCACTGACTGTCAGTCAGACTAGTATGTACTGCCACAATTGGGACTGTGTGGCACTGTCAATCAGACTAGTATTGTACTGCCACAATTGGCACTGTCAGTCAGACTAGTGTTGTACTGCCACAATTGGGACTGTGTGGCACTGTCAGTTAGACTAGGATTGTACGGCCACAATTGGGAGTGTGTGGCACTGTCAATCACACTAGGATTGTACTGCCATATTTTGGGGTATGTGGCACTGTCAGTCAGACTAGAATTGTACTGCCACAATTGGGACTGTGTGGCACTTTCAATCAGCTAGTATTGTACTGCCACAATTGGGACTGTTTGGCACTTTCAATCGACTAGTATTGTACTGCCACAATTGGGACTGTGTGGTAATGTCAGTCAGACTAGGATTGTACCGCCACAATTGGGACTGTGTGGCACTTTCAATCGACTAGTATTGTACTGCCACAATTGGGACTGTGTGTCACTGTCAATCAGACTAGGATTGTACTGCCACATTTTGGGGTATGTGGCACTGTCAATCAGAATAGTATTGTACAGCCACAATAGGTACTGTCAGGCAGACTAGTACTGTACTGCCACAATTGGGACTGTGTGGTACTGTCAGTTAGACTAGGATTGTACGGCCACAATTGGGACTGTGTGGTACTGTCAATCAGACTAGTATGTACTGCCACAATTGGGAATGTGTGGCACTGTCAATCAGACTAGTATTGTACTGCCACAATTGGCACTGTCAGTCAGACTAGTGTTGTACTGCCACAATTGGGACTGTGTGACACTGTCAATCACACTAGGAGTGTACTGCCATATTTTGGGGTATGTGGCACTGTCAGTCAGACTAGAATTGTACTTCCACAATTGGGACTGTGTGGGCACTTTCAATCAGACTAGTATTGTACTGTCACAATTGGGACTGTGTGGCACTCTCCAGCAGTGAATGGCTGTACTGCTACAATTTGAGTTGGAAGGAACTCTCCATCAGAGTAATCGGAGTACGATTGGACCGTCCTAACGTGTAGTTGATTCAAGTGGGGATGTGATTTCAACCAGTTATCAACTTTGACAGCCAAGTAGGATCATCTGGCAGTTGTTGATCTGGTCCAGGAGTCGGGAAACTTTTCGTCTGAGAGAGCCATAAACTCCACATATTTTGAAAAGTAATTCTGTGAGAGCATACATTATGTTTAAAACTAAAAATTTAAGTACATTTGTGCATTTTGTTTAATTTTTTAATTTCAACACTAAACGTACAATAATTATGTCTCAAAATTCTTTTTAATAACATCATTAAGCTGTTTTTTATATGCAATTAATATGTAGATCAAAAGAGTCGGAATGAACGTTTTTTTATAATCGAACATTTGTCTGAGAGCCAGTTGCAGGCATCAATAGAGCCATATGCAGCCATCAATAGAGCCACATCTGGCTCGCGAGCCATGGTTTCCTGACCCCTGATCCAGACTATCATTTTCAGTGAGAAAAACATCTATTTTTCGGAGCTTTTGAAAACGAAATGGGTTTTAGGCACATCTGATGCACATCATTGATGTCTGATAGTTTAGGTCACGGAATTCCAAATCGGAATTTTCAAGAAAAGCCTCAAACTTAAGGTGATTGAGTGCATGTCCCCAAATGAAGTTCACAGCAGAAACGACTGTTTCAGTACATTAGAAATACCTAAGAATTTCCAAATGAGTGCTGGCCGGTGTAAGATGAACACATCGGCCGGAATTAGTAACTCTTCCAAATAATTCCTGATATGTACCATGAGACCTCTACGAAATCCCTCTATGTTTTTTCCTCTCAACTGTAAAATTTCAAAGCTGATTCCACTGAAGTTTATAGTCTTGAAAATGTTGTTGTTTTTTTTTGCGCTTCGAAGAAAAATATCTTTTTCAGGAATTGTTCCGTACATGCTGGAGACGGATATCAACTCTTTTGTGTTTTCTGAAAGTCCGATTAGACACCTTATAGGTTTACTAGTTTGTCCTGCGGCGCCCCGCTTCTTTAAGGGCGCCTTCGGCGCCCATCTTTTTCAAAAGCCCAACTAACTTGTCCTTGTATGAAAAATACGTAATATTAAACTTTCTTAAATGTACACAAAGTATTTTAAAATAGGGGTTTTTTTTTGGACAAAAGCCCAAGGGACTTATCCTCGTATGATAAATACGAAATATTCCTGAAATGTACACAAAGTATGTGTAGAATATATTTTTTTACAGTGCTAATCACCACACGATTTTTAAAGTAATTTTAGAAAGCAGTGCACCAAATTACTGCACCAAAAAATAACTCTTTGAGTCAGTCAGCACTGTTAACAGCACAAATGCTGATGTCATAGGTTCGTGCGTTGTTTGGTTAATGTTAAGCTGGAAACCAAAAGGATTATGATTTAGTGTTAGGCCACATTCAGTGATAATTGAGCGTAAATATATATATGATGATGATTCTAAACAGTTAAATTGTAACCAAACGTCTCGTATACCATAGGTTCTATGGAGCAAATTTATCAATCAAAAGCACATGGCCAACCGGATGAAATGGCGTCGCGGGCCTGATCCGAACCGTGGGCCGTTGTTTGGTGACCACTGGGTATGATTTATTTCAAGCTAAAAATATTGTTTACTAACACTAATGAAAATACTGTAGACAAACTTTGCGCCTTTCCAAAAAATCTCTCACTTCAAGATCAATCTCGTCTAGTTGTCAGCTGTTGTCTCTGGTCAGAATGTCGAGTCCGTTTTGTCTGTTGTCATATCGGCAGGAGCCTTTTGATCGGCTTTGTTATGTCAGGACACTGAACGTCGGGCTATTTTGCAGACTTGTTATGTCTTATTCTAAATGTAAAATAAGACTTTGGGAATGTGGTCCATAAGACTAAAAAAATTTCAGTAAATATACTGGGGAAAGTGAAAGTCGTACACATGTATAATAAATACTGGGGACGAGGTCATGTTTACAAGAAAGAGTTTGAGCTTTCCCATTGAAAGAAAAACTCCGTCTAATCTTGGATTTTACATGATTGAATACAAGTCTGAATACTGAAATCAGGCCGTCAGAATGTGACAACGGCATTTACTTCACAATCCAGAAATCAGAAGGGTTAAGATTTAAAAAAAACGACCTTTGAAGGATAATCCAGTCACATAGAAAGCTAATCCAACATTTATTTGCGAATATGGATAACTGCTAGAGAAGATATTGTGTGGGTTATTCAGCTTTTCACCTGTTGCGTCGCAGTTAGAATTTGTATCGTGTTACAGCCATATCACTTAAGGGACGTTTTCTCTGTGACGAAACCACATGGCCTAGATTAAAACTGAAGATTATATATATATATATATATATATATAATATATATATATATATATATATATATATATATATATATATATATATTTAAATTACAGACGCTCCCGTTCGATTAAAGCGCCAAACGTTATTGTATTAGCTAAAACCGGAAAACGTCATAACTCATTTACTAATGTTCTATTTTTAGGTTACATTTTAGAGGAACAATGTTTTGAAGCATAAATACAATCGAATCAATGAGCTCCCAAAAATGTTAGCATAGTAAATCTACATAACTGTTTGTTCTTGTTCAAGTGCAATAAGCTGTCTTAAATTAACGAAGAATTAACAGATAGCTGATAAGATACTTCCTTCTCAATATACCTGCATTGACATATTGACTCGTATCTTTAATTAAAGTTTTATGAAATTCGTTCCCCTAAAAATAACCAGGCCTGGATTAACCTATAGGGAAACAAGGCACGTGCCTTAGGCACCAAGCGTTTGGGGGGCTCCACAAGTACTCAAGAAAAATTTGTATATTGTCCATAATTGACATGACGTTAGCAAATTGCAAATGTAATATTAAATCGCACAGAGGCGGATTAAACTGGAAGGCTGATTGGGCTAAAGCCAAGGGCCCCCAATGATTTAAGACTAAATTAAGGGACCCAAAACTTATTAAATTGTATAACAAAGTGGCTGGACAGGGGGAATTGCAGCCAGGGGCCCCGTGCAATCTTAATCAACCTTTGAAAGCGCCTTTAAAGGGACAAATAAAAAATTTGGATCTTTACAAAATTGAATTTTTGTAGGGTTGCTGGAGTTGGTCAGTCAGTTTGATCCTTTTTTAGCATCACACATTGAGAAATAAGGAAATTCTGGAAAAGGAAATCCTTCTTACGTATCCCAGACTATATGTGAATAATTCATTAAAATAATTTCCCCAAAAGTCCATCAAGTAATTATAGATGAAGTAGAGGCTCCCGGTTATTATCTTATCTGTTTCAGACGCTCCTTCTATACATAAGATTATTGCGTCCTACGCTTATCTATGGTTTGTGTTTAGTCCTGCATTCTTATTAGAGTTTTAAATTTTGATAAAGTGTTGGCTTTCCTGGTTTCCTCAGTTTGTCAATACCCGATATTTCACTTATAGATCAGATAAGCGTTGTTCTTTTATATGTGGTAGATGGAGAGCCCATTGAGCGCTTTTTGACTTTCTTGGAGCTGCAAAGTCACACCGGTGAAGGTATTGCTAAGCAAGAGTTGCAGTACTTACGTTAAATTTTCAATATTGATTTTGCGTAATGCAGAGGTCAGTCCTGGATAACGCAGCTAATGTCTTGGTATTACAAGGGCATGAAGGACAAAATTCTAGAGGAAAATTAGTTTTCTATCTACATTCCCTGTGCTACCCATTCACTAAATCTGGTAGGCAGAAGTGCCGTTGAATTTTGTTTAGAGGCAGTAAACTTCTTCCATACAGTGCAAGTGATCGATACTTTTTTCTCAGCTTCAACCAACAGATCGAAGATTCTGAAAGGATGCTTTGTGGATTGAACGCTGGTAAACTCTCTTTCCGATATCAGATGGGAAGCACATGCTGTTGGAACGAAAGCTATTCTAAAGTCTCATCCTCAGATTATAGAAGCGTTAGAGTGTTTACAATAAGACCTGTCATAGAAGGGGGACACCAGAAGAGAAGCAGACAAAATTGCAAAGAAGATACAAGAATCAGAATTTGCTCTCAAGCTTGTCTTTTGGGAAGAAGTGTTACATTTTCACAGATTCAGTCAAGCTCTACAAAATGAGTAAGTGAACTTGAAAACGTGTGCTGATTTGTATTCTTCACTAGCAGATCACTAGCACGAAAGACAGTGGTCATAGATTGTGATGCCCCTGTGGTATCTCTGAAAGCCAGAGAAAAATTTCGTATATTTGCTTTTTACGCCATTGTTGACAAACTTGAGACAGATGGGTAGATGAGGATAGGTATAAAATGATATAGTAGTTAGATTTTCTTGTCTGGTCGATGTACTACTTTCTCTGACTTTCTCATATATTAATAAAGTTACAGTATGTTTGTCTATTATTATTACAAAATTAATTAAATATTAATTTTAATACAGAAATAACTTTATTTGAGTGATACTAGTACAAACATATGTGTTAACAGCAGCGTCACTAGGGTGTGTGTCATCCAGTGCGGTAGGTCATGGTGTCACCCCCTCCCAACTTACTCCATAGACCTTCTCCGAGTATGCCATGCCAAATAACGAGGCATACAGAATTTTACCATTTGGTGTCACCAGGTGTGGTCCGCACCTCCCGCAATCCCTTGTGACGCCCTTGTGTGTTAACAGATTTTTTGTTTGTTAGTTTGTTTGCTTAATATTGAACATACCAGCGGTCAGTGGGGGATAGGGGCAGAAGGGGGTACCCATGTGGGTTTGTGCCTCGGGCACCAAGATGGCTTAATCCGGCCCTGATTTAAATAACCCAATATTTATATTAATAGATTTTTGCCATATATGACAAGTCTTATTAAATGCATAATATATTATCCTCAGACTTTCTTTGCGTAATGTTTATGTATCAAAATATTTAAGGCTACTGCACGATACACTGGTGTCCGTTGCATCCTTCCTGATAGGTTTCAGTTCACGAAACACTCGCTAAGCAGCCCTTGAGACCACTGAAGAGCCTTCTTTAATTCTACAAAAATATCTTGAACGCCCATCAACATAGGTAAATGTATAGCATAAAAACAGGGTATTAGTACTATTAGTAGGCCTGACAGGACGTAACACAACAGCGAACGTTTCGGCAAAGAGCCTTCCTCAACGGACAAATTGTACACAAATGAAACGAATATAACGAAATAATAAAAAAAAACACTTACCTGTGGGGAAATCCAAGTAGTCCAGTAGAAATCCTATGCTATACATTTACCTATTTAAAAGCCTGATTGCAGTCTAACCCCCATTACTTCATCAACATAGACAGGTGTCAGACAAAGACGAAAGTATTTATACATGCGTTTCATTTATTTTAATTTTCAAAATTTCAAACTGCAATTTTTAAATATAATATAATATGCACATCCAACCTTTCAGTCAATCGCCCATTTCTCACACGACGAAACACCCACGGACACCCTCGCAGGGTTATTAAGTAAGCTATACCAGGAGTAAGGACGCAATTAAGGTAAAGTAATATCATGCAGTTTCAACAGAAAGTGGGACACTTGTCAACCCCCCCCCTCAAAAAACAACAAAACAACAACAATGACAATAGATAAATAAATATATTAAAATTTTCTTATATTTGTTAGATAAAAAAGTGTGTAAAATATATGTTCTTTGTTTTGTATTAGGTTGCATTAGTTTTCTTTGTATTCGTATAGTTTTATGCAATAATAAAAACATATATATATATATATATATAAATATATATATATATAAGGGGACAGCCGGATTTCTGGCATGCCGGATACCCGGATGCGGCAAATATTAGGGTCAAACTATCCGGATCCGGCAAATAGTAAAAACCCATATCTGGCTTAGAATAGATCCCTAATATATATATATATATATATATATATATATATATATATATATATATATATATATAAAACGCATAAAATTGCACAGTAAATCTAGATTGTAACGATAAGTAAGCCCATAAAATTTATTGAAAACATTTCTAAATCTTTAAAGATATCTAAGAGGTAAAAAAATAAAATTTAAGAAAAAACAACTAATAAAAAAACAAAATGTTTCCCATGTTAAATGTATATATTTATTTGACAATTTAAAACTCTCAATAACATAATTAACAAATTTTGAATCCTCCAGTCCTATTTGAATAGAAGCTGTGTAGCTGTCCTTCTCATTCTCAGTTAAAGTCGATTTCTCTTCAGCAGTCACGAATTTGATAGACTGTAAGTTTAAGAGGAAATTTATTTATATAATGATAGATGAAAGAAATGCAAGTTAAAACAAAGTTGTCGCTTTGATGTAAAAATGAAACTAATCATTTTTTTGAATCATTAATTGGCCGGCCAATTCGCGAAGTGGCGGACTTCGGGCTTTGGCCGTAACATATATTGGCCTATATATAATTATAAATTATAAGACGACCATTAAGCTAAGGACTCTTTACAATTGTACATACGAAGCCACTTGTTCACGCAATTACACACATTAATATAGCCGTGTGGCGGCTTCAATCAATTACACACATTAACTATACAATCAAACCAACACATTACACACATTAACTAGACAATCAAACAACCAAAATACTTACATTTAAATTACACAATCAAACAACCAAAATACTTACATTTAAATTACACAATCAAACAACCAAAATACTTACATTTAAATTACACAATCAAACAACCAAAATACTTACATTTAAATTACACAATCAAACCACCAAAATACACATATTAACTACACAATCAAACCACCAAAATACACACATTAACCACACAATCAAACCACCAAAATACACACATTAACTACACAATCAAACTACCAAAATACACACATTAACTACACAATCAAACCACCAAATTACACAAATTAACTAGACAATCAAACATCCAAAATACACACATTTAAATCAAAAGCTACTCACCCGAATTAACAAACCCATTGTCCAAAAAATTAATAACTGAGATGACATTCACTCACACTAATCCAATCATTATTACAAACCAATAATCCGAAGAAAATAGTTATACACACTAATCCAATCACTCTTACAAACCAATAATCCGAAGAAAACATTCACTCACACTAATCCAATCACTATTACAAACCAATAATCCGAAGAAAGCAGTCAAACACACTAATCCAATCAGTCTTACAAACCTATAGTCCAAAGAAAACAGCCATACACACTAATACAATCACTCTTACAAACCAATAATCCGAAGAAAACCGTCATTCACACTAATCCAATCTTTCTTACAAACAAATAATCCGAAGAAAACAGTCATACACACTAATTCAATCACTCTTACAAACCAACCAATAATCCGAAGGAAACAGTTATACACACACACTTAATTATCCACGCCCCCTAAACCAACCGCACACCTCACCATTAATCCACCACTAATCCAAACATACCTACAATCTTGCAACCTCATGCAAACCTCACACTATCTTAACAACTCTTAGACAAATAGCCCAGAAAATTGCATCATTCAACTATATGTACAAGTGCCTGCAACTTCTACCACATTTTAGCCAGCAACTTACGCTTAAGTTCCTACACCTTATATCATCATTAAGCTAGCAACTTACGCCTTAGTGCCTACACCAACTATCATCACATAGCCAGGCAAATTTCGCCATTCAGCCTTAGGTACCAGTGTCTAAAACCTTCTATCATCACTTACACAGCAGCTTACCCCATTCATCATGAGTACCAGTGTCTAGAGCTTCTATCATCACGTAGCCAACAACATTCTCCATTCATCTGTAAGTGCCTTAGTCTGCCACTTTTGTTACCATTTGGCCACCAAACTTACGCCTTAGTGCCTACGCCTTCTTCCATTACTCAGCCAGTAGCCTACGCCGATCATCTGTAGGCACCAGTTTCTAAAAGTTTCTATCATCTCTAAGCCATACACTTACGCCTTTCATTTGTAGATACCAGTTCCTACACCTTCCTCCACTACTTGAAACACGTCACTGGGATATGATGGCGGACATTTCATCTCCCAGGTGTCAGCAACTCTACAGGTAAAACTAATCCCATTGTATTCCATGTGACTGTTATCCAAAACCAGAAATTCTCCTCTGGTAGAGTTAATCTGAAATAAAACAGTTCATCTATAAAATTTGTCACATTAAAGCATTACAACGAGAAAAATAAAATAAAATACGAGTATTTACACCAGATTAGATTTCGAAGCAATTACCAGTGCACTTCCAATCTTAGTCAACCCAACACTGAACATTGCACAGAATAACTGTGTTAGAATCTAGTGACAAATAAAGGATTAAGGATGCAAGTTATTTATCATATGTTACCATTAACATGCAGTGAAACAAGAAAAAACATAGATAAGTTTCAAAAGTTCTGAACGCTGCTTAATTTGCACCATAGGCCAGCATGGTCTGAAAAAGTGAGCTATACTGCTAGGGGAAACGTGGCCGAGTTGTCCAGGGATCGGGTCCTGGTGGAGGCTGGAATTTTTCTCTGGGGTATTTAAGGTGTCCCTGACTCAACACAGCTCTGAGAGTTACCTGTCATTAGTTGAGGAAAAATTAAAGGCGGCTGAGCATTGTGCTAGCCACACAATCGCCTTGTATGCCGTGGTTACAGAAACTTGTGAACGCTGCTTCACTTGTCCCATAGGCTAGCATGGTCTGAAAAGGGAACTTTAAATTACTTGTCCTGAAAGGAGGGAAGGTGTGAGACAGAGCAGAGGTCTTTAAAGTTTACAGCGTTACAAATGACAATATTACTGATACTTCAAAAACTTACAATAGTTCCAGAAGAGTACAGCCACTCGACGTCCGATCCAAAGTTAATGGCAGGTAAAGAGACGTGCTTCCCCATACACTGAAGCTGGAGCAAGTCTGAAGACTCTGACCTTCTGAATGCGGCGATGATGGGCTTCGGAGGTTTACCTGGAGGATGGTGATGAATTTTTAGTAAGTTGAGATTTGATGAGCTGGGAAAAATGGGAGGTTTGGTCAGTTTGTTTGGGTTTACATTCGATTTTATCTCATCTTGTCTTATGTTATATGTTACAGAATCTCATTACATACAAAAGATTATTGCATACTAAGCTTACTCATGGTTTATGTGTGGTCTTGCATTTCTATGAGAACTTTCATTGTTAATAGAGTATTGGTTTTCCTGGTTTAATGATGCAGGCAACCCATTCCACGTCTCAATTCCAGACGGGAAGAATGAGAGTTTGTATGTGTTTGTTCTTTCTTACAGGATAAGAACCATATTATATTTATACACATTTTTATCTGAGGATTGTATTAGATTACCTTTGTGTTGTATTTCAAAGTTAGAATTAATTGCCTTATGTATTATTACTACTTTGCTCTTTTTTTTTCGTATACGCAATGGAAAAAGAAAAAACCCACTCACACACATGAATCGGGGTACCTACGTAAAACTATTAGCATCAGTCCACAGTCTGGGATTTTTACGGAACCCGTTCCGACATAGCACCCAAACGTCCCGGCCATGTCGGCCGATGCTGCCGCAAAATTCAACAGAAATTTTCCTAAGGGCATCGCCCGAAACACGCTCAATCTTGACTGGAAGGCCACCTGCAATTTGAACTCAAAGGTCTTAGTGTAAATCCACATCACGTCCGTTCTCTCACTGTTGTCATGGTGATCGATGGCTATGGTGGAAAGAGGGGTATCGATAACCTTTGGCGTGTCGGGTAGTCTGATGACCACGCTGACCGGCTGGTTCTCCAGAGCTGTAATCACAGGCAGCCTGTAACTAGATTTCGACCCTGTGAGTATAAGTGGGTGATAAAATGTTATGTTGACAATGTTAAAACTCGTTAATCTCAAACAATATTCGGATATGGGTAATGTGTAACTTAATCTATGGTCTTAATATTAGATCAATGGCGTTTGATTGTCTTGGACAAAAGGGCATTGGGAGATTCATTAAATAGGGCATTGAGAGATTCAGCCAATAGGGCATTGAGAGATTCAGCCAATAGGGCATTGAGAGATTCAGCCAATAGGGCATTGAGAGATTCAGCCAATGGGACTTTGAGAGTTTCAGCCAATAGGGCATTGAGATATTCAGCCAATAGGGCATTGAGAGATTCAGCCAGTAAATGGATAACATCTAAACAGGGCATGAGTTAGCCTGACAGGACGTAACGCTGTTTTTTAACGCCCTGTTTGGCTAACTCATAATCTGTTTATATGTTATCCATTTACTAATCAATAAGCCTGATTGCAGTCTCACCCACAAGAGATTCAGCCAATATTTCATCGTGAGATTCATGGGATAGGGCTTTGAGAGAATCAGGCAATAAGGCAATGAGAGATTTGGGCAATAGGGCATTAAGAGATTCATACAATAGGTGATTGGGTGATTCATGCAATAGGTCATTGAGAAATAGATGATAGAAGACATTGAGAGATTCATGCATTAGTTGATTGAGAGACTGAGGCAACGGGGCATTACGAGACTGAACCCATGGGGAATTGAGAGAGATTGAGACAGCTATCTACGTTTTTGTGTGATTAAATCAATAATAAAGTATCATGGCACTATTTGTGGTATCTAATTACTGAATAAAATCCATTTTACGGTAGTGCTCACAATTAAAGATCTTTATAAATCACTAGATGTATATAGATGCTTATAAAGAACAGAACCAGGGGATATACTTTATTTTAAAGAAATTAATTCCTTAAAAAAAAGTAAGGTTCTGGCGAGGTTCGAACTCGCGACATTCTGCGTGTAAAGCAGACGTGATAACCACTACACCACAGAACCACTTGATGTAATCTTGGATTATGCCTAATTATTTGAATATATGTAAAATTGACTAACTTTTGTGTTAGAGTTAGTGGCTATGCATTTTATTTATTACTAGACGCCCCGCGGCGTAGCATACGCCGCAGACTTGCTCATGGAGAGTTATTTTACCCCTTTAATGCACTTTTTTAGTGCGCCTACGGTGCTGAACTTTTTCAAAAGCCCAACTAACTTGTCCTTGTTTGATCAATACGAAATATTAAACTTTCTGAAATGCACACAAAGTATTTTATAATAGGGGTTCCCTTTTCCAAAATCAAAATATCAGCGAAAAAAAATGACATCATATAATTTTTTTTTACAGCGCATATTTAATTTGCACACCTTTTGATGCATTGGTACAGTAATTTGGTGCGCTGCTTTCAAAAATTAGTATCTGTTGCACATGCAGCTTCTTGTTGCCTCGCAGGGTCCGACCACGAAGAGAATTATATATATAGATTATGCATTATTTGATTGGAATACTTTGCATACCATTATCTAAGACTCAGCACCCGTGCACAGAGAATTGCACTTACCTTGAATGAGAGAAATCCCCAACAAGACAAACTGCATCTGAGCAAATGAAGTCGACATTGTTTTTACGTGACTGGGAATGAATGAATGACGTAATTGAGAAATGTTTCGTGAGACAAAACATAAGATGAAAAAAAAACCTTTTTGAAAAAATATTCTTCTCGGCTAAAAGCCGTCTATGGCGTCTTTAATACTTCTTTTGGTTCACATTCTCTTCAACTTTCTCTAGCTCTGTAACTCAGAGTGTTTTAAAAAATAATATAATGAAAAACAAATATGTACAGAGTCAGGGCCGTCTTAACGCATAGGCCCGTTGGGCATTTTCCCGGGGGCCCACGAGCATAGGGGCCCCATGCGAATATGTTTGTAGGGTTATAACAATTTTGTTGAAATTAGTATAGTGACAATTAAATAAATAATACATTATTTTTTATATTATCAACCATTAATTTTTTTCTGCGTGGGGGGGGGAGCACTCTTTCTTTGCTCAGGGACCCAACACTATTTCTTTCCCCGGGGGGCCATAATGGTGTAAAGATGGCTCTGTACAGAGTTTGTGAAAAGATATTTTAAAACATCCCCGCATCTTTTATTGGTAATTGCATTTGTCAATGCACAACATTCGAAACACAGCAAATTAAATGTGGTAAAAAGGGAACAATGTTTTGGCTGTTTTCCTTTTAAATGTTTCTGTTCGTAATGATTTACTGTGTGCACACATTCATGAATAAGAATCGGAGGATTAAAAGTTTGGTAAAGCAATACTGAGAGAGAGAGCGAGAGAGCGAGAGAGATAGCGAGAGAGCGAGAGCGAGAGAGAGAGAGAGAGAGAGAGAGAGAGAGAGAGAGTGAACATTTTTCACAACACTTGTAAATACCGAGTGTTACGGAACGGTCGAAAACCTTGTTGCTTACACCTTTCATGTGCAGTTTTAAGTTCGTTTCAAAGAAATCATAATGATTACTAGCGTATCACCCGTCAAAAAATGTCGGAAGTTTTCAAAATAAATACACATCAGATTAAAAAATAATGTAACACAAGAACTTTCCTTTATTTTATTTAATTTTATTTTATTCATTTATTATCATATTGAAATTTTTTTATGCGGAACGTTCGAAAAGAGTTATATTTGGTGCAGTAAATTTTGGTGCGCACTATTGAACAAATCAGCATTACATCCAAGAAGCATTACATCCGTTACGGGAATTATGTATGTTGATGATAACACAATCAACTATAAACTGTTAACTAGCTGTAATAGATTTGCTTATTAATACTAATTAAGCCCAAATAAACTTATTTTGAATTTATTTTAATTTTAGGGTAGCTTATATTTGGTAGTTAAAGAAAAAACAAAATGTTAGTTATGATTTTATAATTCAGCTATGCATATAGATCTATGTCTATAAATTCACAAAGATTGCGATATTAATTCAGATGAAATTGATGATATACTCATTGCTTACTTTAGACTTCGTATTATTCTCTGAAAGCAGTCAGAAGTTATTGATTTTGGGCAATCAAAACTACACTATCTTTTGAGTGGATATTTAATTAAAAATAAATAAATGTCAATTTAAATGTTAAAAAATTGAATATCTGCTGAACCAATTGATCTAAACGAATTCTGTTGATTAAAACACATGAAATATAATGAAAAAACCCCTCTTATATTAAATAGGTTCGTGTTACACGCTAGCTCAGTCTAAAGCCAGAGAAATATTTCAATTTCTCTTTTCTAATTGATCGGATTGTAAAAAATGTGTTAAAATTTAAAAGTAATTATATATATTCTAGGTTGTGCTGCGGCGCCTTGGCACCCGCGGCGCCCACTTTTATTAAGGCGCCTACGGCACCCACCTTTTTCAAAAGCCCGACTGACTTGTCCTTGTATGATAAATACGTAATATTAAACTTCCTTAAATGTACATAAAGTATTTTATAATAGGGGTTGTAGGGCGTCTAGGGCGCCCACTTTTTATTTTTTTGGGTCAAAAGCCAAAGTAACTTATCCTTGTATGATAAATACGAAATATTCCTGAAATGTACACAAAGTATTTATATAATATTTTTTACAGTGCTTATAACCACACGCTTTTTTAACTGCACGTCCCGTCTGTTCTGTCCGTGACGCTACTAATTTTAGAAAGCAGCGCATCAAATTACTGCACCAAAAAATAACTCTAGGAGTCAGTCAGCACTGTTTACAACACAAATGTTGACGTCAAAGGTTCGTGCGTTGTTTGGTTAGTGTTTATCTGGAAACCAAAATGATTATGATTTTTAACTCTATATTTTCAATTGATCTTAATTTAATACATAAACTTTAAATTACAAGTAAATTAAATTTAACCAGTAGAAACATTATACACTTTGATTCTAAAGAAACTTTAACTTAAATTTATAGAACTGTTAGTAACCGGGAACGCTGACATTACGAAACAAAACAAGAATATCCTTTTTCAAACGCTTTCCAAATTTTCTTTACGGGAATATTTTTTGTCTCAATTTTAAAAAAATTGCAGCGAATCTTTAAAAAATCTTTACAATATTAAAGATAAGCAGAAAGACGTGTCGTCATCTCTTTTAGCTCTGGATTGCACCACCGCCAAGTTTTAATTTCTTTATATTCGTTTTATTTAAATTCTATTTGTTTGTTGAAGAAGGCACTTTGCCGAAACGTTTGCAGTTAACTGTTTGCTGTTTTGAGACGTCTTGTCGGACTCATTCATACACTGTTTACATGTAATCGCTTAAACTGGAACACGGGAGACATGTCAACACAAAAGATATCTTTTTAAAAAAAAATCCAATGTCCATTTTAAGAAAGAGATTGCAAAATGCTTTTCCACAATTATATCCTCTTCCTACGAAAAAGTATTAATAACACTTAAAGTCCTTACGTTGTATTTATTAAATAATTTAAAAGAAACGACTGCCTATGAGGATCTGCCTTCAAGCTATGTGAAGAAAATAGTATAAAAATATTTTGCAGCTTAACAGGATCAAAACAAATATACAAATTAAAAAAAAATCTTGTTCCGAATTTATAATTTCCTATATAATAAAAGGCTATGTTCCGTGCGGTATTCGATAGCGATTGGTCCCTCAAACACATATGACTCCTACAGCCAATCATATTGAACACGTTTACGCCGACGTTCAAGACGAGTTATTTTGGTGCAGTATTTCTTCCAAGACTTTATTTTGAGTTATGCGCGTTGGGATTTATGGTCAAAAGCTCTGTTTTTACGAGTTATTTATGTTAACAATAATGAATAGTGTTTTTGACGTGAAGCACATGTATGCCGGTCGAGACGGCTGTTGGAGGGGAGCTACAACATGCCACCGAATGGTGGCGGAACGTCCTTCGACGGGCTTTGTTGCTCGTTTCATATAAAAGATCACAATCATTTTGTCAAAATATTTTTATTGTAAAATTGAAGTAAGATAACTAGTCTATTAGGGACTACTCTTGTAGTGGGATCATAAAACGATTTAAGAATATAATATTTACGGGCCACAGATGGGACGTGACAAAATCGATATTGCCCATAATATAAATCAATGGTCTCCAAACTTTTCTACCGGAGTGCCTCATTAACTGTCAAACATCAGTTTGGGGGCCGACTACACACAGTTTTGTGGTAAACTACAGGTAAAAATAGTATCTTTTTTATATTAAAAGGTCTCCAGGAGCCGTAGTTTGGAGACCCCTGATCTAAATACATACACGAACATAAAAATTAAATCTTATGGGTCGATTTTTCTTAAAAGATGGCTGTAGTATTTTACAACTCGTTCTTTGTTCGTTTGTTATAACAGTGCTATTTCTAAAAAATTCCGATAAATTTCTACTTAAAATTTGACTATAAACTACCATAATGAAAGAGGAAATAGTTTTTCAAAAAGAAACAATTTAACTAACTTAACTTAGCACACTTTACGTCAAGGAGAATTAAGACATTAAGGGATTAAATCACAAATGGTCATACCTTCAAAGCGATAAGACGAGATTAAGATGTGGAATTTGTAATAATCCTTTAACTTATGGCAAAATTTAAAAAAATGAAATCAATTTAAAAAAAAAGAATTATATTTTTTAAAATTCGAAATTTTTTGACGTCAAGCACGCGTAGCAGCTTTCTTGACTTTGTCACGCAGAGGCGTAACAGCGACTTAGCATCGGGGCAGTTGCCAAGGGCGCCGAGGGCTAATCCTTCAATAATCAATTTATTATGTAAATCAATAATCAATTTATTATGTAAAACAAGTTAGTATTTTCTTTATTTCGCTTCGTTACGCTTCTGTTGCCACGTTACAACAGTGAAATAACAACACACCAACAATACTGAATCTCGTGTGGAGATGCTGATCTTTTATCGGTAACCTTTCCCCCTCCCCCTCTCCCAACAGGCCGAGGATAGTGAAAAGCCCCCGAGAAATGAAAGGTACCGAGAACTAAAATATCCGTGACAGACCAAAATAAACCCTACTGTCTTGTAGAAAGAGGTGGGACTCACAAAGGATTGGGTCCCAACCCGAACAAAGTTCTATTTCAAGCCTCTCTAAACCAGGGTAAAGTGCCCCATGATTGGAAATTAGCTAACGTAACTCCACTATTTAAGACAGGTGATAAATCAGACCCTGGTAATTACAGACTTGTATCACTTACTAGTATCACCTGTAAATTACTAGAACACTTAATATATAGTAGAATAGTTAACCAACTAGACAAATATAATTCCCTATGCCCACTTCAACACTGCTTTAGACAAAACAGATCATGTGAAACACAACTAATAGGTTTAATAGATGAACTATCAAAAGGCTTAGACAATAATGATCAAATAGACACAATATTACTAGACTTCTCAAAAGCATTTGACAAAGTTCACCACCTTAGTTTACTTTAAAAAAACTTAACTACTTTGGAATCTCAGGTCCCTTACATCACTGGATCCATGACTTCCTTTTGGATAATTCAAAACTGACAAGCATAATACCATTAGTTAAATCATTAAACATTGAAACACTAGAGGATAAAAGAACCAAGATTAAAGTAGTAATCATAAAAAAAGTAATTAATTCTCATTTAGAAATACAACATAAAGATAACTTAATACAACCATCAGATAGACATAAGGATAAAAACACATTTCTTATTCCGTATGCAGGAACAAACACATACACATTTTCGTTCTTCCCGTCCGGAATTCGGGCGTGGAATGGGTTGGCTGAAGAAACCAGGAAAACCAACACTTTATCAACATTTAAATCTCTAATAAAATTAATGCAGGACTAAACACAAACCATAGATAAGCATAGGACGCAATAATCTTCTGAATAGAAGGAGCGTCTGTAACAGATATGATAAGATAAGATAAAGGCAGCCAGTCATTGCGCTGTGAGTAGCATTCCAACAGGTGGTTGCGCGAAAGCCACGATAAAAAAATCTTTGTCACAAAAAAACACCGAAGAGAGTAAAAAAAAAGACGTTTCAGTCCTGTGAGAGGTTGTTGGAGAGGCTGGCTCGGGAAAAGGATGCATGGAGCTCTCTCGTATGTGGCGTTTGACTTTGGATGGATCGCTGACGTCAACGATGATCAGCGGCTCTCCTCGTGGACCAGAAGGCTAAACAACAACAGCGGTAAATAAATATCTATAAGTGATTTGTATTGAGGGACAATGGTAACTGAAGCAATTAGACAAAACAATATAAGAGGAAATACAACGATATCTCAGTATTAAGATTTTAGACATATATCGGCATCCTTCCGTCTCGAGAGACGATGGTGCATCACCGTTGGGTTGGGTTGCATTTCCTCGTGTGGCTGAGCAGTCCTATCCTTGAGTGACAGTGTTTTCCACAGCTTTTGCACACGAGTTCTGTGCTTCCCAATGTTTTGTCCTTTATCCTAGCTCTTCTGTCTGTAGACTCCTCCATCCTTCGCACCTCGGCCGCTATGACGCCCTCTTTGACAACTGTGCGCCACGTAGATCTGTCTTCTGCTTTGCATTCCCAGTCACTTGTGTTTATTCTGGCTGATTTCATGTCTCTCTGGCAGACATCTTTAAATGGGAGACGTGGGCGACCTGTCTTTCTCTTTCCCGATGCCAGTTCTCCATATAGGAGGTCTTTGGGATACGACCCTGGCTCATTCTTTTTACATGTCCTAGCCTTAGGCGTCTTGCACTAATGCTTGAGAACATGCTTTGGATATCGGCACGCATTAGGACCTCAGTATTAGGCAATTTAAGGAATTAAATATTTTGCTAATTTATAAATGACAATACGGGTGAATTATTATTAAAAGTGGTAAATTTTCATAAGTGAAATTAATCATAATTTATGATTACATTCAAATGAAGAAAAATCTTTAAAAGTAATAGTGAAGTTGACAATCTATCTTTAAATGTCAGTGCGGGCAACTATGCACAAATTCAACATAAATGCAAACCTCATTGAAGAGATCAAGAACCTTTACAAAAGAGCAACCAGCGCAGTACTCTTCAACAGCAAGCTGGGAGATTGGTTCAAGACCACTGTTGGTGTCAGACAAGGATGTTTAATTCCCCCATCCTCTTCAATTCTTCCTTGAAAGGATCATGACAGATGTGCTAGAAGACCATGTCGGAACAGTCAGCATCGGAGGGAGAAGTATAACCAACATTACGCTTCGCCGATGACATAGACGGCCTAGCTGGTAGCGAGGACGAACTAAAAGAATTCATTGCAAAGCTAGAGAAAACAGCAAAGGCGTACGGCATGGAAATCAATGCAGAAAAGACCAAGGTCGTGGCAAATAGAAAATTCACAAGTGAGATTCGGATAAAAGGGCAAAAACTCGAAGAGGTCTCCACCTTCAAATATCTAGGGGCCATAATATCCGACGAAGGCTCAAAGCCAGAAATTCTTGCCAGAATAGCACAAGCAATGGCAGCATTGAGCAAACTAAAGCACATCTGGCAAAGCAAGAGCTCTCCCTGAGATCAAAGATCCGGCTAATGCGCTCTCTGGCGATGTCGGTCTTCTTGTATGGTTGTGAGGCTTGGACGCTCACTGCAGACCTCCAAAGAAGAATCAATGAGCTAGAGATGAGATGTTTCAGAAAGATATTGAACATCTCCTACACAGCGCACATCACAAACGAAGTGTCCGCAACACAATAAGTACTGTCATTGGCCCCTACGAGGACCTTCTCACCTCCATTAAGAAGAGGAAATTACGATGGTACGGACACGTGACACGAACTGGAGGTCTCGCAAAAGCTATATTGCAAGGCACAGTCCAGGGAGGATGGAAAAGAGGCAGACAAAAGAAGAGATGGGAGGACGATATCAAAGAGTGGACCGGCCTGTCATTCAGCGACTCTCAAAGGGTCAGCACAGGACCGGGACAAATGGCGTGAGATAGTGAGCAGTTCACGATGGTGCCCCAAAGACCCAACGACGGGTTAAGGGATAGTTCAAGTTCAATGGCTTTTAAATATACTTAATATGTAATTTTATGTAGTCTTTATGTTTTCTTTTATTATTGACTTTAATATTTATGTTAGTAAAATGAATAATGATACAAATTGGACTTTAAAATTTAACTTTTTGAAACATTGTTTTAAACTCGAATTATTATAACTATCATACTTAATTAAGTGGAATTTTAAAAATGTTAAATTGACACTGCACTATATTTAAGAAAATAATATAACCATTTAAATACAATTATTAATAAGTAACGATACATTTTTAAGAAATATTTAAATTATCTATTACATACTATGCTTAACTATGAAGAATAATTAAGTAGAGGAAAAAACAAGAAACAGAAAAGAAGCAAAATGGGCACAAGAACTTAACAAAAAATACAGGATAGAACAGGATAGAGCAGGATAGAGCAGTATAGAGCAGGATAGAAGAAGAGGAAGGAAGTATCAAAAGTTGAAGTAAAACACCAACACTTTAAAAAGGCTCTAAATAATATATAATCCAAATTTAATTTAAATACGCGTGTTTATTTAGTTTTGCTGTTGAAGGACTTTGCTGAAACGTTTACATAATATATATACATATACATATATATATATATATTTATAAAGCGTTATATTTATTGTTTTAATAACACACTTCATTTGTGTATCTTGTGTTTCATTTGAAAGCTTTGCCGCATCCCGAACCTGCTTAATTGTAAGACATATTATTGCAAAGTAAAGAAACCTAAATATCAAAGTACATCCTCCTTTCACAACTTCTACTTCTATGGTACAACTATAAGAATCTTTCACTCTGCCTGCTCCTCTCCTCTGGCATGCCTACCCTTATTAAAAACAGCACTGAAATATTTTTGTATCTTAATTTAATAACAGTCTTTGACTACATGCAGATTTTTAACATAGAAATGTAAATTGTAAATTTCCATTACAAAAGGGAACGATAAGCACAAAACTTAAATATAATATGTTGTTTTTAAGAATATATTAAACCAGTTATCGGGAATTAAATTTGACATGGTAATACAACGCAAAAACAATATAACAAACACTAAGATAGGCGTAAGGATATTGCTTGTTTCATTCGTAAGAACAAACACATCCCCCTTCTTGCCCTGTAGAATTCGGGCGTGGAATGGCCAGAGAAGAAAACAACAACAACAACAACACAATAACAACTTCCTAAACTGTAATAATAATGCTAGATTAGACATAAACCATGGATAAGAGAATGACGAAATAATCTTCTGAATAGGAGTGTCTGTAATTTATTAGATGAGATAAGAGATGATCTTCATGATATCTGAGAAATTCTATAGATTATTCTAGCAGACCGAACTTTTACCAGAAGACAATATTAAAAATGTGTATGTAATTAACTTAAATCATTTATGAAAAACATTACTCCCCCCCCCCATCAGTAAACTTCATATTCAATTAATTCACAAGCATCTGCACACTTGTCTTGACATTATTAAAATATTTCTTAGAATTAATGTAAAATATCTATTCATAGACATACACTTTGGTAAGGTATAAAATTTGATTTTAAAGGCCACAATATCATCAAATGACGCAATTCATCCTCACACACTTCTATGACGTGTTTCCCGCCTCAGATATCAACACAGACAAAATGGCCTTCCATGAGTTTACGTGGGTTATGATAAAATTCATTGTTCTAGCAGGATTTATTATGCAGAGTAAGTACGTATCCTTACGAGCTAGAGATATTAATATTTGCAATTTTGTTTGTGGTCAAGGTATAAGTATTTTGGAATCTATACTAAATAGACTAAATATATATCTTCACAAGGATTTTTGTGTTTATCTTCTGACTAATTCTGTTTCGGGGAGGGGGGGTCACTTAATTTTGTTGGTGACCACCATTCCTTGCCATGACCTGCCCTGTAGTGATGACTAATAAAAAAAGGAAAATCCAAACATTAATGGAATTTATCATTTAAAAAAAATTACGTCCGTTAGACGCCATCCGCCTGTACTAAAGGATTCTTGAAATCTGCTGTTGAGATTCGTCATTGATCGCTGCAACATCTCAGCAGAAATTTCCTGAACTTCATCCTGAATTCTCAGTGTCAACTCATTCTTAAGTTCTTGGTCGATTCGTGTATACTTTATTCTTAAGATGTCTCTGAAAAAAAAGCAATCAAGAAAAGAAAAAACAAAACAAAACAAATGGACATATATGTGATCTAGGAGGCAATAGAACAACCCTAAATCTTGAGATCACATTGTAGGTGAAAAAGTCACGCACAGCTTCAATTAATTGCAGTTTCTTTTTAAAAATGTAGAATACTAAAGCTAGGAGATATCTTTTTTCCTTCTTTGAAAATTTTGTTTAGCTTCTGCTTGCACATTTGTGAAACGAGTATCTGTTTTTGTCAACCATATAAACTGATGAAATAAAATTTTAATTTTCCTTCCGTGCATCAATTTACTTTTTTTTTAAAGTAGATTTTTTTTTACCACACCACCTGTCTCGGTGTTAGTAACAAAGACGCTACGATCTTTGCGTAGCTATTTAAAGAGGACCCACCTCTGGCATTCAAACATTCGTTTAACTGACCACCCTATCATTGTTCTACTTACTCAGGAGCAGCTGAAAGAACTCCAAATGTGGCCGCTGTGGAGGGTGACCCAGTGACCGTGACAATCACCATACCGACCACCACCGAAGTTTTGGCCATGCAGCTCATCACCGTCATGTTAGATCACCATGACAAGGGCCCAAAGACGGACGTCGGATTTATTTACGTTAAAAGCTTGACCTTTAAGCTCCAGCAGAAGTTCGAGTCTAGGCTCATAGTCGTGAGGACCTTTAGGACCTTTGAGCTGAAGTTTGAGAATGCCACGCAAGACCTGGCCGGGACTTTCCGCTGCTACAAAGGGACGGAGACCTCCCATGAGATCAACGATTGCGGACAAGTGCTCTTCATTCTCCGTACGTTCTTGTGTATTTTTAAATACCTTTAATAACACAAATTAATGCATATTGCCACCGTCCTGTGCAGTTCATATAGTCGTTACTTTTACATTTGCAACAAAAGTTATCGCAAATTTTTTTTATCACTGCGTGAATGGATCAAAGACTTAATAAAATCGCTCTTTTACTAGGCCAACCTGAAAAGCCATTGATCGAGGCACTGACCAAGCCAGTCTTTGGAGCCACGCTGGAGTTGGTCTGTCATACAAATTCCACCTCACTGCCTCACGATCAAAAACTCAGCCCACTGATCACGTGGCATCGTACTGTAATTAATGACGAATGGCTGGTCGATAGGGTGAGTTACACAACAAATACACACCACTGGGTGAGTAAGACAACACGTACACACCACTGGGTGAGTTAGACTGTAAGTACATACCACTGGGTGAGTTAGACTGTAAGTACATACCACTGGGTGAGTTAGACTGTAAGTACATACCACTGGGTGAATTACACAACACGTACACACCACTGGGTGAGTTACACAACATGTACACACCACTGGGTGAGTTACACAACACGTACACATCACTGAGTGAGCTACACAACAAATACACACCACTGGGTGAGCTACACAACACGTACACACCACTGGGTGAGTTACACAACACGTACACACCACTGGGTGAGTTACACAACACGTACACCACTAGGTGAGTTACACAACACGTACACACCACTGGGTGAGTTACACAACACGTACACACCACTGAGTGAGTTACACAACACGTACACACCACTGGGTGAGTTAAACAACACGTACACACCACTGGGTGAGTTACAAATACGTACACACCACTGCGTGAGTTACACAACACGTACACACCACTGAGTGAGTTACACAACACGTACACACCACTGGGTGAGTTACACAACACGTACACACCACTGGGTGAGTTACACAACACGTACACACCACCAGTCAAACCTCTAATAATGAGCACCGCTCATAACGAGTTTTTCACATAACGAACAAATTTTATTTGAAAAAGTTGCACCCTTTACGAGCGAAGATTCGCATAACGAGTGACACAGAAAGGGAAAGTCCCTTTTCCCTGGAAATTCATTTGTGAGCCAGCACTTCCGCCCCCATGTATTATTCTGTGTTAATCACTCGGTCTGTTAGCACAGCGGTTCCCAACCTGTGGGTCAAGACCCCTTGACCTTGGGGGTCACGATGTTTTTTCTGGGGCTCGCCAACTGTAGACTAAAAATATTCATATAATGCAAATTTACTCTATTTTGTAAAAACTTTATTGAAAATGACGTATTTACTTTTCATGTGAGTCGCGGGTCACATGACTTTTATAAAAAGGGGTCGCCACCCAAAAAGGTTGGGAAACACTGCGTTAGCGTATTGTTTTCGTGTGTGATCAACCGTATTTACAAATTTTGTATTCAGACAGTATTCTTAATCTTTTTATGTGCAAAGCGTAATAACCTGTGCTAAAATGTCTACGAAAATAAAACAACACAAGAAGACGATCATAAGAGAAAAAAAAAGACTGTTGAAATGAAACGTAAAATCATTGAAAAGTTAGAACAAGGTGTGAGCGTGGCTAATCTAGTGCGCAAGTACACTCGGCCAAGATTAACGATTTGCACTATTCTCAAGAACAATGCTTCAAATAGAGTGTCAAGAATGTCTACGAAACAGTTACGACACATTTTCATCAAATTTTGAAGCGTCGTCGAAAAGAAATGTCTTTGGACAGTTTTCTGGTTAAAAAGGAATAATTATTTGCCATAAATAAATATTTGTTTACATATTTTTTTCAAATCTAAATTGTATTCAAGTTGTTGCACTCCTTAACAATTCATAAGTAATTTTATTTGAATAAATGTTAATGAATGTTTTTTGAAAAATAAGTACTTTTTTTCATCATGGAATGGATTATCGTATTTTACATTGACTTGTATGGGAGAGATCGTTTCGTATAACGAGTGTTTCGCTTAACAAGTAAGAATCTGGAACGAATAAAACTCGTTATGAGAGGTTTTACTGTAATGATAAAAAGCTGGACCAAAACTTCTGTTGAAAAATGAATACATTCTTCAACGTTTGTTTGCTTAAAAACCATTACAGTGTTACTTAAATTAAATTTGTAATACCCACACGGACGTAAACAGCAACACATATATTAGTCATGATATTCATTTAAGACCAAGAGATACACATACAATACATAGGTAAATAAGCGATTTGCCATAAAGAAATACAAAAAAATATTATTGATAAATTTGGAAGTGAATATGTTTCCAAATTGTTTTACCATTATGTTGTATTTAAATGTTTAACTTGGAAAGCTTAAAAACCGCAAAATTGAGGGATCTGAAAAGTGAGGACTTTTTTTTCTAAAGAAAGTTTCATAATCTCCCTTACATCTCTATTTCTAAGATTCAATTTATTAAACGCCTCTGCAGCATTAGGTGGAGATTCTTCTTCAAATTTCATACCGTATACAACAAATGCATCTTGAGCCAACAAGCTTCAACTGTTTAATTTTGTTTACAGATAAAAGTCTCCAAAGACGGGCATCTGTTGGTGCATGACTTGAGCCAGGATGACCACGGCCTGGTATTGTCCTGCTCATTCTCTGAAGATGCAATCGCCACGGCGCCTCATTCTGACCGTAGTGACCCTTACATTGTATTGTTTACTGAAGGGGGTAGGTTATTTAACTTTCAAAACTAAAAAATACCAAAAAAAACTCAACTTTCTTGTTCAACTCATTTGAGACTATTACGCAATGACTCGTTAATCCTACCTGACGATATCCAAGACATGAGCTATGGAGGTCAGCCTATGAGAGGTCAGCCAATGTCTAAATATTCAACAACATCCTTTTTCCACCTCACACCGATGTCTCTCGCTTCTTTCATTGGACCAGATGAAGGTGGCGCATCCGATGGCAGTGAGAAACCTTTCTACTCCAACGTGTACATAACATCCCGTGTCCTGGACGCCAGTGTGGTGAGGGCAGCGCTAGGTGACGAGATCACGTACAAGTGTAACGTCAGGTGCAACCCTCCATGCGGAGCCTCCTGGAGTTTCTCCAGCAAGATAATCCAGCCCCAATGGTTAGCTGAATGTTGTTTTGTTTTTTTTGGTATTTCTGTTGTTGAACGCGATGGAAGTTTGAGAAAAGGGTAAAGAGCAATTTTCCCTCTAAGGTTCGTTGGTCCATGTGCAAAGTTTTAAAAAAGTCTGCAAAGTTGCAAGGCATCTATTTCTTGTAAAATATTTTACAAAATAATTTGTGCGCTAATTCTAAAATGCTGCGCGGCGTCAGTCACATATATGTGTGGCCGCGCAGTCACGCTACTTAAAAGGGAACATTTGTTGAGGGGTATTGTTTCAATTCAATAGATAATTATTTGTTATTAAGACCAAAGGGTTTTTCCAACATTAATCATCCTTGTTTAATGTATAGTTTTCGTTTAGAAAAATTAAATGAGGTCTTATCGTCATTATTTTTTTAACATTTCAAATGATTTAATGATATCTCCTTCAGCTTTCAACCGATGACTGCATCAGACGAACTATTTCTGACTGTGAGGAAAGAGCACGAGGGAACCTATCGCTGCGAAGCTTCCAATCCAAAAGGAAGTGCATATGCAACTTTTCATTTAAGGATACGTCCATAATTTTTTGGAACATTATATTACAGTCCGTACCTAATTTTGAGCGAACTGTGGAAGTTTTAGAGTGTAAAAATAGTTTTAATAAAAGAAAAGCTAAAACTGCAGAGTTCTTTCTTATTTTGTCTGTTTCTACAGTTTAAAAGACATGTGCCTATTCATTAATACTTGCAAAATAGGAGATATAGAACGAAGTATTTTAAAGCCATGTTCTACGTTTACGTCTGCTTGTATTCAGCATCTTAGCCATCGTTATGGCCTCATGGTTTAGCTAAGACTTTTGTTGTATCAAAAAGCATAGGATGGTCGAAAAATGCTAACTACCTCAAAAAAAAAGAAGAAAAAAAACCAATAAAAGAAACCATGTGTGACCCTGCGCTGAAAGTCTTGCCTCACATTAAAATAATTGTCACGCCCCTGTTTGTAGGACATAGATCTCAAATTTATTTTGTCAAATTATCTGAAATAAAATATTAAGGAAAAGTTTGTGACAGTCAGTCAGTCCGTGTGTCTGTCCGTGTGTCTGTCCGTCTGTCTCTGTCCGTCCGTCTGTCTCATATTATTATATAAACACCCTCAATTAGGACTCACTGTTGCCTAACGCTAAGGACATCACTCTGCTTTTTTTAAAAATTGAAAATATAGACTTAACAATCATAATCATTTTTGTTTCCAGATTAACACTAGCAGTGTGGTGATTAGCACTGTAAAAAATATTATATGACGTCATTGTTTTAGCTCATATTTTAATATACAAGGTGTACATCGAGAGATGCGTAAAAGGGAACGATGTAAAAAGAGGATTTGAGGATTGTTAATTATAAAATACTTTGTGTACATTTCAGGAATATCTCATATTTATCATACAAGTATAAGTTACTTGGGTTTTTGACAAAAAGAAAAGTGGGCGCCGTAGACGCCCTACAACCCCTATTATAAAATACTTTGTGTACATTTCAGAAAGTTTAGTACTTCGTATTTATCTAACAAGGACAAGTTAGTTGGGCTTTTAAAAAAAGCGGGCGCCGTAGGCGCCACGGCGCCCCCAGAACAACCTAGCGTAAATATATACATTGTCTCCTTGTTTCAGTTTCTGCTCACTATTTGGTCTCAGTCTTTAAAGAAGCGTTAGGTTTCTTGAACCTGCGAATACAACACTTTGGAGCACCCTGCAAGAGACACCCAGTCAAAAAGGGGGGGGGGCTGTTTTCGTAAATACCGAAATACATCTAGAGAGGGGAAAAGTCTGGTCACCGATTCGCTTGACCGAGCTCAGAGTGACACGTAAAATGTAAACAAAAGCGCCCGTCGCTTCGTTGGGTCGCCTCAATGCGTCAGCTCAAAATTTCAGGTGGGAAAAAAACAATAACAAACAGTGAGTTTAAATTACATACCTCATATAAGGATAAACTAAAAATGCATTAATTTAATTACGGTACGTTTGATCGATCTGAAATTTTGATACGATGCATTGTTAGGTTAGACGGGTCCGTGTGCCAAATTTCAGTTCGATCGGATCACGGGAAGTGGGTCATTTTCGACTTTTGTTTTTCCGCCCGCCGAGCCCATGAGAGAGCTGATGAGAGAGATGATGAGAGAGAGAGACAGACAGAGACGGCCGCGAAGTTAATATAAGGGATTTAAAAAAAGTACTAAAAACCAAATTCTTTTTTTAACAAGTATATTTAAGCAAATAAATAAGATCTAATGAATCGTTTAATCAAGGTACTAATCGTTTTTGAGATACCTGTCGTTGTTGAACTCCATATTTAGAATTTCCCCCTGAATTTATTAATAGTATAGCATCAGCTTGAAATCATTTCAGAAATGTAAGCAGTTTTAGCTTTTTACCATTAATTCCACATAGTAAAATTATAAGTAAAGCCTTTTTCTAATTAGGGGAAGGTATTTTTCATACGGACACTACCAACCTACCTACGATAATAATAATAGCAATTGAAAATGTTCAACTTTAGTTTCGGACAATCTACCAATAACGTAAAATTCGCTTTGCATTATTAAACTTGATAGCTTGATGCTGGAGTTAGTTCGGGAACAGTCAATTTTTGCGGCTGGCAAAGTGAAGAATCTATTCCAGGTATCAGTACATCAAGTGTATGTTTTGATACGAATTCAGCCTCCTTGTTTACCCTTTCAGGAGTAGCATTATGATAAAAATATTCACCCAGAATCAGTTGGAAGTTTTGGCAGTAGGAATTTTTCAATAATGTTAATTCATTTGCCAGGCGAGCATTAAACTTATAACCTAAAGAAGAATTTTAATCACCACTTTCATTTAAGGTTTATATCGATTTTAACAATAAAAAAAAAGATGAAAAAATTAACTTCATCCTGTTTATGACCAGAATATCAGATTATTTGTGATGTAATATGATAAAATGATAATAGTAATATAACTGTAGAATAAGAAAGATAACGAATAAGAGAAATAAACTTTTTCAGGCATGTACATGAAACATGGCTGTAAATGTAACATCACATTTAAAAAGACCTTTTATGTTTATATGGCTTTTGAAAGTATTTACAAAACGAAACGAGTGACATGCAGCCTACTATTTGAAATGAACGTCTCTGTATTCGGAAAACTTAACATATGTCTTCTTATCTTATCTTATCTTATCTATACAGACGCTCCTTCTATACAGAAGATAGTTGCGTCCACAGACCATGACAGATGATCTGTTTGGCAAGTGATGCAGCGTTCACAGGCCACGGCTTTGTGGGTTCCACGCATTACCCAGCCGCCTAACTACATGTAGTGTTAGGTACCCATTCGGAGCGGGGTGACTCAGGGACGCCCTAGGCCCCGGGAACAAACCCCTACCTTCACACGGATTCGAACCCGTGACCATCGGTACGACAGTCCAGTGCGCTGCCACTCGAACTTACTTTGAAATGTATGCTTTTTTATTTATATGTTTTAATATACTTTGAAATCGAGGTTTCACAATGCCAACTCCTTTATAAATTAAAACTATACTATAGAGCTTGAAAAAAAAAGCTTAAAGTAGTTGCATGATTTTGAATGTTAAAAATGATGGTCACAATGTTTATGGCGGCATTTGTTTCTTCAACAAAGCAAAGGTAATGTTTTGAAAACTAACTGTTACAAATATATTGGACCTTGAGACTAAATCATTTGTACTTTCCTCTCCATATTTCAATATCTATCTCTGCCCCCTCTCATTCTCTCGTTCTTTCTGCTTCCCTCTATCGCCACCCCGTAAATTAATTTATTAATTACCAGGAAGATTCCTCTCTTGAGTTTTTTTTTAAATTTTACACTTTCCCATTATAAAATACCTACCATTTCCAGTAAATTCTGCTAAAAAATATAACCGTATTTGTCTTTGCCTGTTAAGTGCTTAAAAATTTTCTTAGAAGTTTACTGATATAATCAGAAACACGTATGAAGGGATAAACTGCAGAGTTGTCCATGGTCAGCAGGTGACAGATAGATGATTTCCAGGTGAAGACTGGTGTGAGATAAGGTTGCTTGCAGTCACCCTTTCTGTTCTTGTTAGCCATTCACTGGGTGATGAAAACATCTATACGGCAAAAAAGGAATGGCATCCATTGGACCGTGTGGGATCAACTTGATGATCTTGAATTCGCTGATGATCTTGCCGTTCTTACACATACACAACAACAGAAACAGGAAACAACAAATATTGTCACAGCCACTTCAGCTAGCATGGGTCTCAAAATACACAAAGGGAAGAGTAAAGTCCTCAAGGTTAATGCCACCAGTACATCACCCATCATGCTTGAAGGAGAAGCACTTGAGGAGGTGGACAGTTTTGTTTACCTTGGAAGCGTGGTAGATAAACAAGGTGGAACAGACGCTGATGTCAAAATAAGGATTGGAAGGGCAAAAGCAGCCTTTCAACAACTCAAGAATGTTTGGGTCTCCAGAAACCTAAGCAGCAAGTTAAAAGTAAGGAATTTTAACGCTATGGTGAAACCTGAGCTGCTATATGGAGCCGAGACAGGGAAAATAACGGCCGTAAACTTGAATGGAATCCAGTTCTTTAACAAGAAATGTCTAAGAAGGATTCTCATAATTCACTGGACGGAAAAATTCAGCAACCGGGTACTGTGGCAGCGGACGAAGCAGAAGCCAATTTAGGAAGAGATTCTCCAGCAGCGGTCTAGGTGGATTGGTCATACACTAAGAAAACCTGCTTTTAATACAACATGGCAAGCCCTGAAATGGAACCCAAAGGGTAAGCGGAAAAGAGGCCGTCCAAGAAACACTTGACGCCTAGAATTGGAGGCAAACATCAAGAGAATTGGCCATCACTTGAAGATCCTGGAGAAGCTGGACCATGAAAGAGTTGTCTGGAGGTCTCTCGTATGTGGGCTATGCCCTTGGAGGAATTGCAGACGCCGACCGGTGGATGCCCGTCATGGACGAGAAGGCTCAACGAAAGGGTTGCCTGAAGAAACCAGGAAAACAAACACTTTATAAACATTTAAAATTCTAGCAAGAAAGCAAGACTAGACATAAACCATAGATAATTATCGGTATAGAAAGAGCGTCTGTAAAATATAGATAAGATAAGAAAAACACCAATACACTAACAACATCATAAACTGTAAAAATAATGCTAGATTAGACATAAACCATGGTTGAGCGAATGACGAAATAATCTTCTGAATAGGAGCGTCTGTAATGTATAAGATGAGATAAGATAAGATCTTTATGACTATCTGAGAAATTTATAGATTATTCTAGCAGTCCAAACTTTTACCAGAAGACTGTATTTAAAATATAAATGCAATCAATTTAAATAATTTATGGAAGATATTACTGCATTCAGTAATTTACATTTTCAATTCACAAGCATCTGCACACTTGTCTTGACATATTTATTATAATATTTCTTAGAAGTAAACGAAATATCTTTTCATAGACATACACTTTGATATGGTGTAACATTTATATTTTAAAGGCCATAATATCAAATGACGCAATTCATCCTCACACACTTTTATGACGTGTTTCCCGTCTCAGATATCAACATAGACAAAATGGCCTTCCTTGAGTTAACATGGGTTATGATAAAATTCATTTTTCTAGCGGCACTCATTATACAGAGTAAGTAAAGTATGTTTACGAGCTCAAGATATTAATATGTGTATATTTTTGTTTGATCACGGTATAACAATATTTGAATCGATTCAAAATAAGCACATATATATATATATATATTAGTCCCATAACCTCGTGGTCGTTATAACCCCGAAGTCGTAGGGGGTTCTAATGCTTCCATTCTCAGGGCTTGATAGACAAGGCGGCGCCCATCCCTCTCCAGGTCAGCGGAGGACTTTCTGAGCGTTAGTCATTCATCAACATTTGTATAGTGGCTTTGAACGTGGAATCGATACCACGCTTGTGAGGCGAGTGCAATATTGACTTCGCTATCCAGCCGCCTATATATATATATATATATATATATATATATATATATATATATATAAACCATTGACCATTGTCTTTTACGGATGTGAGACCTGGACACTAATGGCAGCCACTGAAAGAAAGCTGCAGGCATTTGAAAACAAATTCATGAGGAAAATTCTCCAGATCTCCTATTTAGAACATAAGACCAATGAATATGTCTGGGACAGAATAAACTCTATTGCGGGTCATCAAGAAACCATCATTTCAACAATTAAGAGACGCAAGATGGCTTGGTTCGGTCATGTACTGCGACATGAGACCCTGACAAAAATTATCCTTCAAGGCACTGTAGCAGGGTGCCGGCGAAGAGGTCGACAACGGAAAAGCTGGCTGGACAACATAAAGGAATGGACAGGGATGAAATTGAATGAATAATTGGCCACCGTTTAAAATAGGCATATGTGGAGATCGTTATCTGTTGATGTGTCCATGCGCTCCCCCCAACGACCGCAACGGTCACGGGACTGATGATGATGATAAGAACTTTGGTGTTTATATTTTGACACTTCAGGCTTCATGCTTCGGTTTTGTGTCATTTACTTTTGTTGGTGACCACCATTTTTGACATCACCTGCCATGTAGTAATGACTACTAATAAAAACAAAGGAAAATAGAAATCTTATAAAAGAAACTTATCGAAACACATTGGAGACTCGGATATGGTAAATCGGACATGGTATTTTACAAGACTCATTAAAAATATCGTGAGAGCAAATTCATTTATGCTGCAAATATATTTTAAAAAAATCAATGCGTAAAAACTGTGTGATCCCACACTGAAACATGTTTAGCCTGCGCGATGTAACGAACCAAATTTTGGTAGCAGACCTTGACTAACCCCAAAAGATCAACAATAATTTACAGACTTCATGGTTTCTAAGTGTAAATAATTGAGTTTAACATCGAGATTGACAAGGAAGGAAATATTTTCGAATTGTTTGGAGTTATAGATAGTGTAAGGGGAGGGGGAGGAAGATTTAACATGTGACTCGAAGAGTTTGAAACTTTTAATAATTATATCTGTTTAAAATTGGGTGGGAGGGTGGGTGGTGGTGGGGGTGTTGAGACATTTATCTCTTGGTGAATCAAATCCTAAAAAAAACCCATAAAACTATCATAACTATCATAACTATCATCACTGTATGTCACAATATAAATATGATAAATGGTTGGGGATTCAGCATGATTTGTTTTTCTTTTATAGAAAAACTTGAAACGCGTTTAATTCTAAACTAAAAAAGAGACAATTAAAAAAAAACGTGTTAGGCATTAAGCTGATTTTGAACATAAGACATCTGATAGATTTTTTGTTTATATTAACAAAAAGCTAAAAATAAAAAAATATCTTCCGAGTTAAGCAATTCATGAATGTGCTGAAATTGAACGTAGGGGTGTTATTGGGTGGGTGGGATGGGGGCGGGGTTTGCAGGGGTCAATTCAATACGTTTATGTCGTTCTGAGTAAGAACTGTTCATATATTTTCCCTTTCGTAACGTTTCTGCTTACAAGTTAGTTAATGAGCCTCGAAGTATCCGCGCCGAATGAATTGCGTTAACTTAAAATAAAGGCATGTAGTATTTAGAAATATATTATTTATTTATTTGTGTGTGTGCGCGCGTATATGTGTGTTTGTGAATATACAGGTTGACACAAAAGAGCTGGAACTTTTTAACGGTCCATGAAAACTGAATTTAAAAAAAATCATAGTAATTGAAACTTTAAAATGTGCCACTTAAGAAACATTAATGAAATTTATCATTAAAAAAATTACGCCCGTTAGATGCCGTCCTCCTGAACTAAAGCATTCTTGAAATCTGCTGTTGAGATTCCTCATTGATCGCTAGCAACATGTCAGCAGAAATTCCCTGAACTTCATCCTGAATTCTCAGTGTCATCTCATTCAGAGGTCTTGGTCGAGTCGTGTATAATTTATTCTTAAGATGTTCCTACAAAAAAATAAAATAACAAATGGACATATATTATGATCTAGGAGGCAAGGGAACAGCCCCAAATCTTGAGAGATCACATGTTTAGTGAACAATTCACGCACAGCTTCCATTTAATATCATTTCCTTTTAAAGATCTAGGTTACTAATGTTAAGAGAGATCTTGTTTCCTTCTTAGAAAAAAAAGACGTACAGTTGTAGAAATTTTGATACAATTTTGTTTAGCTTAATCGTTTCAAATTTGTGAAACGGGCATCTGTTTTGTCAACCATATAAACTGATGAAATAGATTTTAATTTTTCCTCAAAGTGCGTTATTTCCAATACAAAAAGTCGAACTCTTGCCCACACCACTTGACTGGATGCTAGTAACAAAGAAACTACGATCTTTGCGAAGCTATTTAAAGAGGACCCACCTCTGGCATTCAAACATTCGTTTAACTGACCACCCTATCATTGTTCTACTTCCTCAGGGGCAGCTGAAAGAGCTCCAAATGTGGCCGCTGTGGAGGGTGACCCAGTGACCGTGAAAATCACCCTACCGACCACCACCGAAGTTTTGACCATGCAGCTCATCACCGTAATGTTAGATCACCACGACGAGAGCCCCTTTACGGACGTCGTGTATATTTACGTTCAAAGCTTGACCTTTAAGCTCCAGCAGAAGTTCGAGTCCAGGCTCAAAGTCGTGAGGACCTTTAGGACCTTTGAGTTTAAGTTTGAGAACGCCACGCAAGACCTGGCCGGGACTTTCCGCTGCTACAAAGGGACGGGGACCTCCCAGGAGATCATAGGTTGCGGACAACTGCTCATTATTCTACGTACGTTCTTCTGTATTTGTATCTTTTTTTAACAACATAAATTAATGCATCTTGTAATCGTACTGTGCAGTTCAAAAATTTGCCACTTTTACATTTGCGACGAAAATTATCGCAAAATAATTTTTATCACCACCCAAGTGAATCAAAGACTTGATACCATTCCATTTCTACTAGGCAAACCTGCAAAGCCATTGATCGAGGCACTGACCAAGCCAGCCCTTGGTGCCACGCTGAAGTTGTTCTGTCACACATGGTCCACCTCTCTGCCTCACGATCATAACCTCAACCCGCTGGTCACGTGGCATCGTCCTGTAATCAACGACGAATGGCAGGTCGATAGGGTGAGATACACAACAAATACACACCACTTGTTTCGTTACACAACAAATACACACCACCTGTTTCGTTACACAACGCGTACATACCAATGAGTGAGTTACACAATACGTACACATCACTAGGTGAGTTACACAACACGCACACCACTGGGTGAGTTACACAAAACGTACACATCACTTGGTGATTTACACAACACGTACACACCACTGGGTGATTGACACAACACTTACACACCACCTTGTTGAGGTACATCAACACGTAAACACCACCTGGTTAGTTACACAACACGTAAACACAACCTGGTGTGTTTGTTACACAGCACGCACACACAACCTGAAAAGCTTGACCAAAACTTCTGTTGAAAAACGACTACATTCTTCCACGATTGTTTTTTTATTAACAATTACAGCATTGCTTACATTAAATTTATAATACTCACACTGGCGTAAACTTTGAGTCATATGTTTAGTTATGACATTCTTTCACACCAAAAGATACACATAAAATACATAGGTAAATAAGCGATTAGCCATAAACACATACAACACATACAAAAAATAATATTGCTTCATCCAGAAATGTATATATTTCGAAAATATTTTACCATAATGTTGTATTTAACTGTTTACCTTTGATAGCTTAAAAAATCCGAAATATGAGGGATCTGAAAACTATACACCTATACCCTATATGACCTCCTATACACCTCTGTTTCAGAGTCCATTCATATTGCTTAGACGCCTCTGCAGCTTTAGGTGGATATTCTTCTTTCAATATCATTCCGTATACATTACAACAAATGCATCTTAAGCCAACCAGCTTCAACAGTTTAATTTTGTTTACAGATAAAAGTCTCCGATGACGGGCATCTGTTGGTGGAATACTTGAGCAAGGATGACAACGGCCTGGTATTTTCCTGCTCATTCTCTGACGATGCAAACACCACAGCGCCTCTGTCTGACCGCAGCGACCCTTTCGCGGTATTGTTTGCTGTGGGGGGTAGGTTATTTACATGTTTACAAAATAAGACAAAAAAATTAAGCTTGCTTGTTTAAACAATTTCAGACAGAGTGTAACGCAATGAATCGTTAATGCATATCGCATATCTCATGAAATCTCAGTCCAGTACTTTGGAGTTTAAGCCTCCGTGTTACTGTTCGACAACATCAGATTCTATCTAAAGCCGATGTCTCTCGCTTCCGTTACTTTTTGGACCAGATGAAGGTGGCGCAGCCGGTGGCAGTGGGAAACCCTTCTACTCCAACGTGTACATAACATCCCATGTCCTGGACGCCAGTGTGGTGAGGGCAGCGGTAGGTGACGAGATCACATACAAGTGTAACGTCAGGTGCAACCCTCCGTGCGGAGCCTCCTGGAGTTTCTCTAGCAAGACAAACCAGGACCGAAGGTTAGCTGAATTGTGTATTGTATTTTTGTTGTTGAACACGATGGAAGTTTGGGTAAAGGGTAAAGAGCATTGTTCCCTCTATGGTTCGTTGGTCCATGTGCAAAGTAAAAAAAAATAGTCTGAAAAGTTGCACAGCATCTATTTCTTGTAAAGATATTTTTCAAAATTAGCTGCGCGGTAATTCTAACATGCTGCGCAGCTTTAGTCACATATCTGTGTGGCCGCGCAGAAACGCAGCTTAAAGGAAACATTGGTCGAGAGGTATTGTTTCAATTCAATATATGATTGTTTGTTATTAAAGTGGTCTAAGTGGTAGAGCGCTGGGTTTTCGTACCGAGACTAGACAGTCACGGGTTCGAGCCCCGGTGCTGAAAAGTCCCTCAAGTTTACGCCACTATCATTGGGTACCCTTTGGGTAGATGAGGCTATTTAACATTGGCTGGTAGTTCATCTAGGAGAAGGAAACTCTGATTTCAAACCTTTGCTGCCTTGCGCCTACACCCGCAACCCGGGAAAGGCTAAACCCTGACAGAAGAACAGGAAATGTTATGTCCATTCCTGCAGCTCCTGCGACGCCAATGGCCCCAAAGCTGCATCGACGCAATTCGTTCTCTTGGTTACATGGCATTGATGTGGAGAGGGGAGATATGCTGTATGGGCAGCAGCTAACTCCCCAGCGTCGCCGCAAGAAAAAACACGCGAAGCACCAGTTATCGGTTGTAAGCCAAATACAATTTAGCTAGGCGCCAAAGGCCGCTTCCGACAGTGGGAGAGGCAACTACTAAGTCTCACTGGACAGCTACCGCCCACCTCAAACTGGAAAACTCCCAGTCAAATAGGTGCTACCCCGTTAGGGCCTGCCTTCTCCACTGGGTGCGTGGAGATTAGAGTACCTCTCAACAAGTGGGTCAAAAAGCCCTGCACCAAGAAATACAAAAAAGAGGAAGAAGACCCCAGCTCTTCAAATAGCTAGCTGGAACGTGAGGACTATGTGTACCGGCATCACAGATGACCTGCAATTTATAAACGACACAAGGAAAACAGGAATAATTGATAGATAGCTCAACAGATATCGCATGACTTCAGGAGACAAGGCTTCCAGACAGCGGAACACTAAAAAAGAAAAAAATTACACCTTCTTCTGGCAAGGCAGACCTACAGACGAACAAAGAAAGCATGGTGTAGGTTTTGCAGTTAAGAACATCCTCCTACCATCAATTGATTGAACCGCCATCATCAGGCACGGAGATGATCATCACTCTAAGACTCAGAACAGCTGCCGGCCCAGCAGTCATTCTCAGTGCGCACTCTATGTTCAAACCCGAAGAGCAGGACCAATTCTATGGAGCTTTAGCCCAGGCAATATCCAGCCCCCAGAAAGAGGAGGCAATCTATTTCCTATGAGATTTCAGTGCTAGAGTGGGGAGTGACCACGAAGCCTGGCCTAGATGCTTTCTTTGGAAGGGGAAAAATAAATGAGAATGGACAGAGGCTGCTGGAACTGTGCTTCTCACGAGGCTTGTGTGTGACCAACACTTTCTTCAAATGTAAGGATATACACCAAGTATCTTGGAGGCACCCTCGATCGCGCCAATGGCACAGGGCTGGACCTCATCATCGCCAGGCGTGCACAACTGGCTACCGTCCCACTCACCCGCAACTATCACAGTGCCGACTGCGACAGGGATCACTCCTTTGAGGTACGAGTAATGAGGAATAAAATGAACCAAAAAAAAACTTTCTTAGGCAGAAAATAATTTTTTAGTCACAAACTAATTAGTCACACAGGGGGACATTCCTCACTGCATTCCTTTCATAGTAACAGAGGAGCGAAGGATGGGGGAGGCTACAGACAGAAGATTTAGGAGAAAGGCCACAACATTTTAAAGCACAGAACTCATGTGCGAAAGCTGTAGTAAAGACTGTCACTCAAGGATAGGACTGCACAGCCACAAGAGGAAATGTAACCCAACGGTGTTGCACCAACGTCTTGCAAAAAGGAAGGATGCCGATATATTAAAACAAAAGGGTTTTCCCAACAAATTTCATCATTTTTTAATGTATATTTTCGTTTAGAATTTTTTTTAGAAAAGAGGTATTTTTTTCATTATTTTTTTAATATTTCAAATGATGTAATGATATCTCTCCTTCAGCTTTCAACCTATGACTGTATCAGACGAACTATTTCTGACTGTAAAGAAAGAGCACGAGGGAACCTATCGCTGCGAAGCTTCCAATCATGAAGGAAGTGCATATGCAACTTTTCGTTTAAAGATACGTCCATAAATTTTTGGAAACAGTAACTTTTTTGAGAGAATTATGGAATTGTTATAGAGTGTTAAAATAATTTTAATAAAAGAAATACTAAAACAGCAGAGTCCTATTTTCTTTCACCTCTTTCTATAGTTTAAAACATATGTGCCTATTCATTACTACTTGCAAAGAGCGAATTATTTTAAAGCCATGTTCTACGTTTACGTCTGCTTGTATTTAGCATCTTAGCCATCGTTATGGCCTCATGTTTGAGCTAAGACTTTTGTCGTATCAAAATGGCCGGAAAATGCTAACTACCAAAAAAAGAAGAAAAAAAAACAATGAAAGGAACCACGTGTGACACAACGCTGAAAGTCTTCCCTCACATTAAAAAATTTGTCACGCCCCTGTTTGTAGGAAATAGATTTCAAATTCATTTTGTCAAATTATCGCGAAAAAAAATATTAAGGAAAGTTTGTGAGACAGTCAGTCTGTATGTTTGTATGTCTCTGTCCTTCCGACTGTCACATATAAATATATATATTGTCCCATTGTTTCATTTTCTGCTCACGATTTGGTCTCAGTCTTCAAAGAAGCGTTAGGTTTCTAGAACATGCGAATACAACACTTTGGAGCACCCTGCAAGAGACACCCAGTCAAAGGGGGGCTATTTTCGTTAATGCCTAAGTTTATTTATTCAAATTTAAAATATTTAGAAATATCTTGGTACATATGTTAATGTAGGACTTTATTTCTCGTAAGAAAGGTTAAACTATATTTTATTTTCATAACGGTTTAGGTAATGTTAGGTAATAATTTGACGTACGAATAATGCAATATTATTTCTACTACTAATTATTTTGTCAAGAAAAGCCCCGTTACTTGTGCCTATAAGCTAGTTTGGAGAGCTATAAATGTAACACATAATACTGTAACGAAAAAAAACCAAGAAAAAAACAACAACAATCAAACAAAACAAGTTCTCGAAAAATGTACCCAAACACCCCCTCCCCCATCACACGATTTAACGTCAATAAATCATATATGCCACGAGATATGTGCTCTAAATTGAAATAATAGTCATCAAAACACAGCTGGTGTAAAATAAAATCGTGTCTGTTTACAAAACCCTGTTGCCTTTCAAACTTTAAATGAAGAAGCTAAATTTTTCTCCCAACTCGTTTCACGGGACAAAACATTTTCATCTTTACTTCTGCTGAAAAAAGGTCATAGTTATTTATACATATTGAACTTAAGAAATTACATATTTCCTACTTAAGAAATTTTAATCAACTCTTTCATTTAAGATTTATTTCGTTTTTAGGAATAAAAATTAGAATAAAAATGCACTTCTCCCTACTGTTTATGACCTGAATATCAGATTAATTGTAATGCAATTCATCATACAATTTGTATGATAAATGTATCATTAAACAATGTAATATGATAAAATTGATAATATTAATATAACTTTAGGTTAACAAAAAGAATGAATAAGCGAACTAAACTTGTTAAGGGATGTAAAAGAAACATGGCTGTAACATCACATTTAAAAAGAGTTTTTATGTTTAAGCAGCTTTTGAAAGTATGTACAAAACAAAACGAGTGACAGCTAACAATTTGAAATGAACCACTACGTATTCAGAAAACTGAACATATATCTTCGTTGAAGAAGAAATAGATTTATATTAGAAACGGACGATGAAATGTATACTTATTTACTTATATGTTTTAATATACTTTGAAATCGAGGTTTAACAATGCCAACCCCATTTTAAATTCCGGATTAATACAGCCACAAAATACCAAGTACAAATAAAATACAACACCAGACAGGCATAGCGTGAATTCAATTCATTTAACAATTCCTTGATATCTTTGATTTCCTCTCATTACATTTGTAGGTTGTAAATGTCTCTAGCGCTAGTTTATTCTAGACGGCATAGAACTTTAGTCTCCGCCATTTTTATCAACTTTAATCTCCCTTGTGAATAAAAGACGCCCGGAAATGACAATTAGTTTCATAAAGCAAAATGTGTCTTGTTTGTCATTACCATAACATTGATTTCTAAGTACACAATACACTTGATGCGCCAAGTAAAAACCTTTTTTTTTGTGTGTAAATTCTTAAATTAAAAAATAATTGTTTCCTTATCAAAAGTGCGAGTATAATATCGGAAATCATTCCAAAACATCCAACCCATTAATTTGTTGTAGCCACTTCTGACTTACTCAGCGAAGTAGTCTAGATATCCGTTCAGTTAAATTAGAAGGATAAAATAGCACCTGTGTTTTTGGGTTTGTAAAAGATTTGGAAAAAAAAATGGATGCTGCGCGATTTCGTATATAATTTATAAAATCTACCAACGAACCTTGGAGGGAACATTGCACACAGCCACCAATAAATTTCTTTAGACATTTCATCGCTGTACCCCCTTTCCCAGTTGTTAGAAAAGGCGATGATAAAAAAAAACATTCAATAATCTTGAGGAAGCATCGGTTAAAATTTGGCTAACTTTAAATTAGGCGAAGATTGAATATATAGCAACGTCACAAAGCATGCATTATGGTGACATAAAAATTATCAAACAGTGAGTGACAAATTTTAAACACCTGGGACCTACCATAAATGAAAGCAGTGAATTATTGGCAGAGATGAAAGAAATCATAGCAAGAGGCGATCGGTATTATTTTAGTTTACAAAAGTTATTTAAAAATCTTTTACAAAGAACAAACAAATACACGATTTATGCTTGGCAGTATAAGATGATTTGAAATTTGAAACCTAAGAAAGTGAGAGTTGACTCCTTACTAGTATAAAAGATTATCAATACATGGGAGACAAAATGAACTATGGTTGGAAAATTATTGTTGGAGAATTCTAGACACGCCCACAGGCTACGTGGACAGATCACCTGGAAAGAATGCCAACATGCAGGACAGTGAAAATATTATATATTATAGAAGGACTCCAAGAGGCAGAAGTCTAATAGGCCGCAAGAAAGAGATAGACGGATGAGGTTGAAAAAGACCTTCAGCTACTGAGGGCTTCGTGATGGGAGCGATTGTCCACGGATCTGGCTCACTGGAAGAACCTGATTGAGCTGCCCAGGGTCCCACATGGTCTTTAACGCTAATGATGTTGATGATGACTAATTGCATACAATTATTTTATTTAGAAGCTGCTTATGTCTTAAGTTTCTCACGGACAGTTTCAGAGTAGCTTTAAAATGAAACTAATTTCTTATCTCACCAGAACTCTCATGAAATCATAAAATGTATTTGACTTGAACTTGTAAACTTATACAAAATGAATTAATTTTTGTAAATGTATAAATACTTTAAAAATATATCCAAGATAGCATACTATTTTAACTTTCATATTAAGGCTTTTGTTAAAACGAATTACTTAAGGGAGAGAAAACGGGCAATGAATCTGTATAACGGAAATCTTTGTGCCAAAAAAATGATATTCCCAATGCAAGCAAGCAATGACTTTTGAAACCAACGCATGGAATGCATAGAAATATTTACATTCAAAGTGTCACGTTTCAGTCAAAATTTCTCTTAACTAATATGTCATTTTTAAATATTTTTTTTAAAAAAGCAGAGTGATGTCCCTTAGCGTTATTATGGAATGATAATTGAGGGTGTTTATATTATATTTAGAATTGATAAGCAGTAAACACAAAGTGTATAAAATGCTCCAGTCTGATCAAAATTATTCACAAGAACACGATCATTCAACAAACGTGTTTCCCATATTTTTACGGATAGCCACAGAACGCACCACTAAAAGATGAACAGATTACAATATACACACACAAATTGTGTGATGAAAACAATAAATGTTAGCTTTATTATTAGAATAATACGACAGTATACGTTTCGGCTAATGCCTTCATCAGCACAATTTACATAAAGAACGTAATTCACTCTCTCACACACGCATGCGCCCTCTCTCGCTCACACACACACACGTTCTCTCTCTCTCTCACGCAAACTCCACACAAACGCGCGCTCTGTCTCACACACACACGCACTCTCCACACATATGCGCTCTCTAGCTCTCTCACACACATACGTCCTCTCTCTCACACACGCGTACCCTCTCTCTCACACACACGCACTCTCCACACATATGCGCTCTCTAGCTCTCTCACACACATACGTCCTCTCTCTCACACACGCGCACCCTCTCTCTCACACACACACGCGCGCTTTGTCTCTCACACACACGCGCTATCTCCACACATACACGCGTGCCCCCTCTCTCTCCCACGCAAGCGACCACACGCGCGCCCCTCCCTCTCCCGTGCGCAATCGCCCACACGCGCGCCCCCTCCCTCTCCCGCGCGCACGCGCCCGAAAGCGCCCGCACGCGCCCCCCTCACGCGACCGCATGCTCGCCCCCTCCTCCTCGCCCCCTCCCCCTTCCACGTGCCCCCGCCCCCTCCCACCCTATTAATGCGCACACACGCGTCCCCCTCCCCTCACGCGCACACGCGTACTCACGCCCCCTCTCCCCCTTACGCGCACACGCCCCCCTCCCCCGAACGCCCCCTCCCCCTCACACGCGCGCCCCCCCACCACCCCCTAAAGCGCGCGCGTGCCCCCCTCCCCACACGCTCCCCCCCTTCCCCTCACACGCACCCCCCTCCTACACACACACGCCCTCCTCCACACACACGCCACACACACGCCCTCTCCCCACAAACACGCCCTAATCCCCCAACACACGCCAGACACACACCCTCCCCAACACACACGCAACACACACGCCCTCCCCACAAACGCGCGCTCTCTCTCACACACACACGCACTCTCCACACATATGCGCTCTCTAGCTCTTTCAAACACATTAGTCCTCTCTCTCACACACACACGCGCGCTCTGTCTCCCACACACACGTGCTCTCTGTCTCACACACACGCGCTATCTCCACACATACACGCGCGCGTTCTCTCTCACACAAACGCGCGCACTCTGTCTGACACACACACGCGCTATCTCCACATACACACGCGTCCCTCCCTCTCCCACGCACGCGCGCCCCCTAACTCTCCCGCGCGCACGCGCACACACGCGCGCCCCCTCCCTCTCCCGAGCGCACGCACCCGCACGCGCCTCCCCCTCACGCGCCTGCACGCGCCCCCCTCACGCGTGCCCCCTCCCCCTTCCACGCGCCCCCTACCCCTCCAGCCCCCTACCTCTCCCCCCCAACACACACACACGCGCCTTCCCCCACAACACACACACACGCGCCCTCCCCCCACAACACACACACACGCGCCCTCCCCCCACAACACACACACACGCGCCCTCCCCCCACAACACACACACACGCGCCCTCCCCCCCAACACACACACACGCGCCCTCCCCCCCAACACACACACACGCGCCCTCCCCCCCCAACACACACACACGCGCCCTCCCCCCCCCAACACACACACACGCGCCCTCCCCCCCCCCAACACACACACACGCGCCCTCCCCCCCCCCAACACACACACACGCGCCCTCCCCCCACCACACACACGCGCCCTCCCACCACACACACACACGCGCCCTCCCACACACACACACACACACGCGCCCTCCCACACACACACACACACACGCGCCCTCCCACACACACACACACACGCGCCCTCCCACACACACACACACACACGCGCCCTCCCACACACACACGCACCCTCCCACACACACACACACACGCGCCCTCCCACACACACACACGCGCCCTCCCACCACACACCCACACACACACAGAAAAGCCCTCCCACCACACACACACAGAAAAGCCCTCCCACCACACACACACAGAAAAGCCCTCCCCCCACACACACACACACAAGCCCTCCCCCCACACACACACACAATCCCTCCCCCCAACACACACAATCCCTCCCCCCAACACACACAATCCCTCCCCCCAACACACACAATCCCTCCCCCCAACACACACAATCCCACCCCCCAACACACAATCCCTCCCCCCAACACACACGCCCTCCCCCCAACACACACACACGCCCTCCCCCCAACACACACACACGCCCTCCCCCCAACACACACACACGCCCTCCCCCCCCCCCAACACACACACACGCCCTCCCCCCAACACACACACACGCCCTCCCCCCAACACACACACACGCCCTCCCCCCCAACACACACACACGCCCTCCCCCCAACACACACACACACACGCCCTCCCCCAACACACACACACACGCCCTCCCCCCAACACACACACACACGCCCTCCCCCCAACACACACACACACGCCCTCCCCCCAAACCCACACACCCACACGCCCTCCCCCAAACACACCCACCCACACGCCCTCCCCCAAACACACCCACCCACACGCCCTAACCCCCAACACACACACACGCCCTAACCCCCAACACACACACACACGCCCTAACCCCCAACACACACACACACGCCCTAACCCCCAACACACACACACACGCCCTCCCCCCAACACACACACACGCCCTCCCCCCAACACACACACACGCCCTCCCCCCAACACATACACACGCCCTCCCCCCAACACACACACACGCCCTCCCCCCCAACACACACACACGCCCTCCCCCCCAACACACACACACACACACACACACACACGCCCTCCCCCCAACACACACACACACACACACACACGCCCTCCCCCAACACACACACACACACCCTCTCCCCCAACACACACACACACACCCTCTCCCCCAACACACACACACACGCCCACCCCCCAACACACACACACACGCCCACCCCCCAACACACACACACACGCCCAACCCCCAACACACACACACACGCCCACCCCAACACACACACACACGCCCCAACACACACACACACCCCCCAACACACACACACACACACGCCCTCCCCCCCCAACACACACACACCCTCCCCCCAACACACACACACACACGCCCTCCCCCCAACACACACACACGCCCTCCCCCTAACACACGCACACACGCCTTCCCCCTTCCACGCGCACCCTACCCCTCCCGCCCCCTACCTCTTCCCCCCAACACACACACGCCCTCCCCCCCAACACACACACACACACGCCCTCCCCCCCAACACACACAAACACACGCCCTCCCCCCCACAAACACACGCCCTCCCACCCCACACACACACGCCCTCCCCCCCACACACACACGCCCTCCCCCCCAACACACGCCCTCCCCCCCAACACACACACAAACGCCCTCCCCCCCAACACACACACACACACGCCCTCACCCCCAACACACACACACACACGCCCTCCCCCCCAACACACACACACACACGCCCTCCCCCCCAACACACACACACACGCCCTCCCCCCCCAACACACACACACACGCCCTCCCCCCCCAACACACACACACACGCCCTCCCCCCCCAACACACACACACGCCCTCCCCCCCCCAACACACACACACGCCCTCCCCCCCCAACACACACACACACGCCCTCCCCCCCCCCAACACACACACACACGTCCTCCCCCCTCCCAACACACACACACACACGTCCTCCCCCCTCCCAACACACACACACACACGTCCTCCCCCCTCCCAACACACACACACACACGTCCTCCCCCCTCCCAACACACACACACACACACACGTCCTCCCCCCTCCCAACACACACACACACACACGTCCTCCCCCCTCCCAACACACACACACACACACGTCCTCCCCCCTCCCAACACACACACACACACACGTCCTCCCCCCTCCCAACACACACACACACACACGTCCTCCCCCCTCCCAACACACACACACACACGTCCTCCCCCCCTCCCAACACACACACACACACGTCCTCCCCCCCCCAACACACACACACACACGTCCTCCCCCCCCAACACACACACCCTCCCCCCTCCAACACACACACCCTCCCCCCTCCAACACACACACACGCCCTCCAACACACACAGACCACACACACCCCCAAACACACACAGTCAAAACTAGTCTTTTCCGCAGTTAATTTCAGCATGTTCTTTTTTAGACCTAAAAATTATTATTTAAAACTATTTACTAGACCGATATTGTGATATGAATATAGAAAAACAAGTTTTGTAATTGAAACATAAGATTTACTACTTGAGCCCTTATCCATTATTTAGGAATCCACTGTAGGGGGCCAGAAAGCCAAAACCCCCTGCCACCACAAAATTGTTCTTTTAAAATTCAACTAGAATGGTGAAAAGCATTTGACAAGTTCAAAATTTGTATAACTTTGATGATCAAAATCCTTTTAACAAATCAACTCTTTGCACATAGCGAACAATTTATGAAATAAAAACGTTTCGTTTGAAATTTATAATATCAAAAAATAAATAAATAAACGTTTAAAAAAGAACCTTAACCGAAACAAATGGTTGAACATGATTTAGCCTTGATTTTAAGTTTAAAAGTTGTAGGGAGCGATTGGTTCTGATTGGTTGGTGATAAATTCGAATTTCGAAGTATTGACCTTTACTGTTATTAGTTCTACTAAAGTTATTAATTTATTATTTAAAAGTTTATATCCAAGAAGAGTTTGCATCGCGGTATCCAAATGCAATCTGAATTAAGAAAAGGCAAGCTATGTCAAAAGGAGACACCACTGAAAAGAATGTGTCACTCTTCAACTGAGTCAAGAATTGCTCGAGCTTAACGAACTTATTCTGATGTGGACTTTATTAAAAGGCACATCGAGGAAGTATTGCAATAACAGATCCAAAATAACTCCAGACACAAATTACAATGAATCTCTGTACTTTATGATGGAATTCATAATATCAAAGCATAGAGCAGTAAGTACCATGGGCGTCGCTAGGAATTTTTCCAGGGGGGGGGGCAAAAAACACCCACATTTTTACTTTAACTGACAAAGCCATACAGGTACAATTTTCAATTAAATTCAAGTTCAGTATAAAATAAAGGTCGACAAAAGCCTTAGAAATTAATAAGACTTACAAAATAGTGCTGTAATTGCTAAAATACAACATTTATTAATGCATTTAATAAATTAAAAACTGGGTCCCATCATTTCTACAATCCTATTTTGCTGCATGCATGTTTTAGCAATTCGTGGAAAAGAATCAAATTCTGGTAATTTGTATGAACTGTTAGAGTTTCATGTTGAATCTGAAGATTAAGTTCTTGATAATCGTTTGTAAATTGGTTCTTGTAGTGTTGAGTATGGTTCACCGACTAAACGGCCCCCGACAAAACGGCCCCCGACAAAACGGCCCTGGAGTAATAGATGGGCAAAACACTATAAATCGAAATTTGTGGGTCTCTCTTGCGTGAAGACATTGTTCGTGAAGCAAATAATTCAGTTGCATTTTCTATACTTGCAGACGAGACAAATGGCATTTCAGGCATTGAGCAGATGTCACTTGGTGTTAGATTTCTCAAAGAACAAAATGGGAAAATGATGGTCACAGAAGATGTCATGGGATATATTCCAATCAGTGGCGTCACTAGGGGGGCGGGCCTCCCCGGGTGACACCCATCAGGGGGTGACACCCATCAGGGGGTGACACCCATCAGGGGGTGACACCAGAGCTTAAAATTTTACTGTGTACGATTTTATGTCAGAAAACAAAAGATTACACATTTTTCAATCTAGAAAGAAATTAAGAAATACAATGAAATACGCTAAATGCGAAATATCTTATTAAAAAAAATATCTGTTAACTTGTAATAATAAAATAGTCCCAATACACGAACAACATTAAAACAAATTAGGAAAAAAAGAAAAGAAATAGTCGCAGCAGAGAGATCTGTAAAAAAGGCTGGAATGAAAGAGGCAATGTCTTCTGTTTTAAAAGCTATAAAGCCATTATGGCTTGGACACACCTACAGCATGAACGAATCCCACCTCACGACTCCCTCCACCACAGTGGGGTGGGGGAATACGATTTTTATCACCACCCCCCCCCCAAAGAAAAAAAATCAAAAGATGGGTTTTCTTTGTTGATGTTTTTCTGGAGGAAAATTATGATTTCAATATCTTTGAGTTAATATTTTATATATATATATTTATTAAAGGCGTGAAAGCATAGATATGCATGTTTATATACAGGTAGTCCTCCGGTTACGACGGTCCCATCCCGACTCACGCTGTTAAGTGCATACGAACGTGCCCCCGTAAAGAATAGTATTACGCGTTATTCCGTATGTTTTTTAAAAAAATTCATTAGGTAACGAATTCTTTTCTCTATTTCAAATAACAAAAATTATTGAAAAATATTTTTGATTATTATTTCAACCTACAATTTTCGTTTGCGAAATTTTCAAATGGCGAAGTTTTCAATCAAGTCAATAAAGCTGAGTAAGCTTACAAGTTCCTTTTCAATGCTCATTAGAGAGAGCATATTCAGTCTTTTTCGTCCCATGCAAATTCTAACTCATAATATATTCTTTTCAACTTTGAAAAGGATTGCTCTCAGCTGCAATTTGATGTCATTGAAAGATAGATGCGAAGTGCGATGTGTACATTTGTAAAGGAATGTGTGAAATATAGCTCATTCAAAAGCAGCAAAATTTTTAGCTCTGTGCAAGTTTTTTGAGTTTCACTTTGTGCTAATTCCTTTTTCCTTACCCTGAGCCTGGGGCTGGACAATAACTTTTTTAAGAGTTCTGAAAATTGGACTAATTCTGAAGTAAAGCAGTCTTCGAAATCACTCATGAACCTACATGTGGAAGAAAATCAGAAGCCCTAAGCCTATGTATAGTGCTCTTTATGGTTCTTCCCGGAAGATCCCCTTAGCCATCTGGCTACCAAAGGGACGTAACAGCTGAGGACCCCCCCCCTCAAAAGCGGTCGCTTCTGAAGCGGCCACCTGGGCATCCAGGACATACAGTCGAAGATGCCTCGCACTAAGTTGCCCTCACAAGGAGGTGGTGGAATTTCCTACTACGGCCCGCTACCACTTTGGCGCCATCCCGGTAAAGCACACGGGTCACCATGGTTACGACCACCGCAGACCGGGGGATCATCAAAGACCTACCTAGGGTGCACCCCCCACTGAAAGGTTTCCTCAGAGCTGGCGTCCAATGCGTTCTTCGCGGCACTTTTTGCTAATCCGTACTGGCGCTCACAGGCCCTAGCCGGCACCGCTATATGGCGTTGCTAGTAAATTGAGGGGGACGAAACGGTAGCTTCGATTTACCCGACCCCTTCTTCGAAATCACTTGAATTTTCTTCCATTAACTTGGCTGCTGCCCATCGGGTGGCGTTAGTGCTGAGCTCAGTTAGGTTTGTAAGAAAGCCAAATTTCTAATGGATGTATTTATATGCACCTAACCAATGTTGTAGGGCTTAAGAAAGTTTGTCAATGAATACCAGAAATACCTCAATCTTGAATTTTTCTCTCCAGGAGAATACTGTTTTGTTGATGTCCCTTTATCAAACTGACGCTTTCTTTTTTGTTTGATAGTATTGAAGATTGTTTAAACTGTTTTTACCACGGACTTTTCCTTTCCTTTGTCTTCATAGGAATAAAATTAAGAATGCTTTTTTTTAACAAATTCAATGAGAGACTTCCTTTCTAAAATTTTTTCCCAAATTTCAAGTAAAATAGCGACTTCCAGTTGTTCAATTTCCTTTAGAAATCCGTCTTCTTCAAGTCGGCTGTCACGTGGCTGATTTTCATTCCTTGCAATTTCTTCCAGTGCTGCGATATTCTCATGGTATGAGCTATTAACAGACCTTACAGCAAAATGTCAGGCTGACCATCTTGTTTCAGACAAGGCTTTGTTAGCATGTATTAATTTATATATGTTTTTGAAGTACCTGTCAACGATGAGTAGATGCAACAAATCGGGTATAAAGATTTTGCAAAACATAAAGAAATCTGACCGCTGTAGGGCAACCTGCTGCTCTTTTCGCAACCAAATTAAAGGAATGAGCTGTGCACGGCACATAATGAGCTACAATGCACTTCTTAAGAATAGCCTGGTTTCCGTTATACTTCCTACTCATTTGGAGCATTGCCGTATGACTGTCCAAGGCATTTTCAGGATTCGTACAAACATAATGGCCTGCATCTTTATAATACACTATAATTCATAAAAAGTTTGGGGGTCCCTTAAATTATTGGGGGCTTTAGCCCTTTCAGCACCCCCCTTTTTAATCCGCAATAGGGGGGGGGGTCCACGCATCTGTGACGATGTGGTACGAGGAAAGGGTGTTTAAGAAATGTGACGTCACATCAAAAACGCGAAACTTTAAATAAAAGTTCCACTTAAATATTTGATTGTTTACCATTTATTTAATTACGTTTTCAATGACTTCACGTGTGTTACGATATTACAGTGCAGACTTACCCTAAATACATATTTAAATGACAAAAAATAATTTGCAACATGCTAATTTTTATTGAGAAAATACGGCTTGTGTGAGGGGTGTCAAAGCTTTGTGACGTCATATCGTAAAAAAGGGGTGGGGTCTAAGTTTATGTGACAAAGTATGACGCTGGGGGAGGGTGGGGTAAAAATCGGCAACCTCGCGTGACGTCATTTATGGACGGCCCCTTCAGTCGTGAAGGGGTGACACCATGAGCTACCGCCCCGGGTGACACCAACCCGAGTGACGCCTCTGTTCCAATTGTCAATAGAACAGCTGAAGGTTTAACCAAAACCATCATTACTAATTCATTAGAACTTTGATGAAATATGACAAAGCTTGTTTGTCAAGGATACTACGGATGTTTTACAATGGCAGGTAAAGAAGGAGGAGTCCAAGCAATAATTCGAAAAAAATACCCAAAAGCAGCATTTGTACATTGCAGTTCACATACATGGGCGTCGCTAGGAATTTTTCCAGGGGGGGGGGCAAAAAAACCCCACTTTTTTATTTTAACTGACAATGCCATACAGGTACAATTTTCAATTAAATTCAAGTTCAGTATAAAATAAGGGTCGAAAAAAGCCTTAGAAATTAATAAGACTTACAAATTAGTGCTGTAATTGCTAAAATACAACATTTATTAATGCATTTAATAAATTAAACACTTAAGTTCTCACGAGAAAATTGAATTTTGCCGTGAAATAATATACGTGTACAAACTGTAGGATTACCAAGGATGGATATCAGAATTTTTTTTACAGGCTAAAAAAAAAGTCGAAACGTAGACCTATCGCGGGATTCCGAAATGCCGTTATTAGAAGATTTTGGGGCGTCTGCAGCATCTGCCTTATCATTGGCAATGAGGACAACAGTCCAAGTTCAACAGCCAGACAGAACTGAAGCAACTGTTCCTAATTTGATTGTCGCTGACACTTATTCATTTCCTAAATTGGATATTGGAAGGTATGTCTGGACATACGACCTTTCAAATAAGTTGAAATTGCAGCTGATTCGTGATTGTTGGACCGTTGATAAAAATTATGATTTTAGGGCTGACAGGGAAAAAGAGTTTTTAGATATGCATGGTTATCAGACTATTCACCGTGGCTTGTATACTCGCAAATGTTAATAGGTGCCTTTTGAAAATATTGCGTGTTGTTTCTGCAAAAAGTAATTCTATGAGTTCAGTGGGTATTTGTCATCAAACCATGTACAAAATATAAAGATTTCAACGAAGATGCACGTAGCAACCTGCAAAGCACATTATGGCACAAAGGCTCTCATGAAGATGCAAGCAATTTTATTTGCTTTATTGGAAGCCAAAGCAGTTTCTATAGATGAGCAGTTGGACTTATCATTTAGAAGACAAATTCAAGAAAATCGCAACCAACTGGGTCCCATCATTTCTACAATCCTATTTTTCTGCATGCATGTTTTAGCACTTCGTGAAACAGAATCAAATTCTGGTAATTTGTACGAACTGTTAGAGTTTCGTGTTGAATCTGGAGATGAAGTTCTTGGTAATCTTTTGTTAATTGGTTCTTGTAGTGCTGAGTATGGTTCATCGACAAAACGCCCCGACAATTGGGCTCCGACATAACGGCCCCGACAAAACGACCCTGGACTAATAGATGGACAAATAGTAAAATTCACAATCAAATATATTTGTATGGTTACTCACCTATTCAGTGTCAGGCTTAGCTAACAATAAACAATAATAATAACACCACAAAAGGGAATTTAATAGCCTTTACGCGAAATGGTACCAATAACGGTTGTTTGTTGACAAGAAACAATATAATAACGTCACAAGAAATAATTTTACAATTTTACCTTTTTTTTAAGGGTGAAAAAGTTGACGAAAGCTTAAAATGCAAACAAAATTAATATTTTTGTTAAAAAATGTTAACAATTTGTCTGGGGCCGTTTTGACCGGGTCCGTTATGTCGGGGCCATTTTATCTGGGGTCGTTTGACGGTTAACCGCTGAGTGTATCTCGGCAACTACGCAAAACACTAAAATCGAAATTTGTGGGTCTCTCTTGCATGAAGACATTGTTCATGAAGCAAATAATTCAGTTG